>JAYKKI010000097.1:1325000-1690000 GCA_039881145.1 Druceiella hillmani | reverse complement strand
TCTTGTAGCCACGAAGAAGTTGTATGAAAATAAACAGCTCAGAACTTGTTAAATAAGCACATGAAAAATAAAGAAATTCATCCATCCGATGTCGAGCGACAGTAGATACAATAAAGTAATCCAACACTTGTGTACTGTTGGATGCGGTAAATATGAGTATAACAATTACAATGCTGTCAAATCTTAATTTTAAATTATACTTCTGTACATCGACAAGATCTAACATTTTATCAATTTGATTTATTTTATCATACATTTCGGTAAATTTATTTTGCGTAACAAATGTAATCCAGATAGTTAATACTATAGGAACGACAACATTCAAATATCCAATCACTATAAGTGTCAGTGGAGCTACTTCTGAAACATTTTCAAAAATATATTCGGAAAATAATTTAACGGCAATCCAAATTATTATTATTATTAAACTATAGATTCTGTAATAGGAATCGTATTTATATATTTTTAATAGACAATCTCGCTTCACCCCAAACAGAGACTGAACAACAGTCAATGGTTTAAGACTTTCTTTCAAAGAGAGGTCTGCCATGTTACTATTCATTTTCGTGACTGATGATAGTAGAGAACAAATATAACTCAGGAACAATAAACATTCTACATAGAAACTATTATTCAATTAGTTCGTTCAAAACACATCGGCTTTTAGTTACGTCATTACCTTTATTAAAAGCTATTACGAACCCATTACGTCGCCATGTGTATATTCGTATCACACTAAAATGTCGCTTATTTTGGTTGTCCCTAATTTTTAATTCAATTTATTATTAAATTTTACTTATATACTTCTACATTAGTTTTATATGCTTTCAATTTAAAGACATTAACTTTTAATATTGAAAACATGGAAAAACTAATGGTTATTTTGTTGCTAAAATATATTTATGGAAGCCACACGCTGGTTGTATAGGTTAAGTTCGCCTAGACATGTCCTCTGATAACAAACGCCCCAAATTAGTTGAAGGTTTAATTTGTATTAACACGAAATCGATATCAGTTATGAAAATATATATTTTATTGTAATTGCTACATATTGTTATACAATCGGATATATATATATATATATATATATATATATATATATATATATATGTATTTATATATATATATATATATACATATATATATATATATATATATATATATATATATATATATATATATATATATAAATGTAATAACTGTGTGGGACGACACGCAGTAGTCCGAGTTCCGCACTAATTGTATTTTATTGGAGGAATTTCTTCAACTATCATCAGATCTATTGCTGTTGGTCATGAAGTCTGGAAAGAGTTTCCTTTGTAGATTAAAAATTAGTATTTCGCATTGAATGTAAGATAAATTGTTTCTTTAACAATAATTACTTATGAACAAGAATATCGTTGAATTGAGAACTGAGCTGAGCTGATTGCTGTTGAACTGAACTGATTGCTTCAATTGAATATATTGCTTAGTATGTTTAAAAAAATATCACGAGCTGAACCTAAGCTAATCGAGTAGGCCCTTACATAAATACTCCAGTTAAGAGGTGATAAGTACCAAGGTACGAGTTATCGCATAGTTGGACACTGGACTTACGCTGTGGAGAAGGATAAATACAGAGGCAGACTTTTGTAGATGCTAAAACATTTCGCAAACCAAAAGCTAGCCATTTGTCGTTTCCGGCAAACTTAGAGATTAATACAAAAATCGTAAATGTTTAAATCTTTTTAAGTATGGTCTTTCGCAGTAGAAGCACATATTTTTGTCCAAAATAATGAGTAAGTATTATATATACACATGTATAAACTATTGAAATGTATGTCTATTGAAATGTATAAAAAGAAAAAAATCAATACCAGCAGAGATGAAGCAAAAATTACAATTCGTTTGTATTTGTTACAGAATTTAAAGAAATATTACACGGCCTATGTTGACAATTATTATAATTCTATGAACATTCTAAAAGATACGTCACGAATAAACAGGACGAGTCGATAATGTTGCTTTCGTTCATGTTTCCACTCTTTTAAAGGTAACTAATGGAAAAAGAAAAACCATTTCAATGAGAATCTTGACATCTAATTGAAATATTAAGTATTTTCATTTACGTAATATTAATATGAGAAACAATAACATTTATTTTTGGGAAAAAATACCCCACGTTTTTCCACTAAAATATTTTATTTAATAAAAAACATAGCTCAGACTAAAATCCTTACTGAATAGACAGAGAAAACAGGTTCGATAATGAATTTTTGCCTTTTAGTGCAGTGTTTTTAATAGCATTTCTTTTTTAATTTTTTTTTAATCTATTAATTTGTTTCTACATTCTTTTTAGTTTTATATTAAAGGAGAGAATATTTATTATTTTTAATTCGCTTTATTAAATTCAGAATTATTTTTATAAATATTAACAGTTTGTTAAAACTTCTACAGGATTCCAGTTAGCAGAATACTATAGTTGAATAGGTCGAGATGTCACTTCTTGATTTTGTATGTTAAATAAGAGTAATCATGTACTCACATTCTTATTTATGAAGTTGACATACTTTCTATATGATTTATTCATTCGTTCGTCCTTTCTTTGGTTTTGTTTCGAGATTATTATAGCGGAAAAAAAATTAAATATGGTTGAAAAGTAATTACACGGTTTAAAAAAAAATAACTTATTCGCGCTTTGTAAAAAGTTTCACCGCATTTCCTGAAATTTATTAGGTTAGTTCAATAAAACCATGACTTTTTACAATATGGCGTATTTTTAATTGAGGTGTTTTTGTTTCTTTTTTTATTAAACTACTTGGATAGAAAACTTGGAGATTGTTAATCTGTTGCAAGCGTCTTGTTTATATTTCATGAATAATAAGAATACGAATTGAAATGTTAATATTTTATAGACACATATATTTTATAAAAACGTTTAATTTTAAAAGGAGGATTAATTTCTTTGCGTAAATTATAGGTAGTTCATATTTTAATTGTTCTTTACACATAAGTAAAAACTGTGAGAAACTTGGACGATCATTTTGATTAACACCGAAGCTAGGTCTAAAACTAATCCTGGGTAGGAAGAATGGTAAGTTGATTATTTAAATTGATTATAACTTTTTATAACCATTGCCATGTTTTGTTTGTTCCGTTATATACACGGAGGACTATTTCAAAGAACTTTGAACTATCCTAATTTTAACCTATAATAATTTTTCATGTCTCTGTATATGCATGTACATACTTACTTATCTAACTAGAAGATACCTACCTACCTACTAATGCGTTTGTTGCTGCATGCCTTTGTATGTACGTGTATATTTGCCTACCTACCTTCCTACCCAATAATACCTCAGTTGCTTTATGTGTTTATGAGTAAATGTACATATTTCATTATTTGTTTATTATGTTACTTTTAGGGTACCCCTAAAAGAAACTAATGTTTTGTTAAAAACTACGTCGCTTGAAAAAGATTAATTTCTTCTAAAATATTGTTTGTTGACATCATCGATACGGAAAATGTAAAATTTAACCTAAATGTGTATTAAATTTCATTATCTGCGTGAAATATATCGACATCAGTATAGCTGCTTTGCATTTAAATAAATTAATTAGTAATTTTTCTTTTGTCTACACTTAAATAATTAGCAGCAACAATTAAATTTGCTTCGATTAACATAGATTGAAACTATATATATATATATATATATATATATATATGTATAATATATATATATATATATATACATATATATATATATATATATATAAATTATGTGAAGTAAATAAGTTTTTGCAACCTTGTCTACTAGGTTAACATTTTTGTGTCTCAAGTCGTTTGAAAGGTTCTTTAAATATATATTTAGAATGCGACAGTTTGTCTGAAAACTGATTTTTTTTATACAGAACTCTTAAATGAATCAAATACCGATATAAAATTGTTATTATCATAATTTATATTTATTTACAGCGAAGTTAACGGGAATTGGGCTGTGGTGGGGAGGGAGAGTGGGGCAACCCATTGTACAACTAGGTGTAGTCTAGGTGTCCGTTAGGGTTACGCCTCCTGAGTCAGTTGTGTCGCTGTGAGTGCATCGGTACGCCTGTAAGAATTTTTTAGTAAAACAACTTTTTCCATTTCGGCGAAAACGTGACGTCAGATTGTCGAGTGCAACGCGCGGCTGTGAAATTTTGTTTTTTGTTGGGGAAATCGGCCGCGAAAACTGTTATAATGGTTAAGACTACTTATGAGGATGCTGCCCTAAATAAAGCCAGAATACGAGTGGTTTTCGCGTTTTACAAATGGAGAAATGTCAATTAGAGACCAATCCCGTTCAGGACACCCCTCAACGTCAAGAACTGGCGAAAACATCGACAAAATCAATGCTCTCGTTCGTGAAGACCGTCGCCGGATCCGCCGTTGATCAACTCTGTGAGATATCTGGAATGTCGTGCAGTTCAATTCAGAAAAATTTATCCGAAGATTTGCATATGAGGGTTGGAGTCAAATTTGCCCCTCGCCTTCTCACAGACGAGCAAAGGGAGCATCCAGTTCAGGCGTGTTTTGAGCTTCAAAATCAGCTCGACGAGGTGACTTTTTTCCAAGGTGATTACTGGTGATGAATCGCGGTGCTATGGATACGACCCCGAAACAAAACAGCAATCGAGCCATTAGAAGACAACTGTCTCAAAAAAACTCGCCAAGTGAAGGCAAATATCAAGACAATGCTCATTCGTTTCTTCGATTGCAGAGGTGTTGCGTATTTATAATGCACAGAATGAACTTAGAAATTTTTAATATATATGTGATTTACCCTTTCCGCTTGGTGAATTTCGATTACATAATCAATTGTATAAGAAAGTAACATATCACAAAATGAACGTGGTGTTCGGAGCTCTTAAGTTAATCTACTTTTAAAAATGTCTGTGATTTATTCAAATTATACTAATGTATCACTTCGTATCAGACAAATTATTAGGTCTGTATATAAATTTCAATGACAAGAAAATATTGTTTTACAGTAACTAATTCACAAAGTTCTGTTTTCATCAATAGAGGGGATAAAGTGAGTATAATTATAATTTTGATACAAATAATTTGAGTAGAATTTCCTTAAAGTCTGTTTGAAAAGTGAGCATTCTTAAGGTAGAGAGTGTTAGTGTGATTTTTCTGGTATGTTACCCGCGTATCATATTCACAGATAAATAAGTAAAACTATAACAACTGATTCCGGGATTTCTTAAATTAGGTAAAGTTGATTCCGTTAATAGCTTATTTATGAAATTACGGATAGATTTTTTATTTTGTAAAAATATGCCTTATGTTTTATGCCTTATGTCTTCCATAAATATGCCTTATGCTTTTTTTAATTATTTCAGATTTTGTTATCAAATAAAAATACTGAATATATTTGGCGTTAATTTTGTAGAAATTCAGCATTATTTCTACTTTCTTCAAGTTCTTTACGATACCTAGGTTTGGTTGTATTCTTCAGGTGGCATGACAATGACCCACCAAGTAATGACCCACCTGAAGATGTTGCAATACAACGAAACCTAGGTCGTGGTAAAGAACTTAAAGAAAGTATTAATATAATAATTTTATTTACAATTATTATATTAAAATTATATATTTTTTGTGTAAAGGTATTACTTATTTCCTATTAAGTTTTTTATAACGTGTGTGCTTATTTTTTTTATCTATCTGTTTCTACTAAATTTATTTCTATGTGGTTAACCTTATTAAGGATAATACGCATTCCATGCAGACTTTTTGTCCTTATTCCATGTTTATTCGAATTTGCTTAATGAATATGGAATTCATTACAGTACATTTCAGATGTCTTTTTAGTATTGAGGAATTTTAATGTCCTGAAATAATCAATGACTAGATACAACAATAATGGTAGTCGATTGTTGCTTTAGTTATGCCATTTATTCTACCCCTTAGGTTATATTTCAAGGCTATAAAAGCATAATATGCCTATATTTTATGAATTTTAAGCCATTACATTGATTGCCAGAATAATCTATTAATGCCATCACGAAATTAATTTATTTTAATACCACAAAACAATTATTTTGTAAATAGGTAAAATCGCGTACACGAATTTATACGTTTTACTTTTATGTCAATATTTATCATGACATTCATCAAATGCCTAAAAATAGGACTAATGTACTATGATGAGCAGTTTATTGATTTGCTCATTACAATAAAATATAATAGTGGCTGATTACAATCGTATCTGCTGTAATACTGCGCGTATTCTGATTCATCGTTGAAAGAAACAAGCATAAATACAACATGCCTGCTAAAACTATTTCAGTGGCCCTTATAAAGTGTATATTTATCTACTTCAATATATATAATTCACACATATGGCGGACTTATTGCTACGAAATCCATCTTTTACAGCCAATCAGAACTCCAGTCGAACCCCGCTCAGCGAGCGGCCCGTAATCGACCCCGGGTCTCCACGCCGCGCCGCACTGCCAAAGGTGATATGCCCTATGATCAACTCAACACACATGGCCACGACACTTTACTAATTTTCCTAACATGCTTAAATCTATCACATTCCTCCACCCAATTTTATATGAAGTATTGAAACAAATTATAACATTTCAGTTACACTTTTGCTCTTTTTTGTCACTTAATGATATTTTACAAGCAATACAATAATTTGTATAATTTTACTTTCTACCAGGTACAGTCTCGTATGCTTGTATACGATGTCCTTATTTTGTACAGATTCGTATTGGGCCAGTAATAATGTGTTGAATTTGTACTTCATTTTGATGAAATCAATGGAATTTGCGATTTAAACCATAGAAAACAAAATTTACACAAAAATAGTAAATGCGGTAACACTACTGTCACCTCAATGGTATCTAAAACTAGCCAAGTCCGGCCACGCTTCGCTTTGGCTCAATCTGATACGAGATGAATGTGCAAGTAAATAAAAGTATTCCAGCGATGTTCGCTGTTCGCTGCGGATTCACCGAGACAACACTTCATTCAATTCAATACCCTTCCTTGCATTTCGTTGGCCACGTGGAATGAAAGGAAAGAAAGAAAAATGACGTGTTTCACAGAAAATAATATTTATTGTAAAGCTAGTGGATTGACTATATTTTTACTTGTCCGTTTTCTGTATAAATATAAAGGTCAGATGGTTTACCGACAAGTATAATTGTCCACGAGAGAAGCGATCGTTTTCTAAATTCAAACTGCACATTTACAAACATTACCTTTGCGGTTACTTTTTATTTGTTTTAATTTGAACAATTATTATTTGTTTAAATGCATTTACAAGTTTCCTCTGTATTACGATGGATTGTTTTAGTGCAATGAAAAGTTTCTACCACTTGTCGTTCTTAATCGTCGTCCGTAATTGTTAGCCACCAGTTTTAAATAATTAATTCGACTGTTGAAATTAATTTGCCTCTAAAGGTATTAGATTTCGATACATTCCTCAATATTCTAGGAATTGATAACTTGGAAAGAGACAACCCAATTTTATGCTTCGTATATTGCACTTAATATTTTAATGAATTTAAAAAACCTTTTATGGCCGTATCGATTAACCCGACAAGTGGTATTTTTCAAATATGTATGTGAGTTCTTCTCGGATTGCTGTTATATTTTGTTATTATTATCTATATTAAGTAATTATATCTATGCATAGGCTGTTTCCGAGTCTTATTTTATTTATTAAAATACTGGTTTTCAATTTTCTTAATAAGTCATCGTATTGGTCGCCAAAGTTAAAAATGTTATATTTTAGGATGTTATTTACAAGGAAAACATTTAACCGATGGTACCTCCATAATATATTTACACACACGCACACACACACACACATACACACGTGCGCGCGCACACACACACACATATATATATATATATATATATATATATATATATATATATATATGTACACAAGCATTGTGGATAGTGTGTAAAGGAAGTTTGTCTTTAATGTTTAAATTACTCATATGAACTGTTTTCAATTAAAAATATGACTTTAACTTCTGGAGTTTTTAGGTATGGCAAGTCATTAAAGTTTTCTTTTTATATTTAAGTGAATTATGTAGGGTTTCTGACTGGTTCCGTGTGAGGAAATTTATAAAAAGGTTTATTTTGGTATAATAATTCTTCGCTATATACTTGGAACGTTGTTGTGATTTGATGAAAATTATAAAATAGTGGAGATGGCTGTCAATTTACTGTCCTCGTTGACATAGGTTTCGAATGGGGCTTCTTCCGGCAGAATGTTGACTATACCCATAGTTATTAAAATCAGGCCTATGATGATATTACACATTGTTTTTATTTCGAAGCTCTATGTACTCGTTTACGTTTCTGCATTTCAGGTTCACGAGTATCATTTTATTTGTATTTTAAATTGTCAAATCTGTCCTGAGTTTTTATTGCAAAATAATAGGCTTAAACTTGTCTAACGAGAAGAACTAGGTCTGACATTTAACTTATGATTTATGTACTTGGAAGTCTGACTAAAACAATTTGATAGATTACTGTAAACATGTGGCTGATTGTTTTAAATGAAGTCGTAAATACAATACTATTGTATCCTTACATTGCCATTTTAATGAATCTTGTAGATTATGCTCGTTGAAATAATGTTCGTAAGAATATCTATTCTATTCGTAAATTCTCTATATGTTTCCCCATGCTTTATTTTCAGGTTCATATGTGAATGTTGTATCGTGTAGACTACATGAAGTGTTCACGAGCATTTATTTTATAGCTATATAATTGTTTTTATGAACCGCAAATATTCATTTTGAGTTCTCTCCTTAATCTACTTATTATGATTCTACATAACGCTAGCTCCTTAATATACGCACCTAAATTTACATATGTATTGATGTGAAACATCTATAGGCGCAGGTATAAACCGTATCGTTGGCGTGGCGACGCTTGCCGTGACGACGGGTCGCCACGCTTATACTAAGGTATTATATATATATAGTCGATATGTAGTAGAGTGTACGGTATGGCGACGTGTCGCCATGCGCAACCGACTACGCGACACTTTCCTCACTCAGTTTGACGCTGTTGTTTACTACGGTACACATAACCTGTGCTTTATTATTTTTGTATTAATTGTAAATAAATGTTTATTAAATAAAGTCATCATTTTCTGTAAGAAATTCGTAATACTTTATTTGTTCGTTATGCTATATTTAGTTCCTGTAATAATCTTGTCCTTTATGCATATTACTTATACGAACAGGATGTTTCACATCTGCCAGGCGTGCCGTGATAGCTCACTGTTTTTTTATTTATGGGTATAATTTTCGAAAAATCTGCCTTATATTTCGAAATAAAAGTATTTAAAACTTACCACTTTCTGTGTTTTTCGAAATTATTATATAAATTGAGTAAATATAAACAAATGATTTAGAATAATATCACAATCATACAAAAGTATGTAAGGCAAAGCAAAAATCAAGCAACTGACAGTTTTAGATAAAGTGCGTGCTATGAGAATCTGAAATTGATGAAGAAAAACTCGTCAGCACGTAATATAATGTAATTTAATATAATTCCTTTTATTATTATTATTAAATACGATATATAAAAAGTAACGTCCACTTTTAAATTTACTAATCCTACTAGAGAGTCCTACTTACCTAATGTGTAATTAATGTGTTTAGTATGATATGATACCAGGTAAAATGCATTTCATGCATGCAATTTCAGAAGTATCCTAAAAGGGCTTCCAAAAAGTATGGTTATATCTTAATTAATACGGTTTCGTGTTTTTAAATCCATCCTCGACACCGGCACCGAATTCACGCACCGATTCAAACAGTTTTATACGGAATCGTAAGTTAAATTTTATTACGTCTCAAGCGTATCGGTGTACCGTAGCGTAGTGGGAATACATAATAGGCAGTTTTGTTACGCGATCTTTTCATCGAAATATAGCAGTTAAAAATGACATTTTATTCGACAGTTATCTTTGAGTGTTTATGTTAACTATTTAATTATATATTTTTTTTAAATTAAATAATTTAAAAAAATACAATTTAATATACACGTTTTCAGCCATTCATGTATGTAAACAGATGGAAGTAATTTCGGAGTGTACATAGGACAGTAACAGGGATCAATTCAGTGTGTCGCAATATGTGGAAACACGCGTCCGTCAGTTAGTTTGTGGGGTGAATTTAACCACCACTTATTGTATAACCACCCTCGTTTGTGTACCATCCTTTACCATATAGTACATTTTTTTCTGACTTTGACCTGACTTGAAGCTTGGCATTTGCTAATGATACGTTTGACAAAAGAGTTGAATAACAGTGATCAAATATGAGGAAGATCTTTGTCATTTGTCGTGTGAATGAACTAAAAATTAGTTTCTATGGGCATTCGTTATTAAGAGTCTTTTTTATTATAATTTACACATTTAAAATGGGGGCACCAAAACAATTTTTGCAAAAACACCCTCCAAAAATTTTTTTTTAGCCACGCATTACACTTTTAAAATGGCCATGATGATTTAACATGGAGCTAGGTGTGCTTCAGCATCAGCACGTTACATCGATCACGATTGCAATATAACGTTACCGTCGATGGAAATCCAAAAGTGTCTTCAAAAATATATTTTAAATGCCAATTATAATAGTCTTGTAACCATTAAAATAAATATACCCGCATTTCAAATAACATTAATTTAAATTTGAAAATGTAAAATTTGTCATAAACATATATTCATGAAGCTTATAAAAATAATCCATTGGTCATACCGTTCTACATACCAAACGACAATATAAAACTTCTATATACTATCTACTGTGTCGGCTATAATATGAATTTTGATAAATTTTCCTGGATTTTTTATTAATGTCGAAATGGACACTGCATCTTAACGAGTATTGCAGTCTTATATTTAAGGTTAAAGTTGCGATGTAGTACATGTAGGTAAAGTTGTTACAAGTCATTAGGGCTTCTTAGCTATTAAAGCTTCAATGAAAGGTAGCATTCAAAGTGGTGCTTAATAAAGAGAAATACCTTTACGAAATCAAAGCATATTTAAAGAAATATTTTATATTTTTCACTGTACTGTGGATATGTTAATTTCACTGTACCATAGATTAGATCAATATCCAAAAATACAAAATATCTAAAGAACCTGGTGGTGCACTCGTCATCGTACGAGTTTTTAAATTTTTCCTAGAGAAAAGCATAACTCTTCCAGTTTGTTCAGTAGCATTAACTATGCAGCAAATAATTAATACTGTTATTTTGTTTGATTGTTGCCTTGTCTGTATTTACATCTATTGGAGCTAATATGTATTTACAGGAGACGAACAGTATTGGTAATCACTATCTAATTTAAATTGCAGGTATAAGTGTGATCTATCACAGTTAATTTTAGATTTTAAAAAGTGACCCAAGGTGTTCTCATCAAAGGCTGAACTACAGAACCCTCTGGGAGTATCTTCTTTGAATGACTGTACTATTTAGTTTGATTATTTTTGCCTCAATCTATGAAAAAAAAATTTTCATTATTTACTTTCGCCATTTAAAATGAAAGATGTTAGCAATGTTTTAAAACAAATCATGAAATAATAAGGTACTATGTACAGTGTAGTTTTTCCAATACATTTTATTTTTTATTGGCATAATTATATAAACAACAATTGTACAGAATGCTAAATTTGGCATTTTTTTTAGCTGTCATCACTTTTTAAAGGGAAAATTACACCCTTACCTGATTACATTTAATCCATATATTTATTTATTTATTTCTGCAAGCTTAGAAAACTAAGTATACAGTGGCAGACTTATTGCTACAAGAGCAATCTTTTACAGCCAACCACAATGAATTTGGATGAGAACATTAAGTGCTGTGGCAGACCATAAATGATTTTTAAACATTAATTAATTCTACTTAAAAAATAAAATATATAAAAATATGTGGTAATAAAATAATATTAATTAGGAACCAGATCAAAAACGACACTTTAGGAGTATGGAGGGACAAGGATGGGTTATAATGGAAGGGATTAAGATCTTCCAAATTATGATAGATAATGTGTTTTCAGATGACTTTTGAACACAGACAAAGAGGGCGCACTTCGTACATGTGTAGTCAGTTCATTCCACAATCGAGTAGAATGTACAGTGAAGTATTCACCATACAATTCCATTCTATGTTGAGGGATTGGGAGGGTGTACTTATTTTTGGATCGTAGTTCGAGGTTGTGGGATGGCAGGTATTGGAATCTAGATTTAAGGTATGAAGGTATAACAGGATTATTGAGGAAATTATATACAGAATATAAAAGATGAAAGTTGCGTCGATCACGAACCTTTAACCATTCAAGATGTGAACCATACTCAGATATATAGTCGATTTTTTAAGACCAAAAATGTATAAAATACACAGGTTTTGAAGTCGTTCTAATTTATTGAGTAAATGTTCATTTAGATTAGAATAGCACACATCCCCATAATCAAGAATAGGCAGAAGCAAAGTTTGACAAATTTGTATTTTAATTTGCAGTGGAAGAAAATTTTGAAGCCATTTGAGAGAGTGTATTTTGAAGAAAATTTTACGACTAAAATAATTTACGTAAGAATGCGATTTATATATACATATATATATATATATATATATATATATATATATATATATATATATATATATATATACCTTTATTCTACAGCTTTTATTATCATGTCATCTATGTTTCATCATCATATCCATCTGAAATTTTCTTTACACTTAACATCTTAAATGAAAATGAATATAATGCGCCTCGCAAAAATAATTAAATTATTTTGACGCATACCTAACCAGGTATAAACATACATAAAGATTAATTGTAGGCTATCCTCCTCTATATGTGCTCTGTTTATTTCGAAAGAAGGACATCTAACCCCTTACCCACAATAATACATTAATTTTATGAAATCTACCTTTTAACACAAAACTGCTCTTCATGCGAATGCTGTGAGTAACAGCTTGCTCTTAACTGGGAAATGGAATGGAGTATCTAAGATAAAGCAATGTTCACCGCACTCATACGACTCTTCCAATTTTTAATTCTTTTATCATCACACAGCTTCCCTCAATTTAATATTTATAAAAAAGTGATCTGAGTTACTAGTATTTCTCGAATCATTTAGGTACTATAAATATCTCTAGGACAAAGTAAGCTAGTACCTTCTAAGAAATGAACAATGACGAAATAGACGCTTTTTTAAAAAAATTATCTAAACTATTCACTCACTGTACTTAGTTCAAATTCCAAATCATTTATCATAAAGTATAATTTTAATATTAAAATGGAAATAAATTGGTTGATTTTGCTGCAATCCTTAATATGATCTATAAAGTACATTTATTGTCATAAAAACAGTCTTAATTTTAATTATGTAGAAAGATAATATTTTTGAATTCTTTTGTGAACTTTTTATACCTTCTTGTTAAAAAGTTATAACCAGACTTTGGGTTTTAAAGTTTAAAAATTTCAGTTTAAAGTTAGTTTTTTACAATACATGCTATGGAAGCATTTTTTATTTAAATCAGAGCTTAGTTGAATGTTGAGTGCATTTTAAAATTTTATATTAGAATCAGAATGGTTTAGAAAATATAATAACATCAATAGCCGAATTAAAAATGGTAAAAATTTTAACTTTGTGAGCTTTTGGTACCTTATATGTTGAAATCTCTTAACGTAAAGGCTTAAAAATTATTTTTCAGAAATCCTGATTTAACCCTTGGTTATGGTTTTTAAAATGACGATTTTGTTTTTTTTGTTTTAAATTATTTTTTGTTATCTTATGTTTAAAATTTTATGTTTTAACACACTTTGAATGTTTAAAATTCTTAGAAAGTCAGATACCGTTTTGAAACATAAAATATTATGCCTTATGCCAATAAACAAATTATTTAAGTATTGACGTAATTCGCATCACAATCATGAACAGTCTAGTCCACAGGCATGTAACACTTATTTAAACAGCTGTGCAAATGGAAAACATTGCAATAAAATTGAGTTGAGTCCGTAGCAACAAAAGACATGAGAATTACGTGATAAAATCAAAATAAACTCTTATATAAAAATATAATGTTATTGGATGCTAATTATATATGCAAATGAAATTAAGAAAAAAGTTTCGTCTTTATAATTTATTAATCAAGTAGTTATATTAATTTCTTTTAATGATTGCAAACAAAATATTTATTACATAGTTAAAGAAACTCTCGAATTAAGAAGTTTTACTTATGTTATTCGAATTTACAGTATTCTGCAAATTAATGTGAACACAAGTGATAATTTGAAACAAACATTTTAAAAAAGAGGAAAGAATACCGTTTAAATTGTAAATGTCACTAATCAGACCATGGGAACTTATTGTCTATTTATTGTCAAACTGTTTGCTCCTAAGCAACAAAATAAGAAAAGCGCACGCAGAACCATGAGAACAGTGGCAGTGTGCAGAACCGTGGCAGCAAATACACACACACACAAACATAAACTTTGAATTACCCATATTTTTGAGTTTTGGAGTGCATGATCGGTGGCGACATAGTGAAAAGACATGGCCAATTTTCATATGGGCTTCTGCCTAGTTTCTAAATATCCAAAATGGTTGCTGTTTTGTAATATTGGGTGTCTATAAATCCGTAATGAGTAAGAAACAGGTTTAAGAAGCTCAGGGTTTCGTCAAAATTAACAAGATATACATATATGTTTATTTATATTCCGACATATCATAAATATCGATTTGTCTTAAAAATCTTAAGCAGTTCAACAAACTAGTAGTAAATATTGAAATGCAAAGAGTCCTGTAATACAAAGGAACAGTAAAAATAATATAAAACAATAACAAATGCAATATTTACACCAACAAATGCAAACATAACGCGAAGTCACTTAAGTGGCGCTGTTATCTCTTAGTGTATCAACCTTCAACGCAAGCAAATCTATCACAATGCATTGTTTAATGATACATTATTATTATTAACTTTTTAACATACCTAGATCGAGACAAAAAATTGCATCTTAGTAACATAATAATTAATAGAAATACAATACATGTTAAATTTGTTTTGCAGCAACAAATGTCAAATGCAATGCTTATCTGTTTACGGCATTGAGAATGTAATTCTTGCATAAATAAGAATACATTAATGCTCTGGGTATTAATTGAGGCAGGAATATATTTAATCATTTTATTTTTATGGCCTTGAATATGGACAGTCAAATGACATCGTCAACTTCCAAATAATTTTGATGAAAATAATCAGTGGTTTTACACATGCTAGTATTCACAAAAACCTTATTGGCCTTTTTTGTATACATTGTATCATACAGATGGGTAACTTATACTTTATGAGGAAATTGAAATAGATGTAATACTTTGAATGTTGCAGTCATTTATGTTTTATATTTGTAAGATTTCTCTCTACACAGTGTATTCACTCGTGTACTTATTACTAATTCATATAGTCGCCAGTCTAGTAGTCACAGATATTTACTCAAGTGGTCGGTCGGATATAAAAGATACTGAAATCAATGGGGATTGTAATTGCAAGTTAGTTTAAACCTTTTATAAAAGTAAAGAATGTACACATACAAATACCCTTTCTTCATTTTTCTGTTGTAAAATATTAATATAATCTATATAAGTTAAACAATCATGTCTCTTTGACTGAATCAAAAAACTCATATCGAAGCGGTTGACCTCATGGTTATTGGTTTGTAACCTGGCTAAGTACAAATGTGCTATTCCCACAAACACACTTAGCTAGTATGTGAATGTACCGCAAAATGTGTATTGAGTTTAAATAAATATATTATAGTATAAAATGTATGTCAACCATTTTAAGGCCAGAGCAGCAGCTCTGCCTAAATTCCTCAGTTCAATTTCTAGTAAGTGTGATTTGTGATACATATATATATATATATATATATATATATATATATATATATATATATAAGTATATATATATATATATATATATATATAATCAATATAAACAAATAGTAAATGCTATTGAAAATATTGCATTGAGCCACCATTATATTAAGTCCTGTATTAACATTACTTCTTGTTATAAAACTATTGTAACAATGACATGAAGTAGCAGTCGACTAAATATAGGTGCAACTAACTTTTTTATAATCCTTTGCTCTTATTTTTCTATGACAGAGTCGACAGGGCAGGTCTACAATTTCTTTAAAATAACTTTGTCCGACTTGAGTCCAAGTTATTCATACTGCCCGAGTAATATGAATAATATCCATGTTTGTCACTATGTCTGTAACACATTTTTTTTTTTTTGGTAATCATGCAATCAGTCCTAGACTATGAGCAGATGTGTGATGAGCAGCTAGTCATGTAGAGTTCGTCCTCTGTAGGACATAACTCTTTAAATGATTTATAGTTGCATGATTTTGCGTAGCTTTAGTCGTCCTTTGTCATCGAAAGTTGTGAGTTGCACCGCTAGTTGATTAGGATGATATTTTAGTCTAGTTTTGTATTTAAAGCTAAAAGATCTAATTTCCTCTTTCACTGTGTTCATTTTCAGGTACTTATGCAACTCGTCGATTCTTATAAACTACGGAGCATTTGCTAGGTGCTGTACCATATAACAAGTTGATTTGACCATTTGACATTACATGAAACGCATCAACACTAATTATCATAAATACTTTAAAATAGTGAAATAAACAATCACGCCTAGATTAAAAAAAAAGTTTTTCAAGCAAATTAAATAGCATTTTAACATAAACGAAACGTAAACACCTTGTGCGATGTTTATATTAGAGACGTTTGCTCAGCTCGTGGTCACGATGGAATCAAAGAAAAATAGCTGAAATAACACATTCAGAAATCTAACTATGTTCGAATAAATAAATTGAAACACACTCTTTACTTTAATGGGGGACTCGTATCTTATTATGACTCTTATAACGCTGGTATAAGAATTATTTTACTATTTGCCGGTAATTATTAAATATAATAACTTTATGCGAAGGTGTCGATGTGGCAACCTATATTGACCTAGCGAATTCTTGGCAAAAATGTGCTGTGTTTGGAATTATAAACAATTTAAAACTATTCATGTGACTAAACTATTAAATTTTGCTTTTAATGTATGGTTGCGAAACACCATCTTGTATATGAGGATTCATTCCATGTCAAATGGTCAAATCCCCATTATGTGATGGGGACATACTGGTGTGGTTATAGAAAAATTATTTATATTACAGACATTCACTGCATATATTGCAGAAGAAAGACAAACAGAGTAGGGAAAAATATTTTAATGTTCGTTTCGCTGCCTTAACATATTATAATATTTTTATGTTAAGTAATAAATAGTTAAAAAGAAAAGACTAACCCGATAAATAGAACGCCATGTAGAAAAATGTTTTAAAAGTGGACTCTCAGTGTTAGTACTATGATGTCGTATACTTCTCACAAATCGGCTTCAACAAAGGCACTTCATTGTATGGCCTTATCTTTCAATGTCAACAGCTTCTGAACTTAACAATGTAAAATACGGATTACAAGTAAATCCATCCAAAGAATGCTGAAAAAATAAGTGTAAAATATAAGTTATACATAAACATAACCATACATTGTATTTTTGCTACATGTATTTAAAGTTATAAACACGCATTGTGTAAAACACATATCTCAAAATTTGTAAAGGAGTCGGCAACGAGGACGCAATAAGTCTATGCAGTTGATGCACGGCTATATTACGATTAATGTACCTTATAATGAGATATCACACAATATCCAAAATCTTAGGCAATAGAAATACTTGGATGATTAATCTGTATAGAATGCTAAACGTAAATGAAAAACGTCAAGCGTCACGAAGCGAATGTATGTACTAAAGATTATAACAGATAAATAACCAATTAACATACATCATTTTAGGTAATACCTTATACTGCTGGCTAAGTCGTCGTACTGTAAGACAGTTATTTGATTGGGTGCTTTCGAAATATGTATTCCAGTTGCATTTGCTTGCATGAATTAGATTTATATACGAGGAAACAAAGTGATGGGACTGAATACGGATTGGGCGAATTTGTAATATTGAAACTAATTAGAAAACTGGTAGGACTGGGCTATGAAATTTATATAGATAACTTTTTCATTTCACGTATGATGCAATACAATCTTATTGGTCAGAATATAAAAGCTTGCGTTCCGCAAGTTTACTTCAACTCTACATGACAAGCTGTTTGGACTAATCATAAACATCTACCGAAATCTGCACCAACTGATAAAAGTATGAAGTGTGGGGATATTTATATGACTACTTTTAACGGTATAACATTTGTGAAGTGGATGGATAATAAATCAGTTCATTTATTGACTAATTTTTTATTTACGTCTGATACTGAGAGCGTAGAGCACCGCAAGGTAAGTTCTGCTGAAAAGATTGACATTGTGTGCCCTAAAATTGTAATAGACTACAACAAAAATATGGGTGGCGTGGATTTGATGTATCGGCGAAAGGTGTGCTACGAACTTGATCGACGGTCAAAAATCAAGTATTATCTGTGACTGTTTTTTGATCTGTTCGGTATCACGATAAATAATTTGTACACTATTTATATAAAAATTTATGCTGCTGGACACACGGAAGGTACCATGTTGTCTGGCCTTCAGTTCAAACAAGTAGTTGCTCGAAGTTTGATAAATGGTTTTACTGTGAGACAGCAAAATGTCTCCACTACATCAACTAGTGTAGTAAAAACCAATGTCAGAAAATTGTGCCAAAAAAAACAAGAAAATTGCACACATAACACTTGCTGAATATGGAAGGTCCACTTATGTTATACCAATCAAAGGAATTACTTTGCTGAGTACCACGTACGACTATATAGATACCATTATACTTATATCACTATATAGAAACTTCTACCATTTATTTGAAGCAAAATGTTTTATGAATTGATCCCTATCCCTAGGATTGTTAAGGGACATATATGTCCCATCAATTTATGAAAAAACTACCCATCTTTGAATTTTCTTTTTCCTTCAAATGATTTCATTTGATACAAACCATTTTTTACCACTGAGATCACGTTATTACGACTAGAAACATTATGGTCCTGAAAGGGTTAAAGAGAGTAATTAGAAGATATTTTTATTAGTATTGTTAATATAAAATTAAAACTTACTAGCTTTACGACTCAAAAAAAATTGTGAATTTTACTCCATTCAAATTTCATATTGCGCTACTTTTGAAATAAAGAAAAATAGCACAATATGAAATGTATTTACATATTCATTATCTGCTCCTGAAGAATCTAGATGAATAAGGAATTAGTGAAAAGCATTGTGGAGGCACCAAAGTAATTGCTATGTGCATATCGGCTCTCTACATAATTCTAATTATTTTAACTCTACATTTACATTCATATTGTCAGTTGGTTTTTTTTGAAATGTGGTACTCGACAAGTGATAAATATTCAAAATAAACAAATTGATATGTAGGACACAGTTCCAAGATATTCGATTATGAACTTTTAGCCTGACTGAGACTGTGTGTTATCTAGTTCTCACACGTAAACTTGTATGCACCAATTGTACTTGTACGTGATGCACGTTTTGAATAATCTCTGTCATGAAATATGAAACAAAGTAATTTGAACATTTTTTCTGTTTTACAAAATAAGGATTTCAAATCAATTATTATTTTAATGTTATCATTAATATTGTAATATTAATTTCGATTTAAATAATAAAATTGTTTTCAACAAATATATTGCAAATTTTAAAAAAGTTGCATGTAGTTTTATTTTATATTGAGCTTGATTATTTTACATTTCTGGTATTAGGAGAAAATGAGGACGAGCAATTTTGTGCAATATTTTTCCAATTTTGTTAAACAATTGCTCTTTGTTTTAATTTTATTCCATAAATACGTTGCACGTTGTGAGCATTTATTTCAAAGATGTACTTTTTTGTGACTCAAGTAAATTGAGTCACTAATATATTAAATTTAAACACATTTCAAAATAAAACATTGTATATTTTTAAAATGTTTTCATACCATCGTACTCCATAATTCTGATGAATTTCAACTTTGCGAGTAAGTCTCTTTAGATTTATTTAGGACAGCTATGACTGACAATAGGACAGACATCGAGATAAATATGACTATCCTATTCTCGCCTTCGGTATGGAATAATAAAAAGGACTGGTAATAATTTAATTTAACTGCAAACTTGGACCTTTCATTATCATTCCAAATCAGGAAACTTTAAAATAATTGTATGTAAGGTACAAAAACATGAGTATTTTGACACGGTTGAATATTGCTTCATTTGATATATAATGTCTAGATGACATAAGCCAAATATGACTATACTCTGTACAAAATATATACACAGGCAATATACATCATAAATGAAGGCTTATTATTTTAATTTCACACTACAAACAACTTATATTTGAACAGTTGGGAAACATTGAAAACATCATATGCACTTGTTATAACAATTATACTTCTATGATGCTTACATTACTTTGTAGTTATCACATTGATAAATAGAACTACGTGATCATTTAACATTAGTTTTATTAAAACAACTCCGTCTGTAAAGACTGTGCCATTGTGAAGTAAAGAATAACTCCATTAGCTAAGTTTTATGCAAGATGATGAAAACAACTTGCTATTTGATCGGTTCATATCTAATTTTACAGATACACGGGACGAGTATAAAGCCGGGAGGTGAGAATTATTATAGGATACTTTGTTTAAATATAAGTTTGTTAACATTAAATTGTAAATAATGGTGTTAAATTAATTGAATACTATGTTCCATAAATTTATCAGTGTCCATGTACAAACACTTGCAATAAATTTATTATTATATTTATATTTCTATCCTCATAAATTCGAACCTATATTCTATCATTTTATATAAATGTCATTCATTAAAATAAAATTAATATGGAGGTTTAAATGGGTTTGTATTTAGTTTATCTTCATTAAAAATTATATGACTGTATAAAAAATATTTTGGTGAACCAATTATGATTGGTGTAGTTACTACTAAATAATATGCAATAAGAATTTCAGATGGAACTTGAGCTATCAGTTGTGTACATTAATTTTTAAATTTTACTTTTATACAATTTGTGTGCCAATCGTCAAAAGGAAGAATTTTAAACCATTTACGGACACCTGTATATGGTTTAAAATTCTTCCTTTTGACGATTGGCACACAAAGTGGCAGATTTCATTGTTTGAAAAATTGTAAAAAAAAAGCTACACCTCTAATACAAAGTAGGTTTATTTTAACTTTATAACAACAAATGCGGATTTCAATTTTTAAAAACCACGTTTTCCAAATGGCGGCCATCGAGTCTGACACACTATTCGAGTCCAGCACGCATGTTTTCAAAAACGCGTTTGCAGAGCGACTGGGGTATCCTATTGACTTCGGCTCGAATATTTTCTTTAAGTTGTGTCACAGTGCTCGGATTTGTTTTGTAAACAACGGATTTTAAGTATCCCCATAAGAAAAAGTCACATGGGCTTAAATCGGTTGACCTAGGTGGCCACGGTACAGTACCGTATCGGGATATGTTTTTTCCGGAAATACCTGCCGCACTGCATTCATGGACACATTAGCAGTGTGAGCTGTGCCCCGTCCTGCTGGAACCATGTGTTTTGGTTGAAGGATGGACTCTGAAAAAGTCATTTAACATCTGGGCATATTTCTCCGAATTCACAGTTACAGTTTGGCCACATTGATTTTCAAAGAAATAAGGCCCTATGATTGCAGATACAGACATGGCACACCAGACTGTTACTTTAGGCTTATGTAAAGGCTCTTGATGCATTTGTCTTGGGTTGTGGACATCCCAGTAACGAAAGTTCTGCTTATTCACATATCCTCCAATGTGAAAGTGAGCTTCGTCACTAAAGAATATGTTGCCCATCCGGGTAGCAGTACGAAATCTCAACAACATCACCTCTGCGTAAGTTTTTCTTAAATCAAAGTCAGAATCGTGCAAATCTTGAACAATTTGAATTTTATATGGATGGAACCTGAGCTTTTTTTGCATTATTACCTGTAAAGTTGATTTCGGAATTCCCAATATCGATGAATGTGTAAGCAGTGATAAACGGGGATTTTCAACGACAGAAACCATAACACCCTCGAAATTTTCATCCGTGGCTACCAATGGTGTAGGTCCTGGCCTGGGCCTATTTAATGTTGATCCTGTAGCTCTGAACCTTGCTACCCATGAATGAATGAGGTTGATGGATGGTCCATCAGTTAATCGACGAATACTGTAACGATTATTAAATCGACGGCGTGCTACAGACAGTGAAAATCCACTTGAAATGTACGCCTCTATGGCAAAAGCGCAGTGCTCTCCACTCCACTGTTCCATTGCTACTAAAACATGCGCACCGCTTGCGCTTCTAACGACGCCCCCCCGTGCTCCTTTTATGTGTTGCGTTCTGAAACTATGTTTGTTCAAACTTTCAAATCTGCCACTGGACACCCCGTATTATTAAAAATGCTCTTTCTTTGTACCCACAACTTGTCATGTCGAAACAGCCATAATCTTTTTACAATATTAATATACAGATCTGAATTAAAACCTTTCTAATTTTGATATTACAACTGTTCAAACACCTAATCATAGACAAGAGCATATATGAATGAAGAACAGTTAAAATGTATGATGAAATGTATTGTATGAAGAACAGAATAAATTTATTGACATGTGTTATAATTATTTGTAAATATTTTCTTAATTATTATCACTAAAAACAAAGGTTTTTAATTATAATATATCTATAAAATGTGTCTATTAGTTACAAATACATAAATAAATTATTAATCTCTTCCATGTCTTCATCCCCAGGTCCATTATGCAGAGTAAATGAAGAGTTCTCTGATTGCTCTGGGCATTGCCAGGCAACATGCAGCATAAGGGCCCCAAAATGTACAAGAGATTGTAAACCAGGTTGCGTTTGTCAGCCAGGTTACATAAGAGAGGTTGAGGGTGGGGAATGTATTAAAGAAGAATCATGCTGTAAGTTTTTTAACTTTTTGAAATTGCTTTAATAGTATAATATTCGTGTAAAGAGCTTACATTCGTGTAAAGAGTACATTCTATGAGTGTATTATGAGGTCAAAAATGAAATGATGATTATCAATTATCAATTCGTTTTTACAAACAAATTTTCATGTAATAAAATCTATTTTGAAATTCTTACAATGGGTAATATGAAAATTCTTTTTGTGGTAGTACAGAACTAGAGAGCAACATTAAGAAGAATCAGGAGTTCCACATATGTTTATTCTATTAAATATAATAACAGTTCAAATGACTGACAACTGCCAGTTCTATAGATGAGTTATTTTAAAATGCTCTTCACTTCATTGAAACCAGCAAACATTTGGGTTGAGTTGAGAACAATTCTTTCTTTGTATTCTGATTAATATGTCAAGATATAAGGGCGTGGAACAAGCAATTTTGTGCCCACTGTGTGATTCATTTTTCAATTAAAATAAAACTATAAGTAAATAACAAAATATTTACTACTAAGTTTATTACGTTAAGAATTGGTCCAAATAATCAGCTCTTCAGTTTTTTTTTTCAACAAATTCTCTAGTTGTTCAAAATATTTTCTTTTCACAACTTCTTGTTTAATATCATATTAAACAGAGCCATATTCGCAATGCCCGCTTTCTATTTTAATAATAGTTGTATATCAACTCTTCACAATTGTAATAGTAAAAAAAATAATTCCCGTTACTTCCAAATTCATCAGGATTAGAAATTCAATCCAAAAACAGATTGATTTATAGCTTTTGTCACTGTAATAAACTTATAATGAAAGTAATTTTTTTTTGGTTTAAGCTCACAGTCTAAATAAAAAGGGGGTTATTATGCAAATTAGAGTTTCAATTGATATTTATGTACCGTTTAGTCAGTTAGTAGATGATTTTGCTTGAAAAGTTTTTTTTCATTTTGATAAGATTTAATTACAATCATTGTTTTGTAGCGGGTTGTAATGGTAACACCAATGCTGAATTTGGTTATGACATGTCTAATATGATATGTGACAACTATGATAAATAGTTCAAAAAGGGCGTGCAGAAAAGATGAATGTAAATTTCATTGATTGGTTTTGTCGAAATTGATGAAAGATTGCGTACTTTGCATGAGAAATGTCATAAGTTTGCATTTGATCAGGTGTTCTAGAAGATGGTAATGATAGATTAATGTACAATACAATTAGTAAAGATGTATTTTGGGCCAAGTAGACTATTTAAATAAAATGTATTGTAGCCTCACCATGCAAAAGGAACGAAGAATATTCAGCCTGTGGTCGAAACTGCCAAAGGACATGTGAAAATAAAAATCCAATATGTCCTCGAATTTGTAAACCGGGATGTGTTTGTAAGGCTAACTACATAAGGGATGACGAAACTGATGAGTGCATTAAGGAGAATCAATGTCGTAAGTTTATATTATCTAATAATTTCTTAAAGAGAATATATATATATATTTATGAATGTTTGCATTTACGGATGTATGTCTAATTACATGTGTTTTTCTTTATAACATTGAAGAATTTATTTTCATTGCTCTGCTTTCATTTTAGCCTCAGGGTGTGGAAAAAATCAAGTTTACTCTGAATGTAGTGGCCATTGTCAGAAAACCTGTAAAAATAAAAATCCTATATTTGTCAACCAGGGTGTGTCTGTCAGCCTAATTATGTATGGGATCCAGAAATTGAGGAATGCATTAAGGAGTATCAGTGCCGTAAATTTATAATATAATATTTAAATTATAATAGTAAAATTATAATATAGTATTAAATTTATCACTAACTATTTTCAACATTTTTTTGAGTTGCTTTGATATAAAACTACAATATGATATTTGTGTAACAATTCAATTTTAAAGGCGGCAGCAGTTTTTGCAATTTCTAGTAAAAAGGAAGATGTCATAAAATACACATTATTATCTTCTACATGGAAAATGTAAAAGAAATTCTTTTCTGCCCAAATTCAGCAGCTTAGAAATATTTTATATTCATATGTTACATATTACCTACTCTAAATTTTACTTTTTCATTGATCTTAGCTTTAGAATGTGGTAAAAATGAAGTTTTCTCCCGTTATAATGGTCGCTGCCAGAAGACATGTTTTATAACGCAACCAATATGTCCAAAAATTAATGCATCTGGATGTGTTTGTCAGTCTGGTTATGTAAGGGATGAAAAAACTGGCAAATGTATTAAGGAGAAAACTTGTCATGAGTTTTACTACACTTTATCTTTTTTAATTTTAGTAATTTTGTAAATGGTTGCATCTGTATATACACAAATATGCAAATAGCATATATATATATATATATACATATAAATTGATGAAGAATTGCGTACATTGCATGAGAAATGTCATAAGTTTGCATTTGATCAGGTGTACTAGAAGATGGTAATGATAGATTAATGTATAATAAAATTAGTAAAGATGTATTTTGGGCCAAGTAGACTATTTAAATAAAATGTATTGTAGCCTCGCCATGCAAATTGAATGAAGAATATTCAGCCTGTGATGGAAAGTGCCAAAGGACATGTGAAAATAAAATCCCAATATGTCCTCGAATTTGTAAACCGGGATGTGTTTGTAAAACTAACTACATAAGGAATGACAAAACTAATGAGTGCATTAAGGAGGATCAATGTCGTAAGTCTATATCATCTAATAATTTCTTAAAGAGAATATATATATTTATGAATGTTTGCATTTACGGATGTATGTCTAATTACATGTGTATTTCTTTTTAACATTGAAGAATTTGTTTTGATTACTCCGCTTTCATTTTAGCCTCAGCGTGTGGAAAAAATCAAGTTTACTCTGAATGTAGTGGCCATTGTCAGAAAACATGTGAAAATAAAAATCCTATATGTACAGCAGTTTGTCAACCAGGGTGTGTCTGTCAGCCTAATTATGTATGGGATCCAGAAACTGAGGAATGCATTAAGGAGGATCAGTGCCGTAAATTTATAATATAATAATTAAATTATAATATAGTATTAAATTTATCACTAACTATTTTCAACATTTTTTTGAATTGCTTTGATATAAAACTACAATATGATATTTGTGTAACAATTCAATTTTAAAGGTGGCAGCAGTTTTTGCAATTTCTAGTAAAAAGGAAGATGTCATAAAATACACATTATTATCTTCTACATGGAAAATGTAAAAGAAATTCTTTTCTGCCCAAATTCAGCAACTTAGAAATATTTTATATTCATATGTTTCATATTACCTACTCTAAATTTTACTTTTTCATTGATCTTAGCTTTAGAATGTGGTAAAAATGAAGTTTTCTCCCATTGTAATGGTCGCTGCCAGAACACATGTTCTATAACGCAACCAATATGCCCAAAAATTTGTGCATCTGGGATGTCTTTGTCAGTCTGGTTATGTAAGAGATGATAAAACTGGCAAATGTATTAAGGAGAAAACTTGTCATGAGTTTTACTACACTTTATCTTTTTTAATTTTAGTAATTTTGTAAATGGTTGCATCTGTATATACACACATATGCAAATAGCATATATATATATATATATATATATATGTATATATATATAAATATACAAATATATATATATATATATGTATATAAATTGATGAAGAATTGCGTACATTGCATGAGAAATGTCATAAGTTTGCATTTGATCAGGTGTACTAGAAGATGGTAATGATAGATTAATGTATAATAAAACTAGTAAAGATGTATTTTGGGCCAAGTAGACTATTTAAATAAAATGTATTGTAGCCTCGCCATGCAAATTGAACGAAGAATATTCAGCCTGTGGTGGAAAGTGCCAAAGGACATGTGAAAATAAAAACCCAATATGTCCTCAAATTTGTAAACCGGGATGTGTTTGTAAGGCTAACTACATAAGGGATGACAAAACTAATGAGTGCATTAAGGAGGATCAATGTCGTAAGTTTATATCATCTATTAATTTCTTAAAGAGAATATATATATTTATGAATGTTTGCATTTACGGATGTATGTCTAATTACATATGTATTTCTTTATAACATTGAAGAATTTGTTTTGATTGCTCCGCTTTCATTTTAGCCTCAGTGTGTGGAAAAAATCAAGTTTACTCTGAATGTAGTGGCCATTGTCAGAAAACATGTGAAAATAAAAATCCTATATGTATAGCAGTTTGTCAACCAGGGTGTGTCTGTCAGCCTAATTATGTATGGGATCCAGAAACTGAGGAATGCATTAAGGAGGATCAGTGCCGTAAATTTATAATATAATAATTAAATTATAATAGTAAAATTATAATATAGTATTAAATTGATCACTAACTATTTTCAACATTTTTTTGAGTTGCTTTGATATAAAACTACAATATGATATTTGTGTAACAATTCAATTTTAAAGGTGGCAGCAGTTTTTGAAATTTCTAGTAAAAAGGAAGATGTCATAAAATACACATTATTATCTTCTACATGGAAAATGTAAAAGAAATTCTTTTCTGCCCAAATTCAGCAGCTTAGAAATATTTTATATTCATATGTTTCATATTATCTACTCTAAATTTTACTTTTTCATTGACCTTAGCTTTAGAATGTGGTAAAAATGAAGTTTTCTCCCATTGTAATGGTCGCTGCCAGAACACATGTTCTATAACGCAACCAATATGCCCAAAAATTTGTGCATCTGGGATGTGTTTGTCAGTCTGGTTATGTAAGAGATGATAAAACTGGCAAATGTATTAAGGAGAAAACTTGTCATGAGTTTTACTACACTTTATCTTTTTTAATTTTAGTAATTTTGTAAATGGTTGCATCTGTATATACACACATATGCAAATAGCATATATATAGATATATATATATATATATATATATATATTTATATATATATATATATATATATATATATGTATATATATATATATATATACATATATATATATATATATATATATATATAAATTGATGAAGAATTGCGTACATTGCATGAGAAATGTCATAAGTTTGCATTTGATCAGGTGTACTAGAAGATGGTAATGATAGATTAATGTATAATAAAACTAGTAAAGATGTATTTTGGGACAAGTAGACTATTTAAATAAAATATATTGTAGCCTCACCATGCAAATTGAACGAAGAATATTCAGCCTGTGGTGGAAAGTGCCAAAGGACATGTGAAAATAAAAACCCAATATGTCCTCAAATTTGTAAACCGGGATGTGTTTGTAAGGCTAACTACATAAGGGATGACAAAACTAATGAGTGCATTAAGGAGGATCAATGTCGTAAGTTTATATCATCTATTAATTTCTTAAAGAGAATATATATATTTATGAATGTTTGCATTTACGGATGTATGTCTAATTACATATGTTTTTCTTTATAACATTGAAGAATTTGTTTTGATTGCTCCGCTTTCATTTTAGCCTCAGGGTGTGGAAAAAATCAAGTTTACTCTGAATGTAGTGGCCATTGTCAGAAAACATGTGAAAATAATAATCCTATATGTACAGCAGTTTGTCAACCAGGGTGTGTCTGTCAGCCTAATTATGTATGGGATCCAGAAACTGAGGAATGCATTAAGGAGGATCAGTGCCGTAAATTTATAATATAATAATTAAATTATAATAGTAAAATTATAATATAGTATTAAATTTATCACTAACTATTTTCAACATTTTTTTGAGTTGCTTTGATATAAAACTACAATATGATATTTGAGTAACAATTCAATTTTAAAGGTGGCAGCAGTTTTTGCAATTTCTAGTAAAAAGGAAGATGTCATAAAATACACATTATTATCTTCTACATGGAAAATGTAAAAGAAATTCTTTTCTGCCCAAATTCAGCAGCTTAGAAATATATTATATTCATATGTTTCATATTATCTACTCTAAATTTTACTTTTTCATTGACCTTAGCTTTAGAATGTGGTAAAAATGAAGTTTTCTCCCATTGTGATGGTCGCTGCCAGAACACATGTTCTATAACGCAACCAATATGCCCAAAAATTTGTGCATCTGGGATGTGTTTGTCAGTCTGGTTATGTAAGAGATGATAAAACTGGCAAATGTATTAAGGAGAAAACTTGTCATGAGTTTTACTACACTTTATCTTTTTTAATTTTAGTAATTTTGTAAATGGTTGCATCTGTATATACACACATATGCAAATAGCATATATATATATATATATATATATATATATATATATATTTATATATATATATGTATATAAATTGATGAAGAATTGCGTACATTGCATGAGAAATGTCATAGGTTTGCATTTGATCAGGTGTACTAGAAGATGGTAATGATAGATTAATGTATAATAAAACTAGTAAAGATGTATTTTGGGCCAAGTAGACTATTTAAATAAAATGTATTGTAGCCTCGCCATGCAAATTGAACGAAGAATATTCAGCCTGTGGTGGAAAGTGCCAAAGGACATGTGAAAATAAAAACCCAATATGTCCTCAAATTTGTAAACCGGGATGTGTTTGTAAGGCTAACTACATAAGGGATGACAAAACTAATGAGTGCATTAAGGAGGATCAATGTCGTAAGTTTATATCATCTATTAATTTCTTAAAGAGAATATATATATTTATGAATGTTTGCATTTACGGATGTATGTCTAATTACATATGTATTTCTTTATAACATTGAAGAATTTGTTTTGATTGCTCCGCTTTCATTTTAGCCTCAGCGTGTGGAAAAAATCAAGTTTACTCTGAATGTAGTGGCCATTGTCAGAAAACATGTGAAAATAAAAATCCTATATGTACAGAAGTTTGTCAACCAGGGTGTGTCTGTCAGCCTAATTATGTATGGGATCCAGAAACTGAGGAATGCATTAAGGAGGATCAGTGCCGTAAATTTATAATATAATAATTAAATTATAATAGTGAAATTATAATATAGTTTTAATTTATCACTAACTATTTTCAACATTTTTTTGAGTTGCTTTGATATAAAACTACAATATGATATTTGAGTAACAATTCAATTTTAAAGGTGGCAGCAGTTTTTGCAATTTCTAGTAAAAAGGAAGATGTCATAAAATACACATTATTATCTTCTACATGGAAAATGTAAAAGAAATTCTTTTCTGCCCAAATTCAGCAGCTTAGAAATATTTTATATTCACATGTTTCATATTACCTACTCTAAATTTTACTTTTTTATTGATCTTAGCTTTAGAATGTGGTAAAAATGAAGCTTTCTACCGTTGTAATGGTCGCTGCCAGAACACATGTTCTATAACGCAACCAATATGCCCAAAAATTTGTGCGTCTGGATGTGTTTGTCAGTCTCGTTATGTAAGAGATGATAAAACTGGCAAATGTGTTAAGGAGAAAACTTGTCATGAGTTTTACTACACTTTATCTTTTTAATTTTAGTAATTTTGTAAATGGTTGCATCTGTATATACATACATATGCAAATAGCATATATATATATATATATATACATATATATATATATATATATATATATATATAAATTGATGAAAAATTACATACATTGCATGAGAAATGTCATAAGTTTGCATTTGATCAGGTGTACTAGAAGATGGCAATGATAGATTAATGTATAATAAAACTAGTAAAGATGTATTTTGGGCCAAGTGGACTATTTAAATAAAATGTATTGTAGCCTCGCCATGCAAATTGAACGAAGAATATTCAGCCTGTGGTGGAAAGTGCCAAAGGACATGTGAAAATAAAAACCCAATATGTCCTCAAATTTGTAAACCGGGATGTGTTTGTAAAGCTAACTACATAAGGGATGACAAAACTAATGAGTGCATTAAGGAGGATCAATGTCGTAAGTTTATATCATCTAATAATTTCTTAAAGAGAATACATATATTTATGAATGTTTGCATTTACGGATGTATGTCTAATTACATGTGTATTTCTTTATAACATTGAAGAATTTGTTTTGATTGCTCCGCTTTCATTTTAGCCTCAGCGTGTGGAAAAAATCAAGTTTACTCTGAGTGTAGTGGCCATTGTCAGAAAACATGTGAAAATAAAAATCCTATATGTACAGCAGTTTGTCAACCAGGGTGTGTCTGTCAGCCTAATTATGTATGGGATCCAGAAACTGAGGAATGCATTAAGGAGGATCAGTGCCGTAAATTTATAATATAATAATTAAATTATAATAGTAAAATTATAATATAGTATTAAATTTATCACTAACTATTTTCAACATTTTTTTGAATTGCTTTGATATAAAACTACAATATGATATTTGAATAACAATTCAATTTTAAAGGTGGCAGCAGTTTTTGCAATTTCTAGTAAAAAGGAAGATGTCATAAATACACATTATTATCTTCTACATGGAAAATGTAAAAGAAATTCTTTTCTGCCAAAATTCAGCAGCTTAGAAATATTTTATATTCATATGTTTCATATTACCTACTCTAAATTTTACTTTTTCATTGATCTTAGCTTTAGAATGTGGTAAAAATGAAGTTTTCTCCCATTGTAATGGTCGCTGCCAGAACACATGTTCTATAACGCAACCAATATGCCCAAAAATTTGTGCATCTGGGATGTCTTTGTCAGTCTGGTTATGTAAGAGATGATAAAACTGGCAAATGTATTAAGGAGAAAACTTGTCATGAGTTTTACTACACTTTATCTTTTTTAATTTTAGTAATTTTGTAAGTGGTTGCATCTGTATATACACACATATGCAAATAGCATATATATATATATATATATATATATATAAATATATATATATATATATATTTATATATATATATATATATGTATATATATATATATATACATATATATATATATATGTATATAAATTGATGAAGAATTGCGTACATTGCATGAGAAATGTCATAAGTTTGCATTTGATCAGGTGTACTAGAAGATGGTAATGATAGATTAATGTATAATAAAATTAGTAAAGATGTATTTTGGGCCAAGTAGACTATTTAAATAAAATGTATTGTAGCCTCGCCATGCAAATTGAACGAAGAATATTCAGCCTGTGGTGGAAAGTGCCAAAGGACATGTGAAAATAAAAACCCAATATGTCCTCAAATTTGTAAACCGGGATGTGTTTGTAAGGCTAACTACATAAGGGATGACAAAACTAATGAGTGCATTAAGGAGGATCAATGTCGTAAGTTTATATCATCTATTAATTTCTTAAAGAGAATATATATATTTATGAATGTTTGCATTTACGGATGTATGTCTAATTACATATGTATTTCTTTATAACATTGAAGAATTTGTTTTGATTGCTCCGCTTTCATTTTAGCCTCAGCGTGTGGAAAAAATCAAGTTTACTCTGAATGTAGTGGCCATTGTCAGAAAACATGTGAAAATAAAAATCCTATATGTACAGCAGTTTGTCAACCAGGGTGTGTCTGTCAGCCTAATTATGTATGGGATCCAGAAACTGAGGAATGCATTAAGGAGGATCAGTGCCGTAAATTTATAATATAATAATTAAATTATAATAGTAAAATTATAATATAGCATTAAATTTATCACTAACTATTTTCAACATTTTTTTGAGTTGCTTTGATATAAAACTACAATATGATATTTGAGTAACAATTCAATTTTAAAGGTGGCAGCAGTTTTTGCAATTTCTAGTAAAAAGGAAGATGTCATAAAATACACATTATTATCTTCTACATGGAAAATGTAAAAGAAATTCTTTTCTGCCAAAATTCAGCAGCTTAAAAAATATTTTATATAAATATGTTTCATATTACCTACTCTAAATTTTACTTTTTCATTGATCTTAGCTTTAGAATGTGGTAAAAATGAAGTTTTCTCCCATTGTAATGGTCGCTGCCAGAACACATGTTCTATAACGCAACCAATATGCCCAAAAATTTGTGCATCTGGGATGTCTTTGTCAGTCTGGTTATGTAAGAGATGATAAAACTGGCAAATGTATTAAGGAGAAAACTTGTCATGAGTTTTACTACACTTTATCTTTTTTAATTTTAGTAATTTTGTAAGTGGTTGCATCTGTATATACACACATATGCAAATAGCATATATATATATATATATATATATATAAATATATATATATATATATATTTATATATATATATATATATGTATATATATATATATATACATATATATATATATATATATATATGTATATAAATTGATGAAGAATTGCGTACATTGCATGAGAAATGTCATAAGTTTGCATTTGATCAGGTGTACTAGAAGATGGTAATGATAGATTAATGTATAATAAAATTAGTAAAGATGTATTTTGGGCCAAGTAGACTATTTAAATAAAATGTATTGTAGCCTCGCCATGCAAATTGAACGAAGAATATTCAGCCTGTGGTGGAAAGTGCCAAAGGACATGTGAAAATAAAAACCCAATATGTCCTCAAATTTGTAAACCGGGATGTGTTTGTAAGGCTAACTACATAAGGGATGACAAAACTAATGAGTGCATTAAGGAGGATCAATGTCGTAAGTTTATATCATCTATTAATTTCTTAAAGAGAATATATATATTTATGAATGTTTGCATTTACGGATGTATGTCTAATTACATATGTATTTCTTTATAACATTGAAGAATTTGTTTTGATTGCTCCGCTTTCATTTTAGCCTCAGCGTGTGGAAAAAATCAAGTTTACTCTGAATGTAGTGGCCATTGTCAGAAAACATGTGAAAATAAAAATCCTATATGTACAGAAGTTTGTCAACCAGGGTGTGTCTGTCAGCCTAATTATGTATGGGATCCAGAAACTGAGGAATGCATTAAGGAGGATCAGTGCCGTAAATTTATAATATAATAATTAAATTATAATAGTAAAATTATAATATAGTTTTAATTTATCACTAACTATTTTCAACATTTTTTTGAATTGCTTTGATATAAAACTACAATATGATATTTGAGTAACAATTCAATTTTAAAGGTGGCAGCAGTTTTTGCAATTTCTAGTAAAAAGGAAGATGTCATAAAATACACATTATTATTTTCTACATGGAAAATGTAAAAGAAATTCTTTTCTGCCAAAATTCAGCAGCTTAGAAATATTTTATATTCATATGTTTCATATTACCTACTCTAAATTTTACTTTTTTATTGATCTTAGCTTTAGAATGTGGTAAAAATGAAGCTTTCTACCGTTGTAATGGTCGCTGCCAGAACACATGTTCTATAACGCAACCAATATGCCCAAAAATTTGTGCGTCTGGATGTGTTTGTCAGTCTCGTTATGTAAGAGATGATAAAACTGGCAAATGTGTTAAGGAGAAAACTTGTCATGAGTTTTACTACACTTTATCTTTTTAATTTTAGTAATTTTGTAAATGGTTGCATCTGTATATACACACATATGCAAATAGCATATATATATATATATATATATATATATATATATATATATATATAAATTTATATATATATATGTATATAAATTGATGAAGAATTGCATACATTGCATGAGAAATGTCATAAGTTTGCATTTGATCAGGTGTACTAGAAGATGGTAATGATAGATTAATGTATAATAAAACTAGTAAAGATGTATTTTGGGCCAAGTAGACTATTTAAATAAAATGTATTGTAGCCTCGCCATGCAAATTGAACGAAGAATATTCAGCCTGTGGTGGAAAGTGCCAAAGGACATGTGAAAATAAAAACCCAATATGTCCTCAAATTTGTAAACCGGGATGTGTTTGTAAGGCTAACTACATAAGGGATGACAAAACTAATGAGTGCATTAAGGAGGATCAATGTCGTAAGTTTATATCATCTATTAATTTATTAAAGAGAATATATATATTTATGAATGTTTGCATTTACGGATGTATGTTTAATTACATATGTATTTCTTTATAACATTGAAGAATTTGTTTTGATTGCTCCGCTTTCATTTTAGCCTCAGCGTGTGGAAAAAATCAAGTTTACTCTGAATGTAGTGGCCATTGTCAGAAAACATGTGAAAATAAAAATCCTATATGTACAGAAGTTTGTCAACCAGGGTGTGTCTGTCAGCCTAATTATGTATGGGATCCAGAAACTGAGGAATGCATTAAGGAGGATCAGTGCCGTAAATTTATAATATAATAATTAAATTATAATAGTAAAATTATAATATAGTTTTAATTTATCACTAACTATTTTCAAAATTTTTTTGAATTGCTTTGATATAAAACTACAATATGATATTTGAGTAACAATTCAATTTTAAAGGTGGCAGCAGTTTTTGCAATTTCTAGTAAAAAGGAAGATGTCATAAAATACACATTATTATCTTCTACATGAAAAATGTAAAAGAAATTCTTTTCTGCCAAAATTCAGCAGCTTAGAAATATTTTATATTCATATGTTTCATATTACCTACTCTAAATTTTACTTTTTCATTGATCTTAGCTTTAGAATGTGGTAAAAATGAAGTTTTCTCCCATTGTAATGGTCGCTGCCAGAACACATGTTCTATAACGCAACCAATATGCCCAAAAATTTGTGCGTCTGGATGTGTTTGTCAGTCTGGTTATGTAAGGGATGATAAAACTCGCAAATGTGTTAAGGAGAAAACTTGTCATGAGTTTTACTACACTTTATCTTTTTAATTTTAGTAATTTTGTAAATGGTTGCATCTGTATATACATACATATGCAAATAGCATATATATATATATATATATATACATACATATATATATATATATAAATTGATGAAGAATTACGTACATTGCATGAGAAATGTCACAAATTTGCATTTGATCAGGTGTACTAGAAGATGGTAATGATAGATTAATGTATAATAAAACTAGTAAAGATGTATTTTGGGCCAAGTGGACTATTTAAATAAAATGTATTGTAGCCTCGCCATGCAAATTGAACGAAGAATATTCAGCCTGTGGTGGAAAGTGCCAAAGGACATGTGAAAATAAAAACCCAATATGTCCTCAAATTTGTAAACCGGGATGTGTTTGTAAGGCTAACTACATAAGGGATGACAAAACTAATGAGTGCATTAAGGAGGATCAATGTCGTAAGTTTATATCATCTAATAATTTCTTAAAGAGAATACATATATTTATGAATGTTTGCATTTACGGATGTATGTCTAATTACATGTGTATTTCTTTATAACATTGAAGAATTTGTTTTGATTGCTCCGCTTTCATTTTAGCCTCAGCGTGTGGAAAAAATCAAGTTTACTCTGAGTATAGTGGCCATTGTCAGAAAACATGTGAAAATAAAAATCCTATATGTACAGCAGTTTGTCAACCAGGGTGTGTCTGTCAGCCTAATTATGTATGGGATCCAGAAACTGAGGAATGCATTAAGGGGGATCAGTGCCGTAAATTTATAATATAATAATTAAATTATAATAGTAAAATTATAATATAGTATTAAATTTATCACTAACTATTTTCAAAATTTTTTTGAATTGCTTTGATATAAAACTACAATATGATATTTGTGTAACAATTCAATTTTAAAGGTGGCAGCAGTTTTTGCAATTTCTAGTAAAAAGGAAGATGTCATAAAATACACATTATTATCTTCTACATGGAAAATGTAAAAGAAATTTTTTTCTGCCCAAATTCAGCAGCTTAGAAATATTTTATATTCATATGTTACATATTACCTACTCTAAATTTTACTTTTTCATTGATCTTAGCTTTAGAATGTGGTAAAAATGAAGTTTTCTCCCGTTGTAATGGTCGCTGCCAGAAGACATGTTTTATAACGCAACCAATATGCCCAAAAATTAATGCATCTGGATGTGTTTGTCGGTCTGGTTATGTAAGGGATGATAAAACTGGCAAATGTATTAAGGAGAAAACTTGTCATGAGTTTTACTACACTTTATCTTTTTTAATTTTAGTAATTTTGTGAATGGTTTCATCTGTATATACATACATATGCAAATAGCATATATATATATATATGTATATATATATATGTATATATATATATATATATATATACATCTATATCTAAATTAATGAAGAATTACGTACATTGCATGAGAAATGTCACAAGTTTGCATTTGATCAGGTGTACTAGAAAATGGTAATGATAGATTAATGTATAATACGATTAGTAAAGATGTATTTTGGGCCAAGTAGACTATTAAAATAAAATGTATTGTAGCCTCGCCATGCAAATTGAACGAAGAATATTCAGCCTGTGGTGGAAAGTGCCAAAGGACATGTGAAAATAAAAACCCAATATGTCCTCAAATTTGTAAACCGGGATGTGTTTGTAAGGCTAACTACATAAGGGATGACAAAACTAATGAGTGCATTAAGGAGGATCAATGTCGTAAGTTTATATCATCTAATAATTTCTTAAAGAGAATACATATATTTATGAATGTTTGCATTTTCGGATGTATGTCTAATTACATGTGTATTTCTTTATAACATTGAAGAATTTGTTTTGATTGCTCCGCTTTCATTTTAGCCTCAGCGTGTGGAAAAAATCAAGTTTACTCTGAATGTAGTGGCCATTGTCAGAAAACATGTGAAAATAAAAATCCTATATGTACAGCAGTTTGTCAACCAGGGTGTGTCTGTCAGCCTAATTATGTATGGGATCCGGAAACTGAAGAATGCATTAAGGAGGATCAGTGCCGTAAATTTATAATATAATAATTAAATTATAATAGTAAAATTATAATATAGTATTAAATTTATCACTAACTATTTTTAACATTTTTTTGAGTTGCTTTGATATAAAACTACAATATGAAATTTGTGTAACAATTCAATTTTAAAGGTGGCATCAGTTTTTGCAATTTCTAGTAAAAAGGAAGATGTCATAAAATACATATTATTATCTTCTACATGGAAAATGTAAAAGAAATTCTTTTCTGCCCAAATTCAGCAGCTTAGAAATATTTTATATTCATATATTTCATATTACCTACCTTCTACTATAAATTTTACTTTTTCATTGATGTTAGCTTTAGAATGTGATAAAAATGAAGTTTTCTCCCGTTGTAATGGTCGCTGCCAGAAGACATGTTCTATAACGCAACCAATATGCCCAAGAATTTGTGCGTCTGGATGTGTTTGTCAGTCTGGTTATGTAAGAGATGATAAAACTGGCAAATGTATTAAGGAGAACACTTGTCGTGAGTTTTACTACACTTTATGTTTTTTAATTTTAGTAGTTTTGTGATTGGTTGCATCTGTATATACATACATATGCCAATAGCATATATATATATATATATATATATATATATATATATATATATATATATATACACACACACATATATATATATTTATATATATACATATGTATATGTTTATATATACATATATATATATATATATATATATATATATATTAATACATACACATATTTATGTACATATTATATTCAAATTAAATATTACGTTTTTAGTGTAGGTTATCATTCACATTTTTAATTCTAATTTGTGTTTATAATGCAACATAAACTACTTTAATAATGTATCCACCAAGTGTTATGAGTTACAATACATTAATATCCAAAAGAACAGTAAACGAAGCACTATTTCAAGCTCAGTTCCTATAATATAGTAATGAAAAATTGACACAAGTTCAATAATCTACTATTAATAATAATCTACTGTTATCTACTATTATTAATAATAAATATATTTGACAGCTATCATCAAATGTGGACTAAATGAAGTAAAAACAAAATGTCTCCCGGCTTGTGGACAAGACACTTGTGAAAGGGCTGGCAAAAAGAAATCCGTTTGTAATACTTTCCTTCCAGTACCTTGCAAAATAGGCTGTGTGTGTCGAAAGAATTTCTTCAGGAATGCGGATGGTATTTGCACCAGTGTTGCAGATTGCTGTGAGTATTTTTTGTTAATAATCATAATAAAATACGTCTTAGTTATTGTGGACAAAGTTGAATTTTTAGTTTAGTGATTAAATAAATAATTAGATACACATAAAGATGTCACTAGTACACAATATACGTAGTAAAATATGTTCACAGTAAAATGTCAAAAGCCCAATGAAGTTTATGGGTGTAGAAATCCTTGTGACGACAAGAAATGTGCAACTCTCAATCGGCCTTGTAATATCCTAAGTAAAAGGTGTATTAGAAAGTGCTACTGCCAAAAAGGTTATGCTCGCAATGAATCGGGTCAATGTATTCCGTTAAATGAATGTCCAAGTAAGTGTAATAAAATCATTAATTTAGAAAATTATCAAATTAAATCTCAAGCATTATGATTCTTAACGTATACAAAAGTAGGCAATTTTAATGAAATGTAAATGAATAGAAATGGTCGTGAATCAAGTGATAGGTTTCTGGAGTCCATAGACGGTGGAAGTGATACACGGTCAACTAGCAGTTGATTTCCAACTGTTACTGATATACATATTTGGCATTTTGTTTGAAGCCTTTATGAAACGCATTACTATTATTCGATAACAAAAAATAATTTTCTAAATTACTTTAAATGTTGAATAAAGTTAAAATGTTATTTGATTTTTATTGATAAGGTTACCAAAACAAAACAGATGCATTGTAATGATGTACAATGTTACCTATTCTACTGTCAAATGAAACTTTAATGACACACACAATACATATCTCTAATGGCACAAACAACACTTAAAAATTATTGTAAAAACTCAATTATTCCTTTATTGTATTTCTGGAAATTATTTCAGAAAAACCAGTAAAATGTCCGGTCAACGAAGAATATAAATGTGTTAAGACATGTCCACCAAAAACTTGTCAAGCAAGATTCATTCGATACATGTGTGTTGCTAATCAGAAATGTGTTAATAAATGTGAATGCAAGGATAAATATCTCAGAAACAAAAAAGGAAAATGTGTATTGGCCAGCCAATGTGACAATGGTCGTAAGTATGATATATAATAGTGGTCAACATTATTTATAGTGTGACCATAGATAAGTTGAGTGTCCTGATGCTGTCTTGAAGCTATTACTAGATGATGGTTCATTACAGCGATTCTAGAGCAACAATTACACATTAAGTCTTGAAATCAAGTTTGGCTGAATGGTTGATTTTATTAAAATTTATCAAAAATTTAAACTAGTCAAAAAGATTCCAAACTTTAAATATGAGCTTTGGCTAATTAATTTAAATGCTTTCACGATACAGTAGAGAAATTTTTACAATAGTTAGGCAAAATATACAAATACAATGTTAGCCCATGATAATATTCAAGGTCAAAATAAATTCAGTTGGGGTGCAACTTTTAACTTTTGACATGTTCAGTTGGTTGAACCACCTTAAATATAACTAGGGATGAGAACTGGGTTGTGTAAGTGAATCAAATCCGTAAGCGCTAACGGTTGGGTCAAATGGTATTAACAAATTGATATGAAAAAGTGAATATACAAATTCCATTACAGTATTTTTTAATTAGTTTTGAAATAAAATTAATATCGTAATAAGTTCAATGGTTATTCATGGAATAAAAGTATCAATAAACTTCAGTCATTCTTAGTTTGTCGTAGTGACCAAAACTATTAACATAAATTTTATAAATTTCAAAACGCATTTACTAAAAATAAATATAAACAAAATGTTTATATTTATTTTTAGTTATTAATTTTTGTTTAGCCAAATCGTAAATAATTGAAATTCAGGAAATTTCATAGTAGGCTATATTTGAAGTTAGGAGTCTTGAATCATTTGCTCTAGAGATAGCTTTACCCCTTCAAAAGATCAGGCTTGACTCAAGCCATGTAGTGAATGTCCAAGGGCAGACCAGACAAATAAATCTTACAATTTTTAATAGAAGAACAGAGTCTGATGGGTTAAGTTTTATTTTCGTGATAAGAACTTCCTTGCTGCACTCATGCTAATAATATTGTTGCAGTCTAATGAATGGATTTCCATTGATCAGTAGTATTAAGATTTAACATGAGAATTCTTGAGTTTCTTTAATAAGTTATTAAGTCACTACATAAAAAAAAGTTAATAAGTTACTACATAATTAAATAAGTTACTACATAAAAAAATACATTCATTAGTCAAATAATATATTTATATATGATTTTAAAGAATGTCTGTTAGCAGCATATATTATTATACTAACAGTCATGAAATCTAGATACACATGAAAATATTCAATACATATTTAGTTCATGATAATGCAAAATTAAGTGCATAATCGCTCTAAGCTTTCATACTTACCTTCCTGACATAGAGCATGTCAACTCATTTAAACATCGCAGTTATGACAATGTGTTCTAAATTATTAATTAATCTTTATTTTAGACGTCATATACAAAATTTATATTATTGTATTCTTTTTAAATCTATGTTGTGGTGATACGTGGACCCTACCTTAAATATAATAAATATATATTTAAATTAATTCAAATGTACTGATAGAAGAAATAAAATCCAGTACCTATTTTGAATATAAAAAGTTCTGATGGTAATAAGCAGCATTCCATACAAAATTTTTTTAAGTAAAATCTTCTTTTCAGCAAAACCAATAAAATGTCCCGTAAATGAAGAATACAAATGTGTTAATCCATGCCCACCAAATCTTTGTCGTACCAGGTTTGCCCAACATAGATGTAGGGGGGATCAAATCTGTGTCAATAAATGCGAATGTAAAGCTGGCTTTTTAAGGAACGACAAAGGCAAATGTGTAAAGAGGAATCAATGTGGTAAGTTTTTAGTACTTAATAATCCCTGATGGTATGCACTTGATTGTCCAATAACATCTAGAAGCCTGAAAGTGGTCACATTACCTGAATGAAAACGGTGATATAATTTTGCATCTCATAAAGTTTTATCATGTCTATCAATCTGATTTTAGTTATGTCCACTGTGGTCTCAGTATCAATTTCCAGCCTGATTTCCTCTAAAATGTTTGTCTTAAGCTTATTTTTCCGACACATTTTGTACTGGAATAAATAATAATAGACTACTTAATTGTTATTATATTAGTACTGAATTATCACAGTGATCAAGGAAATTTTTTCATTTATAGAAAAACCCAAATGTGGCAAAAACGAAGTATTTGCATGCCATAGAACCTGTCCCCCGAAGACTTGTAATTCAATGGTTGAAAGAAGAATTTGCCCTCCTTGTCCACCCTGTAAGAAGAAGTGCGATTGTAAAGATAGCTACTTGAGGTCAAACGACGGAATATGCATTCCATCTATTCAGTGTTTCCCCTCTACGAGTAAGTTCAAAAATATTTTGTGATAAATTGAAATGTATTTACTTTCTTCCTGCTTGACAAAAAAATTATTTATTGGACTTAAAATCATACAGTTGACATAACAATTATAGTTTTAGATGTAGTTTTAATGAATTATGATGTATGATTTACATTCCTAGCAATATATTTCTCCATGTGAACCAACTAAGCAGCTTATTGTTTATAAAAAAACCGAGATCAAAATTTTCATATCTATTATTTTATATATATTAATTTCATAAATTTTTGATAATAGTCATTCCAATTGCAATCAAAGCGGACAATGGTGCTCCACCAGCTAAACTTGGTAATGCATCACAACCAGATGATGACAATGATCTACCACCTTCTGATGGCGGAAATGATGAAAATGAAGATGATGAAAATAATGATGATGAAAATAATGCCAAATAAAAAAACAACTACTCCCATGTGAAATATTTTAACCAATTTGAGAAAAATTGGAAAATTTAATTCTGTTACAGAATTAAATTTTCCAATATATGAAATAAATGGTGTAAATGAAGCATTGATATGAATTGTGGCTTATTTGCTTTCAACTTTTTAAATGTGACTATAAATAAGTTTGAAGTCCAACAGGAACAGAATCAATGTTAAAGATTATTTATAAAATTAAAAGTAAATTAGCCTCCTAATGGCAGTCATATTCTATAATGTATTCTCTAATAAACTTGTTGTAATTTTGTGATTTTTCTATTAGAATGTAGTATTTTTGACTTCCACTGAATATTACATTTGTTACCATTTTCAAATATAAAATATATTTTTAAACTAATTGAAGGTATCCCTCATCAATTATATTGAAATCATTCTCATCAATCATATTGAGAGACGGAGCCTATAGTGAGGGGGGAGTAAAGTTGGAGTAATACATAGGTATGGAGTTTGCATAGGTTTTTTGCATTCTCAGTACTTATTTGACAGAAAGTATAGCCCCAAAAAACAAATGGTATGCACACATATTTCATCTTAATACCTTCTCTGAACTTATAGTATGGAAACAAAGACTCAGCTATGCCCGTTGTCGATTCTGTTTAATACCTAGCAGCATTTCTGGCAATAGAGTGAATAATAATAGTACCACATTACTTGGTGTTGTAGTATACTACCTAAGAAAGAATATGTAGAGAGATTTGATAACGTTACCAAACAAATACACGTACAACTCGCCTTAAAATACAAACTAGTAAATATAAACTGTACAATCAATATGACTCCAAAAAAGTATTAGAGAACAATGACGATCAATTGTAGAGGAATCGGACATAATGATTAACAGAACCATACTAGACAATACTCACTGCAAAATTTTTCAAACTACATGCATATCTAATATATATTTTTGTAATTTAATTTGAACAACTTACGGAAAAAACCAATTGAAAAAATACATAAGCACATAAATCTAATAGATGTGTGGCATTAAGATAGTCTTAAAATAATAGAGATTACTATGTCAACCACTGGTAGAATACTGAAATCCCTCCTTTTTGCAAACAAGTTAAAATCATACACAGCTTCACGAAAAAATCTAGGCTCAGTTACAGAAATCTGTTATTTTATTTATGTTATAGTTCAGCGCTCCCTAAATTCAATTTCACACTCCATAACCAATTGAAGCAACACGTATGCAGTTCCTGTTCCCACTTACTTATAAGAAATTTTCTAACAGATTGATATGGATCTAAATAGATTAAACGATAATGGGACAAAAATAGACTGGAAAAATATGTATATACCTAGCCAAAAAAAATGGAGAAGGAAATCACCAAGAAATATTGAAAATTGTTCTTGTCATAAAATGATCTAAAGAAGCACTATATGGAAAATATCTGCAACAATTTCAACAGGAACACATTGATGACGAAACATCATAACGATTAACAAAAAATTACATTTGTGCATAAACGGAAGCTTTAAGGTTTGTCATCTAAGACTAAATAAAAAATATCAGAAACTACAGTGAATATACAATAAGGATATAAATACAGAAGATGCACACAATTCTGTTTCGAATATATACCTTAACTATTTAATATGTAAGGCTTATGTGGTCCATAGTTATTTCTCCATTACGATTTTTTGAAAATTGTGTGAAAAACAAAAAACTTTCATAAAAAACACAACCCGTTTTTTATGAAAGTTTTTTGTTTGTTATTATGGAATGAATGTGTATATCTAATATTTGATACATAGTTAATATTGTTACTATGTCTATTTTGTATTTATTGGTATATTTTTATAATTAACAATGTTTATTTTTTCTCAACAAAACAAATTTCAAGTATACGAAAACTAAACTTTAATTTATAAAAGATATTAGTAATATTATTAAACTCTGCATTTTGATTATGTTATTGAATTCTGCATGAAAACTTAATTATGAAGATAGGAGGGCAATTTATTTATTGTTTGAGACAGTAAATTTCTATATTTTTGTATAATCATTTAACATATAGCAAATTTTGCTAACATTTCCAAAGGAATTTTTAGATTTGTTATGTTTACATTTTCTAAGCAACACATTTTTTTAAATTTGATAAAAGTATTATTTTATAGTGGTATTTAATGTTTTTTGTATATTTTCATTAATAAATAAGCAGAATTCTAAATTTCGAAACCTTAATTTTTTCCTCTTTTTCTAGCTATTGCTTTTGAAATTTTTTAAAGTGTTTCATATATGTTGTGACATTTTTTTTTTCATTCTGAATTTGCTTACATGACTTAGAATTGTTATGAAAGTAATTGTAATACTTTTAAGCATTGCTTTTGGTTACAATGGCCTCTTTTGTTTGTAACTGGAGACATAGTGAGTTGGTTCACCAAAAACTTTAAGGAAATATAATTTTTTAATAGGTTATTATTTTTTATTTACTATTAATTTAAGTATTGTTTACACTTTTCTATGCTAATAACCAAAACTGCGTTTTAAAAAATATTTTCTTATAAGACATTTTTTCATGGAAATGGCAAATTTTTCAGTGTAAAAACACTCATAATTACATAAGCAAGATATAAAGGCCTCGTCTGCTTTATAGCTATACGTCTTTTCTAAATACGTAAAAAAATTAAATTAATTGAATATATTTGGCATTAATTTTGTAGAAATTCATGGTCACTTAATTTTTATTCTATTTATTCTACTAATTTTTATTTATTGGAACCATGTGACGTAGTTTTATTTCTACTATATTTAAATTCTTAACCATGACCTAGGTTTTGCTGTATGACAACATCTTCAGGTGGGCAATTTGTAAAGATTGAGTCTTGGAAATTTCCAACAGCATTTAAATATTATACAAAACAAAAGCGGAAGAGGGTTTGCGCAGGTTTTCCCACTGTTTACGTTAGTGAGTTATGAAGATGTTATCATAGAACAAAACCTAGGTCATGGTTAAGAATTTAAGTAAAATGGAAATAATGCTACATCACATAGTTACATTTAGTTGTGAAAAAAATTAAGCACCAAGTTTCGTGTTTGTTCTATATTTTATCGAAAGCAGTGTAACAGCTGTTTGCTGTGGTTTGATCCCGGCTATTCGAGGGGTTAAATTGTCCCAGAAAATAATGAAGTTACACTGTACTAAAACTGTGATACTATAGCAGATAAAATTATAAACACCAATAGACTATCCTAAGACTTCTAGAAATTCATACCTAATACCAAAAATTTGAAGAAAAACATTGAAAAAATCCAGAAATAAAAATATGTGTCTTTCTCTGAAATAAAATATACACAGCATGAAAACTCCATAAAAATTAGTTTTTAGTTATTTACCAAGTCATTCAAAAACTCTTAATAAATCCGTAAAACAATTGAATTGGTCATTTCAAAAACCCCAAAGTCATGTTTTTCCAACATACTTTTTTTGGTGCAAATGATTCCTTAAAGGCAGGTGCATATTTTTGGTAATAATCACGTAAGTCAATACTTTTTTACTTGGAATGAAAAACATTGGAACAAAAAAGTACCAGCGTCAAATAAAGATTATCGATACCTTATAACTACTCAGTAGTATTGAATCATTCCTCATCATACCAAACTGATGATGAGAATTGCCGAGCCTTCGGTTCATACTATTGCATATGTTCAGGGGAGATTATTGGGAAGCAACTTACTATGAAGCGTATGTCTAATGTTGCAGATTCTATATTAATTTTCTCAACTATAATTGAATCGGTCATTTCAAAAACTTCATAAATCACACAATTATAAATTTTCAGGAATCAATAAAAACGTAAATGAATTTAATGGACGTTTTTGGACTGAATATAGTGTTTGAACTTTTAAAGTTGGAAATATTAAAAAATCTATATGGTTTTTTAATAATAATAATAACAAAAAGGAGAAAATCTGTTCTTGACTAATGTTTTTTTAACAAGAAGCAGGGTTAGTGGTATCTAAGATAAGCGAAACAATCATGTTAATCATATTTTTAGTCAATATTATTGAATCGATTATCACCTATTTATATTTTCATGTTTTCCTATATTTAAGGTACACAATCGTATTCTCCATCATTCTTGTCTGAATTATCTTCAATATTAAAGTTGGCTAGCTAAATATCACACTATACACAAAATACACTGCTGATAAAATGGCATATGCTCTTCTAGAATGCTATCCTGAACTCGTTTTAACTCACCCAATTTTTTAATATTAATTGGTACTCTCAAATCATAAGCCTTGGCTAATGGAAGGAGGAATTGAGAGTTTTTTATTGATATGAATGAAAGTTTAATGAATGCGTCAATAAATTCCTCAGCTATGATAATATCTTTTTTATCTAAATCATAATGGAAACTCATATATATGGAAGGCGCAAGTGATTTTTCGTGTCCTTTAGAAACACTTTTTCCGTACGATTTTGTTGATAAACATGTTTTTTTGTATAAATTTGACCACCATTTCTTAAAATTCAAAACCTCTTCAGTTTTCACTTCTTTGACTGTAAATGTTGAACTGAAGTTGGAAACCAAATTTATGTATTCTTGTGGGACGTCTATATGATCATGTTCTTCAACAGTTTTTTTCATGACTCCAAAATCATGGTCATTTGGTAAAAATTAGTGACCACATATAGAGAAATATTTTTAAACTTTTTCAAATCATTTGAAGTCAGTTAAAGCCAACATAAATTTCAACAAAGTGTTTTCATTTTGAATAGAGCAACCGTGGGAAAATAGACATAAATTCTTAATATGTGGCCCAATATTATTTTCAATATAGTGTAACAACATAGAGCATACCTCATTTGCTTCCTTATTAGCAATGCCTTTGATACATGTGAAACGTCAATTTCTCTGTTTTCAAATCTTTAAAATTAAGGCAGTGAACCCATAGTTGCCGTAAATAAAAAATGTTTGCATTGGTATAAAATCTTTGATCGGTAAACAATTTTTGTATGGAATTGGTATTTAGTAATGGTAGATTTTGCATAAAATCAAATGTTAAGGCTGCAACCTCTTCTTGTTTCTTGCAAAAATCTTGAACTGAGCAAATTTGTATATAAAACTTCTTGGCTTGTCTATTGTGAATAATTAAGTCAACGACAAATGAACATTTTGAATTTTCTGATAAATGATTTTTTTTTCATTGTTAGATAGCCACAAGTCATACATGTATCGACTTGTGGGCAACCAAATCTAAAAGTTTTCCTTGAAGTATTTTAAATAGAATTTATATTTTATATCAAAATCTGGATGCTTTTCCTTAAACATTGAATATATCATTTTGACATGAAATTGTGCATCAAGATATTCAGTGTCCCTTCCTTCGTAATGTGTTTTTTTTTCTAGGAAAGGAGAGAATGTGTTGATGTATTTTTTGGCATACTTCAGAAGGCACCGTATATGCTTTCGGATGACATTGTCTATTATCCTTTGGGTACTTTCCATCATTACGTAAATCGCAGTCTTCGAACTCAGGCTTCACTGACTCCCTATAGACTAACAAATGGTTTCTTGCAGTGCACTTTCACTTTATCAGTTTGTCTTTGTCAGAACTTTGCCTGTGTTTACCATTTACCTTTCGAGGATGCCTCTGTTTTACTTGTAACATTTCAATAAGTAATAGAAGAAATATATCCTGCTCATCTTTTGTTGAAAAACTTTAATTTTAAAATACAAAAACCTTCATTATCCTGGTTGAAATTCACAGTGTTACTTTTTATATCTGCAATAGATATATTAGTATACTCGTAAGTATATTATAGGCAGTTTGCTACATGTAATTTATGCAATGAAATTTAATGAAGTTTTAATATAAAAAGTGCCTTAATACATAATCTTTATGTTTTACCTAATCACGATTGAAAAAGATGTCCAAAGTTGAAACGAAAAATAAAACTAAATAGAAATTATTGAAAAACTGACCTGCAATTTTCGCCAGTGTATCTCGGAGCTTTTAACTTTAGCATTTTCCATAATGTTTATTTTGTACGTTGACGGACTTTCTTCTTTTTTGGCTCACTATTCCTCTCTATTTCACTTGAAAACATTTTTAAAAAATAATATTACCTCTTCCACAAAGTCTTTGAAATTCAATAAAAATGGAAATGTCAAATTCAAGATTTGAATACTAATATTTAAACCAATCAAAACAATGGAACTTCAAAATGTTTAACTCAGACATAATTATTACCTCCATTTGGTACTGCAAGCAAAAACCAGTTAAGTCACTGACTTGTGTTGTTTCAGCAATGAACATCTGTTACGCAGTATTATTTTGAAGAGGAAGGAAAGTATTGACTTAAGTGATTATTAACAAAAATATTCACCTGCTTTTAAGGAATCGCTCGCAGCAAAAAAAGTATGTTCAAAAAAACATGACTTATGCGGTTTTTGAAATGCCCAATTTTTTTATGGAATTATTAAGAGATTTGGAATGATTTGGTGGATAACTAAAAAATAAAATTTATGGATTTTTCATGCTGTGTTTCTTTTATTTCAGAGAAAGGTACATATTTTTATTTCTGGATATTTTTTAATGTTTCTTCTTCAGATTTTTGGTATTGGGTAATGAGATATGTATAAGCTATGAAATTTTAGAAGGCTTAGGATGGTCAATTGGTACTTATAATTATATCAGCTATAGTATCACAATTTTAGTGTAGTATAGCTTCATTATTTTCTGGGACATTTTAACCCCTCAGGTAACTGGGATCAAATCATGGCAAAGAGCTGTAACAATGTTTCCGATAAAATAAAATATAACTGTGAACCTTGGTACCTAATTTTTATTCACAACTAAATGAAAATATGTGATATAGTATTATTTTCACTTTATTTAAATTCTTAACCATAACCATCTTCAGGTGGGCAATTTGTAAAGATAACTCACTAGAGTAAACAGTGGGAAAACCTGCACAAACTCCTTTTCCACTTTTGTTTTGTAGAATATTTAAATGTTGGAAGTTTCCAAGAGTCAATCTTTACAAATTGCCCACCTGAAGATGTTGTCATACAACAAAACCTAGGTCGTGGTTAAGAATTTAAATAAAGTAGAAATAATACTACATCATGTAATTTCATTTAGTTGTGAATAAAAAATTAAGTGAAAAGTAATTTCTGCAAAATTAATGCCAAATATATTCAATACGCTTCTACAATTCAAAGTTGATATTCAATTGTAATTTAATTTCTTTATGTATATAGAAAATATATATAGCTATAAAACAGTTGAAGCAGCTATATCTTGCTTATGTAATTATGAGTGTTTTTACACTTATCAGGAATGAACGAGATGAAAAAATTTGCCATTTTCATAAAAAAATATTTTTAAAATACTGTTATTATCATAAAAAAGTATAAACAATAATTACACATATAGTAAATAAAAAATAACAACTTAAGTTTTTGGTGAACAATCTCAGTCTGTTCCCAGTTACAAGCTAAAAAGACCATTGTAAGCAAAAGCGATGCTTAAAAGTATTACAATTACTTTCAGAACAATTTTAAGTTCAGTATGCAATTTAGGAAAAAAAAATAAAGCCACATCATATATGAAACATTCAAATGCTTATTTATTAATGGAAATATACCAAAAACATCAAATACCACTATACAACAATATTTGTAACAAAATTTTTAAAAACTTGTTGCATAGAAAACATAAACATGACAAATCTAAAACAAGTAAAATTCCTTTGGCAATGGTAGCAAAATTTGCCAAATGTCAAATGAATATACAAAAATATAGAAAATTACTGTCTCATACAATACGTAAATTGCGCGCCTATCTTCATAATTACGTTTTCATACAGAATTCAATAATAAAATCAAAATGCAGAGTTCAATAATATTACTAATATCTTTTGTAAATAAAAGTTTAGTTTTCGTGTACTTGAAAGTTATTTTATCAAGAAAAAATAAACATTGTTAATTACAAAAATATACCAATAAATACAACACAGACATTGTAACAATATTAACTATGTATCAAATAATAGATTTGCACATACATTCATTCCATAATCACAAACAAAAAACTTTTGAAACAAAACACAATCACACACAATTTTCAAAAAACCGTAATGATGAAATATCACATACGACTGTATTACCATTCGATTCTTTATTTTATTCTCTTTTCTATGATGTATAATTATCTACGTTTATTTCTTTTTAATCTGATTATGTTTCAATGGCGCAGGTCGCCGAGAGTGGTAGCCGTCAAAAATATGTGACGGGAGCTCTTGCGTAGTTAAAGTATATATTTGAAAGAGGATTGTGTGCATCTTCTTTATTTATATCCTTATTGTATATTTGCTATAGTTTCTGATATTTTTTATTTAGTCTTAGATGACAAGCCATAAAACTTCCGTTTATGCACAAATTATATTTTTTGTTAATCATAACGATGTTTCATCATCAATGTGTTCCTATTGAAATTATCACAGATATTTTCGATTCAATGCTTCTTTATTTCTTCTTTCGAGTTTTCATTCCTTTCTTACTATCTTTATAGTTTATGTTTAATAATATTTCTGATAATGAATATATTTGGCGGTAATTTTGTAGAAATTCATTATTCACAATTAAATGAAAATACGTGATGTAGTATTATTTCCACTTTCTTTAAGTTCTTTACCACAACCTAGGTTTGACCTGAAGATGTTGTAATACAAGGAAAGCTAGGTTGTGGTAAAGAACTTAAAGAAAGTAAAATTAGTACTACATCACGTAGTTTCATTTAATTGTGGATATTTCTAATGTTCTAAATATAGAGTTGTTGGAATTTTTAGGTTACTTGTACATAGTTTTTCTATTTGTACTAATTTAAGTTTTTGATGCTTATGAAATCATGCCCACCTAGTTAGTGTTAAAGTATAAAGTGTTATGAGACAGAGTGAACATTTTTTTTACTGGCGGTTGTTCTGTTAGTGTGTTTAGAGCATATAAATCTGTGCCAGACCATTTGAAAACATAAACCAAAAATGTGCAAATAAAAACTGTAAATGTATTTTGCGGTAACTTTATTTCTAGCACTTAATAAGCCTTCTTGTTGTTATTTACAACCTAGGCTGACATTTCAAAGTACGGGATTAAGGCAAGTGTTTTGGTGACCATATTATTACTTACTAAGGTGATGATAAAATTTGTAGTTAATTTGTAGAGCTGTTATTATTGATTTTTATTGCTATTTTATGCATTTCGTTTTCAATCCCACTTTGGGAATGAGTCCTGTAGATCATTTTATGACAAAAACTATTTTCAATATTTCTTGGTGCCTTCCTGCTTAATTTTTTTGGCTAAGTAAATACATATCCAATCTATTTTTGTACCATTATCGTTTAATCTATTTAGATCCATATCAATCAGTTAGAAAATTTCTTTTAAGTAAGTGGGAACAGGCACTGCATATGTGTTTCTTCAATTGACTATGGAGGGTGAAATTGAATTTAGGAAGCATTGAACTATGGACATAAATGTCTAGAATAACAGATTTTTGTAACTGCGCCTAGATGTGATGTAACTTGATTCCAAAATGGAGGGATTGCAGTATTATTCCAGTGGTTGACATAGTAACTGCTATTATTTTAAGACTATCTTAGTGCCACACGTTTTCAATCTCATCTACTAGATTTATGTACTTATGTATACTTTCAATTTGTTTTTTCTGTAAGTTGTTGGAATTAATTATAAAAGTACATATTATATATGCATGTAGTTTGAAGAATTTTACAGTGAGTGTTGTCTGGTACGGTTCTGTTAATCATTATGTCCGATTCCTCTACTATGATCATCGTTGTTCTCTAATACTTTTTTGGAGTGATATTGACTGTACAGTTTATATTTACTAGTTTGTAATTTAAGGCGAGTTGTATGTGTATTAGTTTAGTAACGTTATCAAATCTCTCTACATATTCTTTCTTAGATAGTATACTACAACTACAGGTAATGTGGTACCATTATTATTCACTCTATTGCCAGAAATGCTGCTAGGTATTAAACAGAATCGATGACAGGCATAGCTGAGTCTTTGTTTCCATACTATAAGTTCAGACAAGTATTAAGATGAAACATGTGTGGATATAATTGATTTTTTGAGTTATACTTTCCGAAAAAAACTTACGCAAACTCTATACTTATGTATTACTCCATACCTCACTCCCCCCTCACTAGATACTCCGTCTCTCTTATATTGAAGAGAGTGATCACTTCAATTAGTTTGAAAATATTTTTTTTTTATTTGAAAATGGTAACAAATCTAATATTCAGTTGAAGTCAAAAATATTACATTCTAATAGCATTTTAACAAAATTAAACCCAGTTCATTATAGAATACATTACAGAATATGACTGCCATTAGGAGGCTAATTTACTTTTAATTTTATAAATAATCTTTAACATTAATTCTGTTCCTGTTGGACTTCAACCTTATGAGTCACATTTAAAAAGTTGAAAGCAAATAAAACACAATTCATATCAATGCTTCATTTACACTATTTACTTCACAAATTGGAAAATTTAATTTCGATTTTTCTGTAATTGGAAAATATTTTATATGGGAGTAGTTGTTTTTTTTATTTGGAATTATTTTCATCATCATCATTTTCATCATCTTCATTTTCAACATTTCCATCATCAGAGGGTGGTAGATCATTGTCATCATCTGGTTGTGATGCATTACCAAGTCCAGCTGGTGGAGCACCATTGTCAGCTTTGATTACATCAATCTGAATGTCTGTTATCAAAAATTTATGAAATTAATATATATGAAATGAAAGATATGAAAATTTTGATTTCAGTTTTTTTTATAAACTAGAAGCTGCTTGGTTGATTCACGTGGAGCATTATATAGCTAGGTACGTAAATAATACATTGTAATCCACTAAAACTACAATTAAAACTATAGTTGTTATATCAACTGTATGATTTTATGTCAAATAAATAATTTGCTTGTCAAGCAGGAAGAATGTAAATACAATGTTTCAATTTATCACAAAACTTTTTGAACTTACAAGTAGAGGGGAAACACTGAGTAGATGGAATACATATTCCGTCCTTTGACCTCAAGTAGCTCTCTTTGCAATCGCACTTCTCCGTACAGGGTGGACTAGGAGGGCAAATTCTTCTTTGGAATATTGAATTACAAGTCTTTGCAGGACAGGTTCTATGGCAATCAAATACTTCATTTTCGCCACATTTAGGTTTTTCTATAAATGAAAAAATTTCCTTGATCACTGTGATAATTCAATACTGATATAAGTATAATTTAGTAGCCCATTATTATTTATTCCCATACAAAATGTGCCGGAAAGACAAGTTTAAGACAAACATTTTAGAGGAAATCAGGGTGGAAATTGGTATTAAGACCACAGTGGGCATGATTAAATTCAGATTGGTACACATGATAAAACTTTATGAGATGGAAAACTACATTACCATTTTTATTCAGGTAATGTGACAATTTTCCGGCTTCTAGACATTAATGGTACAATTAAGTGCACACTATCAGGGATTATTAAGTACTAAAAACTTTACACATTTGCCTTTGTTGTTCCTTAAAAAGCCAGTTTTACATTCACATTTATTGACACAGACTTGATCCACCTTACATCTATATTGGGTAATTTTATTTCTCTAATCAGAACATTTCAATTAATTTAAATATGTATTTATTATATGTAAGGTAGGGTATGACATCGATTTAAAAAGAATAGTCTCCTTTCAATACTGATTCATTAATCGGTAAAGCTTCTTTTTCTTCTCAGATAAAAATAGGATACATTAATAATGCACCTCGATCCTATTCGACTTTTTTTGACGTATATGTGTTAGATAATTACTTTTTTGAATACTCATGTTGTAACGCTTTTACCACCAAAATGAAAATTTACTGTATTGTATTGTTTTTTTGTTTTACTATTATATGCATATCAGATTTGTTTCTTTTATATAAATTTTGTATGTAATGTCTAAAATAAAGATTAATGAATAATTCAGAACATATTGTCATAATTGCATAGTTTAAATGAGTTGACATGCTCTATGTCAGGAACGTAAGTATGGGAGCTGAGAGGGACTGTGCACTTAATTGTGTATTGTTATGAACTAAATATGTACGGAATATTTTCACGTGTATCTAGATTTCATGACTGTTATTATAATAATATATGCTGCTGACAGATATTCTTTAAAATTAGATACGTGATGTTTGTGATGCTGAGGAAATATTATGATTAACTAATCATATATAAATATATTACTTGACTAATGAAAGTACTTTTTTTCTGTAGTAACTTATTTAAAATTTGAATGAGCTACAAAAAATTTGAGACAAAGATGAAGTGAATACAAATGCTCATGTTACATCTTAATACTATTCAATGATTGATCAATGGAAATTCATTCATTAGACTGCAAGAATATTATTGGCATGAGCACAGGCGAGATAGTTCTTATCACGAGAATAAAACTTAACCGATCAGACTCTGTTCTTCCATTGAAAATGATAAGATTTATTTCTTTGGTCAGCACTTGAACATTCACTTAGATATATCTTCCAAAGCCAGTATTTTCCCATGAGCAACTCTACGTGGTTTGCTAATGCCTTTTGACCCAACCATTAACACTTACGGATTTGATACACTTATTTCCAGTTGTAAGGTGATTCAACCAACTGAACATGTAATGAAAAATTAAAATTTGTTCATATGCTTGTAGTTCAACTGAATTTATTCTGACTCAACTCTTAAGTATTATCAAAGGCTAACATTGTATTTTTAGATTTTGTCTAACTCGTTTGAAGATGTTTCTAATGTATCATGACATAGTTAAATTAAAGAGCTAAAGCCTACATTTAAAATTTAGAATCTTTTTAATTAGTTTAATTTTTTGATAGTACAATCAACCATTCGGCCAAACTTGAATTCAAGGCTTAATGTGTAATCATTGCTCTGGAACCCTTGTAATGAATAATCATCTATAATAGCTTCAAAGACAACATGGGGGTCTACTTATCTATAGTCAAGTTATAAATAATGTTGACAATTATAATATATCATACTTACGACCATTGTCACATTGGCTAGCCAATACACATTTTCCTTTTTTGTTTCTGAGATAGTTATCCTTGCATTCACATTTATTAACACATTTCTGATTAGCAACACATTTGTAGAAACGGAGTCTTGCTTGACAAGATTTTGGTGGACATAGCTCAACACACTTATATTCTTCATTAACTGGACATTTTACTGATTTTTCTGAAATAATTTCCAAAAATACATTAAATAGATAATTGATTTTTCACAATAATTTTTATGTATTATTTGTGTCATGAGAGATAAAATAGGTAACATTGTATATCATTACAATGCATCTGTTTCGTTCTTGTGATCAGAATTGTTAATGAAAAATCAAATATCATTTTAAGCTGTTGAATAAACTGTTTTGTTGAATTAAATTTAAAGTAATTTAGAAAGTTATTCTTTGTTATCGAAATATAGTCATTTCTAAAAAGCTTCAAACAAAATGCCAAATATGCATATCATAAGTAACAGTTGGAGATCAGTTGCCAGTTGCCGTTGCCGTTGCTATCACTTCTACAATCTATGGACCGCAGAAACCTATCAATTGATTCAAGGCCAATTCTATTCATTTACATTTCATTAAAATTGCCTACTTTTGTACACATTAAGCATTATAATGCTTCAAGTTTAATTTGAAAATTTTCTAAATTAATAGTTTTATTATACTTACTTGGACATTCATTTATCGGGATACATTGACCTGATTTATTGCGAGCATAATTTTTTTGGCAGTAGCACTTTTTAATACACTTTTTACATAGGATTTTACAAGGCTGATTGAGAGTTGCACATTTCTTGTCATCACAAGGATTTCTGCACCCATAAACTTCATTGGACTTTTGACATTTTACTGTGAACATATTTTACTAGGTATATTGTATCACTAGTATATTTAATTACTTATTTAATGACTAAACTAAAAATTCAACTTTGTCTACGATAACAAATAGATATTTTAATTATTAACACAAAATACTCACAGCAATCTCCAGCACTGGTGCAAATACCATCCGCATTCTTGAAGAAATTCTTTCGACACACACAGCCTATTTTGCAAGGTACTGCAACCAAAGTGTTACAAACAGATTTCTTTTTGCCGACCCTTTCACAAGTGTCTTGTGCACAAACCGGGAGACATTTTTTTTTTACTTCATTTAGTCCACATTTGATGATAGCTGTCAAAAATATTTATTATTAATAATAGTAGATAACAGTAGATTATTATTAATAGTAGATTATTCAACTTGTGTCAAGTTTTCATTACTATATTTTAGTAACTAAACTTGAAATAGCGCATTGTTTACCATTCTTTTGGATATTAATATATCGTAACTTATATCGCTTGGTTAATATATTATTAGAGTAGTTTATGTTGCCTTATAAACAAATTTTTTGAAAAATGTGTATGCTGAGAAACATTAAAAAACATAATATTTTATTTGAACATAATATGTATATACAGATACAAATATACACAAAATTACTAAAATTAAAAAAAGATAAAGTATAGTAAAACTCACGACAAGTTTCCTCCTTAATACATTTGCCAGTTTTATCATCTCTTACATAACCAGATCGACAAACACATCCAGGCGCACAAATTTTTGGGCATATTGGTTTCATTATAGAGCATGTCTTCTGGCAGCGACCGTTACAATGGGAGAAAACTTCATTTTCACCACATTCTAAAGCTAAGATCAATGAAAAAGTAAAATTTAGAGTAGGTAATATGAAACATATGAATATATAATATTACTAAGTTATTGAATTTGGGCAGAAAAGATTTTCTTTTATATTTTCCATGTAGAAGATAATAATGTGTATTTTATGACATCTTCCTTTTTACTAGAAATTGCAAAAATTGCTTCCAACTTTAAAAATTGAATTGTTACCTATTCTTCGTTTGTTTCACATGCCGAGACTACAATACATTTTATTTAAATAGTCTACTTGGCCCAAAATACATCTTTACTAATTGTATTATACATTAATCTCTCATTATCATCGTTTAGTATTTAATCATGCACCTGATCAAATGCTAATAGATCACAAACGTATCACATTTTTCATGCAATGTATGCAATCCTTCATCAATTTTGACAAAACCAGTCAATGAAATTTACATTCATCTTTTCTGCACGCCCTTTTTGAACATGATTTTGGCTGTTTATCATAGTTGTCACATGTCATATTACACGTGTCACAACCAATATCAGCATTGTGATCACCATTACAACCCACTACAAAACAATGATTGTAATTAAATCTTATCAAAATGAAATAAAACTTTTAAAAAGAAGCAAAATCATCTACCAACTGACTAAATGGTACATAGATATCAATTGACACTCTAATTTGCATAATAACCCCCTTTTTATTTAGACTCACAACTTAAACAAAAAAAAATTACTTTCATTAAAAATTTATTACTGTAACAAAATCTTTAAATCAATTTGTTTTTGGATTCAATTTCTAATCCTAATGAATCTGGATGACAAGGGAATTTTTTTTTTACTATTACAATTGTGATAAGTTGATATACAACTATTATTAAAATAGAAACCGGGCATTTCTAATACGGCTCTGTTTAATATGAAATCTTATAACATTACATCAAAAGTTCTGAAAAGGAAGATATTTTGAACGACTAGAGAATTTGTTGGAATAAAACTTATTATAAGGCTGATTGTTTAGACAAATTCTTAACTTAATAGACTGTTAATAAATATTTTGTTATTTACTTATAGTTTTATTTTAATTGAAAAATGAGTCACACAGTGGGCACAAATGTTTTTGTTCCACGCTCTTATCTCTTGGCGTATTAATCAGAATACAAAGAAAGAACTGTTCTCAATTCAACCCGAATGTTTGCTGGTTTCAATGAAGTGAAGAGCATGTTAAAATAACTCATCTATAGAACTGGCAGTTGTCAGTCATTTGAAGTGTTATTATATTTAACACAATAAACATATGTGGAACTCCTGATTCTTCTTAATACTGCTCTCTAATTCTGTACTCTCATAAAAAGTTTTTCATATTACCCTTTGTAAGAATTTCAAAATAGATTTTATTACGTTAAAATTTGTCTGCAAAAAAAATTTGATAATTGATAATTCACAGGTCAACAAAAAAAAAATTTTTTTGAGTCTGTTATTTAGTAAATATTTTCTGTTTGTTTACATAGAAAATTAAGCAGAAACTTAAGTTTGCTTTTGTACCTTTATATAATGAAAAATAAATGTACGGTGTTTTGGCAGATTTTTTTGAGGAGCTGTTGCATTTAAGATGCAAGAGCGGGTGAGAGGGGATTGTGGATGTGAAGCGGGAAGTGGCAGACTGACACGGTAGTGTGCGCATAAGCATTGCGAAGGAATAACATATTTTATGTGTTGTGAGGCCTAAAAATGTCTTCCAAAAAGTGTAAAAATGACGTGGACCCTTTTTGCTATATTTGCGGCAAATTCATTAAAGTGAGAGTCAACAAATTTTGTTTGACATCAAGTATAAAACTTTGTGAAGCTTTCTGAAGCTTATTTTAACGTACCTGTACGAAGTCAAGATAAAATATGGGCATCTCATTTCGCATGTAATAACTGCAAAAACACTTTAGAAGGTAAGAAAACACACCATATTTTTAAGGTAAACATACCTATATATGTTTTTAACACATGCATTAAATGTGTCATTCGTTAATGAATGATATTCATTTTTTACCAGCCTGGTACCGAGGAGAAAACAAAAGTATGAAGTTTGCAGCACCAAGAATATGGAGGGAGCCAGCTGAACACATCAATGATTGCTATTTTTGTATAGTTAATCCACGTAAGCGTCGCGCTGGCAAAAATGCCAAAAATATTCAGTACCCAAATCTACCATCAACGTCTGCTCCAGTACCACACAGTGAAAACTTTCCAGTGCCTTCTAATCCAAAGCTGAAGGCACAAGAGCAGCCACTACCGCTATCACAAATATCTAGTAATAGTGAAGGCAGCGATTTTGTGATCGCATCACCGTCTGTTGAACCACATCTCATTAATTCAGAAGAGTTTAATGACTTAGTAAGAGATTTAAACCTACCTAAACTTAAAGCAGAAATATTAGCTTCACGGCTAAAACAGTGGAATTTGCTCAAGAACGATGTTAAAATAAATGACCAAAGAAAGCAACATGAATACAAAAGAAATACCAAAACTATTCATTTTTAAAGTTTTTTTTGTATTCTTTTTTGTATTTTTGTGTTTTATATATGCCGTCTTTTATAATTAAAGTTAAAAAAATATATAATTCAAAATTTGTTTGCTTTTAAATATAATTTAAATAAAAAAAAAGTGCTTTTTCATAAAATTTTAAATTTTGTTCTGGTAAATACAAAAGCAAACTTTGTTAGGTAAAAATATTTTTTCTTTCTTTAGTTAGGCATAAGTAATCAAAATCAGAGGTACAGAACTCAGACTCAAAATTCATGTCGACCTGTGTAATCATCATTTCATTTTTGACCTCATAATACATTCGTGGAATGTATTCTTTACACAACTGTAAGCTCTTTACATGCATATTCAACTATTAAAGCTATTTCAAAAAGTTAAAAAACTTACGGCATGATTGTTCTTTAATACATTCCCCACCCTCAACCTCTCTTATGTAACCTGGCTGACAAACACAATCTGATCTACATTCTTTTGTACATCTTGGGATTCTTAGGCTGCATGTTGCCTGGCAATGTCCAGAGCAATCAGAGAACTGTTCATTTACTTTGCATAACGGACCTAGGGTATGAATTCATGGAAGAGATTAATAATTTATTTATGCGTTTGTAACTAATTGACATATTCTAGAGAAATATAATTAAAAAGCTTTGTTTTTAGTGAAAATAATTAAGAAAATATTTACAGATAATTATAACACATTTCGATAAATTTATTCTTTACTTCATACAATATTTATACTCTTGTCTATGATTAGGTGTTAGAACATAATACGTTGTAATATTAAAATTAGAAAGGTTTTAAATCAGATCTATATATTAATATTGTAAAAATATTATGGCCGTTTCGACATAACAACAAAAGACATAAGGATGTACAAAGAAAGAGGTTTAAAATTCTTCCTGTTGACAATTTATACAATTTGTGTAATTGTATAAAAGTAACATCTAAAAATGAATGCAAGCAAATTACTTTGTGGTAACTACACCAATCATAACTGGTTCACCAAATTATTTTTCATACGATCATGTAATTTTTAATGACGATAAACTCTATACAAACCCAATTAAATCCCAATATTAATTTTATTTTAATGAATGACACTTATATAAAATGACGAAATACAGGTTCCAGTTTATGAGGATAGAAATATAAATGTAAAAATAGATCTATTGCAAGTGTTTGTACACGGACACTTATAAATTTATAGAACATAGTATTCAATTAATTCAACACCATTACATACTTCATGTTATCACAATTTAATATTAATTAATTTATATTTTAATAAAGTATCCTATAATAATCCTCACCTCCTGGGTTTACACTCGTCCCGTGTATCTTTAAAATTAGATATGAACCGATAAGAAGGCAAGTTGTTCTCATCATCTTGCATGAGAATTAGCAAATGGAGTTTTTCTTTACTCCACAATGCCACAGTCCTCACGGACGGAGTTGTATTAATGAAAGTAATGTTAAGTGATCACGTAGTTCTTTTTATCAATACGATAGCTACAAAGTATTGTACGCACCATAAAAGTATAAATGTTATGACAAGTGTGTATGATGTTTTCAATGTTTCCCAACTGTTCAAATACAAGTTGTTTGTAGTGTGAAATTAAAATAATAAGCCTTCATTTCTGATTTATTTCATGTATTTTTTGTACATCGTATTGTCATATTCAGCTAGTATTCAACTGTGTCTAAATACACATGTTTTTATACCTTATATAAACTTATTTTAAAGTTTGCTGATTTGGAATGATAATGAAAGGTTCAAGTTTGAATTTAAAATAAATTATTACCAGTAATATCCTTTTTAGTATTCCATATCGAAGGCGAGAATGGGATACTTTGTAGAAAATGCGCATCATGTATGAGTACAATTGGTGCATACAAGTTTATGTGTGAAAACTAAACAACACACAGTTTCAATCAGGCTAAAAATTCATAATCGAATTTCTTGGAAAAATGTCCTTCCTGCATATCAATTTGTTTATTGTGAATTTTTCTCAGCTGTCGAGTACCGCATTTCAAAATAAACCAACTGACGATTTGAATGTAAATGTAGAGTTAAAATAATTAGAATTATGTAGAGAGCCGATATGCACATAGCAATTACTTTGGTGCCTCCACAATGCTTTTTACTAATTCCTTTTTGAATATGTAAATATACTTTACGAGGGGGGACCCATAAGTAACGGGAATTCGTCGTTGCTTGTATATTGTGCTGCTTTTCTTTACTTAAAAAGTAGCACAATTTGAAATTTAAAATAAAAATAAGGGTTAATTTAAATTAATACTATGAAATATCTTCCAATTAGTCTTCTTAAGCCTTTCAGGACCATAATGTTTCTAGATTTAATAACGTGATTTCAGTGATAAAAAATGGTTCATATGGTATCAAATGAAATAATTTGAAGGAAAAAGAAAATTAATAGATAGGTTCGTTTTTATAAATTAATGGGACATATCTGTCCTATCATCATTAATATATCCCATCAATTAATAGAATATTTTGCTTGAAATAAATGGTAGAGTTTTTGTACAATATCTTTATTTTATAATGTTACAGATTTTTCATATTATGTATATAAAAGAAGACATTTCAACAACATATTGCCAATCAAATTACATAAACGAACGTCGTAAAATCTATATAGTTATCTGTGCTACTCAGCAAAACAATTCCTTTAATTGGTATAACATAAGTGGATTTATATATTCGGCAAGTGTTATTCATATGATTTTCCTGTTTTTTTTGGCACAATGTACGCACCTTTGAGTGAGAGGGTAAATGTCTCTTCAAAGACTTTCATACTGCACTTGTTAATGTCGTGGGCACATTTCGCTGTCTCACAGTAAAACCATTTAACAAACTTCGAGCAACTACTTGTTTGAAGTGAAGGCTAGTCAATATGGTACCTTTCGTGTGTCCAGCAGCATAAATTTTTATATAAATAGTGCACAAATGATTTACCGCAATATCGAGTAGATCAAAAAACAGTCGAAGATAATACTTGATTCCTGACTATCGATCAAGTTCGTACCACACCTTTTGCTGAATTTCGTCCTTTTGAACTCATTTCATTTTGCCCCTATATAAGGTCTTGGGGAAGTTTTTTCTTAAGCCTTCTGGGTGCCTTTATTGGGTTCATCAGGTTTATAGCCAGTGGATTGGGATGATTAGCGATTCGGTCTCTGTATCATCTCTGAGATTTCTTTTTGGACCAATTTTATGCCAAGCTCCAAATGCAGTCTGTTGTTTGTGACATACCAGGGTGCACCAGCTATCATTCTTAGCGTTTTTGATTGAAACCTTTGTAGTATTTCAATATTTGATTTTGCCGCGGTTCCCCACAGTTGTAGGCCATAAGTCCATATAGGCTTGATCGTGCATTTATAAATTAATAGTTTATTTTCGAGCGACAATTGTGAGTTTTTGTTAAGGAGCCAGTACATGTTTCGCACTTTTTGGCCCGCTGCACACCGTTTGGACAGGATGTGATTGGACCATGTCAGACGTCTGTCGAGATACACGCCAAGGTATTTCGCGTAATCGGCTCGCGGTAACTGTACTCCATTTAGGTTTACTGCCGGACACGTATCTCGTTTAGTAGTAAAAGTAACTTGTATTGATTTTATTTCGTTAACTTTGATTCGCCAATCTTGCAGCCACTGTGATATTTGGTCAAGGCTTGTTTGGAGTTTTTGTGAGGCTATGTCTGGTCGGTGGTCTGCTGCGAGAATTGCTGTGTCATCAGCAAAAGTGCCCGTAACAACACCTTCTGTGACTGGGAGGTCAGCTGTGTAAAGCAGGTACAGTATTGGGCCCATAACTTCCCTGGGGAACTCCTGCTTGGATCAGATAGAGAGACGTAGTTTCAGTTCCCTGTTTAACGTAGAAGTGTCTGTTGTGTAGATATGATCTGATGAAGTTGTAGTAATTTATGGGTAGGTTCTTTTTAATTTTAAACAGCAGTCCCTCGTGCCATACCCGATCAAATGCCTGGGATATGTCCAAGAAAGATGCAGAACTATATTGGTTTGACTCAAAGGCATTATGGATATTTTTGACCTATCGATGCACCTGCTCAATGGTTCCATGTCTCTGACGGAAGCCAAACTGGTGATCAGGCAGTAGATTATTATTATAGATATGTGGCATTAATCTTCGCAGAAATAAAATTTCCATAAACTTGGAAGTAATTGGTAGCAAGCTAATAGGTCTGTAAGATTTCACATCAACAGCATTTTTGCCAGGCTTGGGGACCATTATTATTTGGGCCACTTTCCACTGGGGAGGAATCGAACACGATTACGATTGCATTGTACAGGATTGTGAGGAATGAAATTCCTTCCTCTGGGAGCTCTCTTAGAATTTTGGCAGTTATTAGATCATAGCCAGGTGCCTTGTTGATATCAAGTGTATCAATAACAGCTTTTATTTCTCTCTTAGTGAAATTCGAAATAGGGGGATCTAGTTGGTGGCATTGATTCAGAAGAGTTGACACTTCTTGCGTTTTGGGGGAATTTATTTCGGGGTTTGGTACAAAGACGCGTTTTAAGTGTTCGGCGAATGTAACTGCTTTTTCCGCTTTACTGGCTGCCCATTCATTGTTCTCTTTGCGTAGAGGGGGTTGGTTTGAGACTGGACGTTTCATATTTTTTGTGACTTTCCACAGTGAGTAATCAGTAGTTTTTAAGAAGGATTGTATGCCTTCGTTCTTGTTATCGCTAAGTGTTGATTTTAGCTTAGATTGCAAGTAGTTTAGATGTTTTTTATCTGATGCATGTCGAGACTGTTGCCATTTTTTTCTAGCACTACGTTTTTCAGTCAGGAGTTTACGAATAGACGGAGGACATTCGAGTTTACGGTTTGTATCTGTAAGTGTTGGGGTAGCAGTCCAGGCAAACCTTTGTACACAATAGTTGAGGTGTTCAACAGCTTCCATTATGTTCTCTTCTGTTTTCATAGGTAGTGACTCGTCCAGGCATTGAGCCATTAATTGCCTAAAGAGATCCCAGTCAGTTTTGCGTGTGTGCAGTTTACATGGTTTTGGAGCTAATGTGATGGACCTTTTGAGAGTCATTTCTACAGGTGAATGATCAGAAGACAAATCTAGGCTAGTTCTACTTGTGATAAAGCTGCTAGGGAATCCTTTGGTTATGAAGAAATCTATCACATCTGGTATTTTTCTTCTATCAGTAAGTGGGTTGCCCAGGCGAGACAACACTAAGATTTAGTTTGTCAATTGACATTTTTAGTTGCCGTCCCTTTGTTGTTACTGTACGCGAGCCCCAGTAATGATGTTTCGCATTATAATCTCCACCAGCAACGAATCGGTGGCCCAGTGTGGCGAGAAACCGTACATAATCTGCTTCCTTAAGTTTATGTTTCGGTGGGCTGTAGACAGCCGATATTACAAAAGATTCTACCCAGTCTTCGATTCGCACATTTGTTGCTTGGATCTCTTCAGTACAATATTGTACTGTTTCGTAATGCTTAATATTATTTTTTATAATTATTGCACTCCCCCCATGTGCAGTTCCATCAGGGTGCATTGTGTGGTAAGTCTTATAGTTTTGTATTTAGAAATAACTCTTTTTTGTAAAGTGGGTTTCAGAGACTAGCAAGATATCAATATTATGTGTCTGCAAATACGATTGAACCTCAAGGGTGTGTTGTGGCAGCCCATTGGCATTCCATAGAGCTATTTTTAAGCAATCTATTTTGAGAGATTCGTCGTGAGTGCTATTATTAGGTTTGTCAATGTAGTCAATTGCTGCATTACTTGTTTCAATAAGTCCATTATTTCATGCATATCATTTGTACGTATGTCGCTATTTTGTGGAAGTTGATGTCCTTTGGTTAATATGTCTCTATATGTTTGTCGTATGGTATTCTGAGAGTTCTCTTTATGAGCCGTTAGTGTTTCTGGTTCATGACTTTCTGTTTTATCAAACTGATTTTTATTCCTGAATCTACTATCTGGTAATTTTGGGAAATTCAGATTTTGAAGCTCTCGATAGACTCCACAGCCTTTGAAATTTGCAGGATGGTTACCATCGCAGATGTATACACTTTATACACTTTATACAATTACGGTATACACTTGACTTGGTCGGACCTAGTTGTCCTTGGGCAGTCAATGGAGAGGTGGTCACCAGCGCATTTGATACACTTAGGTTGTCGGCGACAATAAGCTTTGGTATGTCCATATTGTTGACATTTCGCACACTGTGGGATTTCCCGTTTTGGTCGTGGAGGTTCAAAGGATACCCTACACTGCATTAGGCTTTTAACTTCATATATCCGCTTGTTGTTGTCATTCGGTAATAATTCAATAATGAACATGGGCAATGGCTTCTTTGTGGTTCTTTGTTTGATATATTATGCAGCTGTAGTCCATATCATTTAATGCTTCTTTGATGTCATCAGGGTTAGTAGATGGATGCATATTTTTGAGCACAGCTTTGAACGCTCGATCCTGTTTGGGCTTATAAGTAAAAAACTCAGTCTGTTTTTGTTCTAATTGTTTGACGATAATTCTGTATGTATCGGCAAATTTGATCTGGATTTTGACTTGATCATTGTGGAGGACCTTCAAAGCGTACATATTTGGAGCATGTTCATTAAGCATGTTAAGTAGAGGTTGGACATTACCCACTTTGTCAACAAATATTGGAGGTGGTTTTGTTGTCTTTTCTACAGTAGTGGTGTTGTCTACTTGGGTTTCTTCTTCTGCTAGTTGAGTAAAACTATTTGTTGTTGGTATCGATTCAGTTTGAGATAGCCAGTATGTATCCAGTTTTGTTTGTTTTTGTGTTCCAACGTTTTCAGGGCTTGAGTGCAGTCTTTTCTTACCGGTGACTTCCTTCTAGTCATCTTCCTTATTTGTACTTGGTTCTTGGTCAGTACTTTGTTTTGGGTAGGTTGTGGTTGGATAGTTACCCAGAGAATGTGTTCTAGGTCAACTTTCAAATATTACATTATGGCTTATCTGCTGTGGTTGGTTTTTATTAATCTTGGTGCAGTTTTCATTTTTATTATTATTATTTTTATTATTGATTGGGTCACTCATTTTTGTTCCCACGAGTATAGGACGATAATACGGTAGCTACCTAGGGTGACGCCTATTAGATGTAAAACATAGCTTTGTCGTTTCAGAAGCTGATGTGCGTGCGAAAATGGAAACAATAAGCAAGTTTCTAGACTCAACCAACACGGGAAAATTCTCCTTAGATTTGTTACTTTGTCGGCAGTAATAGTGTTAAATCATATTTTAAAAGTGTTACTGTGATCAAATTAATCCGATTCCCAATTTCAATAAATTCTGTAGCGAATTATAATTATATTCTCAGTACAAAAGTGAGCAATAGTCGTCTGCTGTTATGTAAATTATTTACATTAAGCAATTTTAGATTAAAAAATTCTATTCGGTCTCCATTAATGATCATCGTTGTCATGAGGACGAACGTACAATTGTTGAAAACATCACTTCGTGAATCGTGGCAATTGATATCCCTTATTTATTATAAAGTAAAATTTTTATTTTATATTTACCTTAATTAACGTTGAATATTTAAAATAATTTCAAATATTGTGTCACAAAAACTATGATTGAAATTTTGATCAATTGTGAAAACCTATCAACGAATATTTTTTTAATGAATACAATAATTAAATTAGTGCGTTTTTATTACATTAAAGAGTATGGAATTCAGTTATGAAAAAATATTACACTGAATAAAAAAGATGTGACATTTGTTAAAATATTGGGGGTTGGCGTAAGAATGTCGTTGATAAATGATACGAACTGACATTTCCTCACGTATTAAATTAAATTTGATGACAGCTTGGTAATAGACATTTATATGTATGAAAAATTACAATTGGATCTCTGTACATTGAAGATATTTACAAAATTATGATTTAAGGAGAAAATAGCGCCATTATTTTAAAAAGAAGTCAATTTTATGGTTGTTATATATGGTGTTACAGGTGTTTCAATGTCCCAAGTGTCTGCATGAACAAAGTCACGGCTATAAATAGTAGATAATCACAAATTTGTAGTTAAAAGAGTTAAAATTACGGTTTTATTTCAGCGAATTAGAATTTTTAAAAAATAATAATTCTCTGCGTCTTCAATATAGAACAACCTAAGTATAGAATACCAGAACAGGTTTTGCTTCCAGACTATTTTAAATTTGCATTTGTGTTTCTTATACAGAAGTTTTATGTAACATTTTTATTCAGTGCTAGTTCTAAGTTATGAGCTCATAAAATTTATTTGTTTTAAATAATTAAACATACAGGTTTTTGTTACTCCATACACTAACAAGCAGTACGGAAAATGTATAAAATGCAGTTTTCATTACTCAGTAGAAATCTACATGTGTATTACGAGTTACTAACTTTTGGTCATTGCATAATGCCTTTCCCGTTAGTCTTCATAGTTTTTAATTTTCGGGGGTCTGAAGATATTTACGCTAAATATTATAAGGTCTTCTCTAATAAAGATTCAAGAACTGTATCATCACAACGACATACGTTGTGAGCAGACACAAGAAACTGAGCACTACATAGATACGCACGTCGATCAATCTAAACACGGAGAATTTTCCCGTGTTGGTTGAGTCTAGAAACTTGCTTATTGTTTCCATTTTCGCACGCACATCAGCTTCTGAAACGACAAAGCTATGTTTTACATCTAATAAAATTTTAAAGCGCGTATTTCATTTTGACATAATCACGTTTTAATAAATACAACTAATTGAAATATTATGACGTTATTCTTTGCTCTCCCAAAATAAAAAAATAATTATGTAGCCCTTGTAATTCAAGGGCTACACAATTTTTTTTAACAATATTTTATAATAAAAATAATTTCAAATATTTTTGTCAGCTTTTATCCCATGTTAGCACCAAATAAATTTCGATCGATCATTTATTATAACAAAATAACCCTTAAAATTAATAATCGTTATTGTATTGTACGTCAGTGTTAATAATAAAAATGTCCGACGTAATCTCTATAAATAGAAGAGATTTCAATGTTTTCAAATATAAGGCATGTCACGACAAACGCTGCTATATGATGAAGTGACCATAATGTTGCTCCAAATATAAGCCCCCTTTGAATGTCCTGAATATTAATTACGATACTAAATTAAAAGCAGAACATATTTAATTATCATCAATTAAGTTTAATGTCCTCAGAAATTGGAGTCAAGGGCTAATGTGGAATTACTTCGGTACTTTTATTATATCATACGTGCGACATTAGTACCCAATACTAAGGTACGCATTTAGATGCCTGCCCTCATTATACGCACCCGACAATAATCCCTTTTTCTTTCCCAAGTCTTTCTTTCTGAAACAAAAAACATCATCCCAGAAGGATGGACGATATTTTTTTCTTGACCATCAAAATATATAAAATAATAATCATAATAACTTCAATGACTTCAAGGATGTATCGAAGCACTTGAAGCTCCACCATCCACCAGATCAATTCTGAGTAACTCAACATTAGTTATATGTAACAAGTTTATGCGCTGCGCAAACCTGAACTTCAGTTAATTCTTATAACGTGTTTCTATTTATTCAAGTATTCACATCAAAAGATATGTGCCATCTCCTGAAGATCTGCAAGCAATATCATTGATGGGGAGCTGGAATGTACAAACCCTGTGTAATATTGTTCCTTATATAATAGTGGGTCGAAAAATAGATATGTGATTTTCAAGATTCATCATTCTAACAATTCAGTGCACTCAGCAAAAATTAAAACAGATATATAGTGAATTGACCATAAAACATTTTCTCAATTTTATGAACTTACTAGCTGATGTAAACTGCTGTAATAATATTATAAAAACTAAGAGAAATAATTCAGTTTTCTACGCAAAATAATTGACAGATATTTAATTTTTTTATTAAAGATTGAACATTTTTAAAAAATGATGGCAATCAAAATAATTTAAGTATTTTAAAATAATTTAAGTAGGTCAAAAATATTACTAGAACATATACTCACACTGGCCTTGATTCCCTGCAGAAAGATATTTAAACTTAACAAAATGCTCAGGAACAATATGCAGAACGAGGCAAGAAGCTGAAAAAGAAGGAATTTTTAATATAAACACGTTCATCACGTATTTAACTGACAATAGTCGCATAGCGCACCTGAAATTTTAACATTCTGTTTAATTACTTGCTGACATCGGCTAATCTAATAAAAAACGCATTTAAAATATCCTTACGTTTTTTTGTTAATAAAGGTAGGATGAATCTTGAAAATCACATATATATTTTTTGTAAGTACATAATCATGAAATATCCCGCCTTTGTTCAAATTTCCCAACAATTGATTTATTTCTTTCTTTTTGCAGTCCCGTAGACGATGACACAGAAATATAATATTTCCAAATCATACTGCACACCACACAGTACGCTGACATAAGTGTATGAGTATGTAACTTCCACATCTCCTTTATCAAAATACTCAGCACAATTGTAGTTAACAATACCGTAAAATATGTAATAAATGGTTAATAAAGTAATCAGCAAAATATTTCGCAATTTGTCGTATTTGAATCACCTAAGTGAACAAGGTTGTGTGAAGAGTTCGTCTACTCGGTTCATTCCACGTATCAATTGTACATTCTCATTTTTATTCCAGCAAGTCTCTATGCCCAAAAGATAGCACGCATACACACATAGAAGTGTGTAGTAAAACTTTAGTAAGACTAATTCTTTAGAATCCATGTACAAATGTGTCCCGTGCACCATCAACAAGGAGCAAGCTAATACAGTAGATAATAGTTTACATATCCAACGCCGTAACTTTTTCGTATTGCATGTATCTGTCTCTCGACATACACCAAATAGAGACTGATACAATAGAATATGGTTTAGAGTGTCTGTAAAATAATTTTTATTTATTTGTTTTCCAACGTCAATGATACGAACTGGCATTGTCACATCCGCGTCTTACGGAATAAATTTTTACCTGATTACTCAATTGCATAATAAACTCGTACTTCTTAAAGCAAATTACCATTTAACTTAACTTCACTTAGTTAAATGAATTGTATGTGAACTAAAGTACAAAAAAATTAATGAGGTGATAAAGCACAACTGATAATCGACTGTTAGGAAAATTTCAATTAATGTTTGATTATTTACTTGAGATACTAGTGACATCTAATCAAATAATTTGAAATATACCAGCACTTACCCTTAATTCATAAGTCTTTAATATTTGTAATTATGTTATAATGCTTAAAAAATAAGTATCCATATTTGTAAAAACAAAAAATCCGATTGCTTAAACTTTTTATCAAATATCTGAAGTCAATATATTAAAATATATCTCCGGTATAAAAATAGCTTATTATTATTTTTTTTTTGCAGATTGGATTTGATTATACGAGCAAAGACTATAATATGTGATTCTAAACTACTACTCAAACACATTGAACTCTGGTCTTTGCAGTGGTGTGGCTAGCACTGGTGGCACTCGGTGCTTATATTGATGACGTCACTCCAAGAATAATTACTAAAATCTTTAAAAATCTAATAAATGTCAAATATTATTTTAATTAAATAATACAATTGAACAGTAAGTAATAATAAAATTGGAATATTACAACACAAAAATCTGTTTTATTATACATATATTCTTTTACATTGAGGCATGGAAGGGAAAATTTGGTATGTCAAAACAAGAATGAGAGAAAACGCAGGGGAAATTCATTGAGAAGTATTTGCGCTTTACAATTTAATGATGGAATAAAAAATAGTATGATAAGGAAATGGGTAGGATTGAAAGAAAATATACTGACGAAAATTGAGAAGGGAATACTTCGGCAGCTTGATCACATAGAAAGGATGTGCTCATGATATTGCAGAGATGGATAGTCAGGTTAGAAGGGATTCTCCTAGGGAAAAATATGTCGATTAGATTGGTAAAATTCTGAGAAAAAGCCAATTAAAAAGCACTCAAAACTGCAGAGCATGTATGCAAAAGAGCAATGAAAGTTGAAGAGGCGAGGGAGGTGTAATAGGATTGTAGCAAGCAAAAATCCGTAGTCTCTGTGTCCCCTCTAAGAGAGAGGCATGAGCTAATATATGTATGTATAAACAAATACTTAAAATCCCTACTTTCTAGTTTTAACAGCTAAAAATTCTAAAATAGCATCATTCAAAATTAATATTTTGTGTTGCCGAGCACTAGGTATCGTTACATGCATTTTTAATATTCAAAGACTGTTAATCCTCTTTTAGATCATCGTTGCCTGCAAGTGCTTTTACTTTTTATTAATTGTACTCCATCCAAATTACGAAACTCCTCTCTCGTGAAGCAAATAATGCTAAAATTGTCATAGACAACTTTAGTGTCACTGATGCGCATGTTGTCATAAATATCATCGACGTCATAAATGTTTCTATCAGAACATCATCCAGTTACTACGCACGAACTAAGTTCGTTGGTATTATTGTGAGGTTGCTGTTAACAGTTATATATACTTAATTATTCTTTGTTTACATCTGAATGAATGAATACAACTGTGCTTTCATCTATTTGCTGAACTATTCGGGACTTATTGTAAAATAAATATCTTTCCACAAGGGACATATTGCAATTTTTTTATATTTTATATGACCCGTAGTTAGCGCTAATTTTATGTTAGGTATTACTTTGTTCACGCTTGCCTGTCACACCAAAATGGGTGGCACCCGATTCGGACTGCTTCCGCCCCCTCACTCTAGCTACGTCACTGGGTTTTTATGTATTTGACTTTTTTGCCTTACAGCTTTGTACACCTCATAGTCGTATTTATACTCTGAAGAGGACTTTTTTCTTTCACATTTTCTTACTACCAGCGTGTGTGTCGTTATTGATGACTTCTCTTCCAAACATTTAAATGTTTTGTGGCCGTATTATTACAAAAGATTATTAAGTTGTAGCGCACATTATGTGCCACATGATGTTAAGCAAGATATTGTGTGACTACGTATCAAATTCTCTAATTAGTATTAAAACATCTTGAGCTGAGTTTATTGTAGATATTGCAGTGGATATAGCCATATGGAATTTCGAATGTTGCCCTTGACTCTTACCTTTTTACTTACTTCACGCTGCTGTCGTCAATGGATCTAAGCACGAAACATGCCCATTGGAGACTGAGTTTGGGAGACGCAGTTTGTTGATGCGGACACTATGGAGACGCAGTTTGATGCGTTAACGGTACTTTATTTCCTACTCATAATTTGTTCTTATTTGCGCTATAAAGACGAGTGTTCACTTATCCGCCGCTCAGTAGGTGCATTCTCTAGGAATTACAGGATTCTTGTAATATACCCTGGAGATTGCGACCATCTTCGCATAGAAAGTAATTATTAATTCATCAGTGTAGCGAATGATTATGTGAAATAACTATAATATACTATTTAGAAATTACGTAATGTAGAAGAGAGTGTTACCCATAATTGGCAAAATTACTGAAATGATTGTTAAGTCAATTGCTAAACGCATTCTCTTAGTCTAACGTACTGCTACTTGATGTCAAAGCGTCGTCATTTAAGGCGTGATAGATGAATGTTGCAAAAAAAGTTAAGTGCTTTTAAATTAATAGAATACAATTTTATGCGAAAATGGAATAGAAATGAATTAAATTAATAATTAATGTTGTCACCTTAATGATAATGTAAATTCTCGAATCTTCATCGTACATATACAGTCGGATGAGTATCCGGGTGGTTACATAGCATCTGAGGAAAAATAGTTGTTCCGGTCGAATAATTACATTTCAGAATACATGAAACATTTCAGAAGGTAACGGTCTAGAACCTAAATCGAAGTATTTTTGAATAGTCTAAAATGTGATGTAAAAGTGTTGGCTTCAGCCTTGTATATAATGTGAAAGAATTTTTGTTAGTGTCAGACTTTTTTCAATTTTGTAAAATTTTCCTGTACTATCTAGAAGTTTTCTTATATTTCGTACACCTTCTGGAATAAATTCCTCACACAATAGTGAAACTGACATCAAATCTGTTCAGTAGAACTGAAAATATAAAACACCAAAGTTTGTCTACGTTATTGTCGTCGCCGTGGTGTATTGAGTTGATCATAAGGCATACGGCCTTTGACGGTGCGGCGCACCGCGGAGACCCGAGTTCGATTCCCGGGCGCAAGTCGAGCGGGGCTGGACTGGTGTCATGGTTGGGTGTAATAGATTGCTCTCGTAGCAATAAGTCCGCCATACGTATCAATTAGGTACATTAAAGCAGATAAATAAATGAATAAATGAGGAATTTATCATCATAGCTATTAACTTTATCAGAATTTACCCAGAATTACATACAAAGGTCTAGAAAGGCTATCGAAGATAGTTGATAACTTTTATTCTAGAAAGTCAACGGGAGTTTTAAACATTTTTTATATCCAAGACATATTTATGGGATCTATATAGTAGACATATATATCGCGTTACTAACTTTTTAAAATCTGCGGTCCATATACATTAGGGATCTAGGTTCACAAAGTGGGGTGCAAGGAAAGCAAAGAAGAAAGGGTGCCATTTTCCTATTCTTCGCTCTATCGATTGATTTATTTATGACCTCAAAAACATGTTTTTTCTTTATCTTGAAAATAAGCTGAAATTGCAAATTGAATCCCTCCATCATCGCTAATTTTTTCCGTGAAACTCCTTTTATCTTCTTGGAAACAAATAATTATCGCAGGAAGCCAAGTCTGAGCTCTAACATGGGTGTTGCGATATTTGAAAGCAGTACTTATGAAGGACAGTCATCGCAACTTGGTTATTGTGTACAGATGATTTGTCGTACAAAAGTAACATACCTTTCTATAATTTATCTTTCCTTTTCTCCCTCAATGCTTCTTTCAACGACTCTAGTAGACTAGTATAGTACACTCCCTCATAGAAACACCATTGTGTTTGAAGTCAAAGAGAAGGATACCCTCGGTGTCGTATGAAACCCTCACCAGGACTTTCCGGCTGATCGCGACCATTTCAATACATATTGTTGCAATAATGAGGGGAGACACTTTTTATGTCACTACTTGGATTCAGGTTCATAATGATGGACACAAGTTTTTTAGCCGAAATAACTTGGCTCAAAATTGCATCCTTATCCTCTCTACAGAGATCAAAAGTGTCGCAGGAATACTCCACACGTTTTTGCTTTTGCTTAAAATGGCTATGAAAAACTTTTCGCATATGATTCTAGTATGTTGGTATATAGCCTATAATCCTTTTCAAAGTACCATAAAGATAGAGTACTATCACAAAAATAAATTTTGAAGTCGAACATGTGCTTTCTGAGATTAGCACGAAGAAACAAACTTTTTTGTTTTGTGTCCTAGTATAGATACAAATTTTATTGTCGGATCTTTGAAGTATTCACATTATTAGGCTCGTGTAGCACCGGTATTGCAACGCTAAGGTACTGGAACTGTTTCAAAAGTTGTTAGGTAGTGAATGGTTGAACGTTTTAAACATTTTAATTATTTTTATGTAGAAATTTTTTTCTTTCGATATAAATCGCCCAAAAACTTAATGACGTAAAAAACTTAAAAGACGTTTTAATGGGTTCAATAAAAATAACAAAAAGCACTTTGGAGCAATTTGAAAAATAACCCTAAAATATTTCCGACTGGAGCAAATAAAATGCTAATTGTACATATATTTTCACGTATAAAGAAAGAAATGGGGCGCATTATATACTAACAACACTAGGCAAATGCACGATGGACTAAAAGCTCACAAAATGTCAACTATAGAAAGCTATGCGGCTTTGGAAAATATTTAAGGAGCTAGAATCCTTCGGTAACGGTAACAAGTAAGTATTTATTAAGAACTGAATTAATGAATGTAATCTGTAAAGAAATGAATTGTTGAAAAATAAAACTAGTTTCAAAGCTTTAGGTGCGATTTTTAAAAATTGTTAGATCTATCTCGTTTTCGTTTTGTGCATTTCACATCATTTGTTTGATTAATACAATAAAAATGGAGTGACTTTTTTTAACATGAGTAAAAATTTTGGGATTAAATGATCATTATTATTAGTTAATAGACTTTTTGAAAAAGTTAGTCGTGAAAATAAAAATTATTATATTTTAGTTGTATGATTTTTTTTATTTCACACGATGCTAATTAAACATCTGAGAATAATAAAAACTAAAACCAGTTTAATAAAAAAAGATATGTCTTAAACCAAATAAAACCTGTCGAGCGCATGTGGAACTCGCACTGCGAGGGTTCCGCATGCGTTAAGGCATTTATAAACATTTAATGTGCATAATATTCCTATTAAACTATTTGCACAATTTTAATTTTTTAGTACGAAAATATTAGGCGTTGACTTAGAAGCTTGATGCCAATATGCAGATGGAATTCATCGATAGTCTTCTAAAAGGTTTCACATCACGGTGCGGATAATTACGTACCTCACTAACATGGTGCACGGTACTGGGAATACAAATAAGGAATTTGAACATGTATCCATACGACGCTATTTTGTTTAATGCTCCTGGTATTATTCACGCTCTGTGCCTATTTTCAATAAACGCAATTTGGGCTAAGAACCCGTGCCTTATCATATTTCGTAAGCATTTAATATTGACTTAACAAGAGGGTTGTATTCAATTGAATAGTTACGTATCACAATCAAAGACTTGAATGTATACAGCATTTCCTTGAATATTTATAAACATTGATATAATGTTGCCAGGTATATTTTCAGAGGCGTAAGACAAGTAACTCGGACCCTTTAATATATTAATGCATGTTGATCGAAATAATTATGTATTGAAGCTGTTATTGAATAGAGATTTCTTGATTGCTTCTATATTTAACACAAAAAGGGGAAGAGGATATAAAGTGCTCTATAGACGCACAACTCGCGAAGGAGGCTCAAACAATACTCGTATTGCTAAAAATGTTCTCAGTTGTTGGTGTTTTATTCACAATACAGATGTATTGGCCCGAACTTCGAATGAAATTTAAAAAACTTATGTCTTTATTTCTGTGCTGACGTAGTTCAATATCATCGCGTCCAAAAATGTCCTCACAATCATTTTAAACTGAATGAGTATGATGTTGTGAAATACGGACGGATGGACACAATGTGATTATAAGGATCTCCTTTTTGCTATTTAACTAGAGAAGCATTACAATTTACAAACGTAAATTTATTTTTGTGTAATGACGAAATTTAATATCGGTTGACGACAAAATACAGAATAAAAATCGACACAGTTTCGTCCCAGCCTAAAATATTTGTGACCAGTTTTAGTTGCCACAAGCAAATTGTTCTATTCTCAGAATTAGATGACGAATCTTCATCGTATATATACATCTTTATATCCTTCAATAATTAGTATTGAATTTTAGAAAAAAATACTAAATAATTGTATTGCTTCAGATCTGGTTGACTTTGTTCTAGCGAGGGTAAATAATTTATATAATAGTAGAAAGTGTTTTATACACACGTTGTCGGTATTCCATAGTATGACACAATAATATGTAAAAATCTGAATGATGTTTTAAAATGATGTTGTGTCGCAGCTTTATCGCTTTGATGGTGCCACGCGTCCCTCGGTGTGCGCGCACTGCAGGATGCACAACCCTAGCATTGATATTAAAATATTATTCATCGAGAGTAGGGAAATATTCCATAAAAATTATCGCACATGAAAGCCATACTTTGTATTCAGAAACGTACAGAAAATTGCTTACTATAACATAATAACACCTGTATACAACCTCTACCTATGTATTGTCAATAAATAGACTTCCAAATGATTTCTGGTTCATCATTCCATTCACCTGAGTTATCAAATAAAAAAAAAATATTTAAAATAAAAAAAAGTAAAAAACGGTAAATTTTTTCCGCACGGCCGTAACAGTACTCGCGTGTATGTAAACAATTGCGTTGATACCGCGCTTTATTGCACTTACCTGCGTAGCGCTTCGGCCATCATGTGTGCATGAGCATAGTCCCCCAAACATCCATCATAATAAGCAAATAATAAAGTGCACTTTTATACACAAGCGATCACATCCTGCTACTCGTACATTTTTAGATGCAAGTTCTGCTAATTGCACTTATATCACAGCACTGAATATGCGACGGTGTGATGTACCAAATAGTGTCGACGCTTTGTGACCGACAAACCGTAAGGCTTAGCTTAAACTACACATGTTTAAAGTGTATTTTAATTTATGCATCGTCTGTGAATACGACTCTACAAATCTATAAGAATTTGCGAGATTTAACGTAAAATGAATTGAACGTAGAAAATTAATCTGTTAATGACGGGTACTAATTACATTATTCGGGATTCTGCGGAGATTTTATATTTTTTGACTGATAGTGTTAAAATTTACCTACAGGGATTCAGTACAATCTATGGATTTACATGGATTACTATGGATTCTCTCCCGCTCTCTCTCTCTCTCTCTCTCTCTCTCTACTATATACTTCAAATCGTCGTTTAGATTTCCAAAGAAGTTTTACTTCTGTCACGCGTATTGAGTTGGACGCAGCTTTTAAGTGTTTTCATTTGTCTAACTTCACGTAGTCAAATACAGGACATATGATATTTTAAGAAGCATAGCTTCTTATGTTATGAAGTTTTTGAGATAAAACTTAGTAAATAAATGAATCGGAAAATAGTACAATTAATGGTGAATCCTATGGTTATTTTTCTGTAAATAAATATTACAAAAAAAATTAAAATAAAAAGAAAGTGGTGGGTTTAACTTTATGGATGTCGTTTCTACGACATATGATGACCTGACGAAAATAACAGACCGTGGAAATTCTTTGCTTTGGGAGCGGGCAATTTCACTGCCCGAAATGATATGGTCACAAAATTATGACGCCTGTCGACGAGTTTAAGATTAGATAAAAGCAGAATTGCCGATCGGAACAAACTGTCATTTAACTTCAGGAATCTTTAAATTCTGCCTAAACAAAACTTAAAATTAAAAGCGGGGATGTCTAAAATGTTAGTGTGAAACTTAAGTCCGCCCAAAATACATTGACACACGTTTAAACATTGACCGGAAGTAGATCGGAGAGTAGCGATATGAAGCTAGATCCCGGGTGACCAATATCCACAACTGAATTGTCTACTTTCTGGATAAAAATGTATCAAGCACAGTAAACTCATTTTATTTATAACCAGCTGTGCTCATGACTTTGGTCGCGTTACGATTTACAGAAAATATTATTAAGTAAACTGCAAGATAAATACATTATCTACAATAATAAACATAAAAGTAATTTTTTTTTAAATGTTCAAACTTCGAATTGCCAGATCTGGTTTTTATTTGGTATTTGGTCGATTGAAATTAGAGAACATAAAACAAGACAGAAGTGGTGTGTTCACTGAACTGTATGAAATACGTGTCGCCAGTTTGAAACAGATGATCGAATTTTAAAGTACGGTGCACTCCCCACCTCTGCTCATGTGGAATTGTTAAACTCGTTTTCTTTTCCGCATGTTTAAATCACATATTCTTATCTCGCTCGTAATAAATATTCCAAAATTTTAGTATCATTCACATATTTATGATAAAAATAGCTTATGTGTTACCCCAAACCCAACAGAATTCACCAGTATAAACTTAATTCTAAATACTTTTGTCTCTTCTTGCGTGATGTGAGAACGAAAGACACAGACAAATGGACAAACATTTAAAAAACAAAATATTTGTGTTCCATTACTTTTGGTATATGCCCCAAAATTATTTTTTTGGAAATACCATTAGTGTACGTATGCATTCCACAGTATTGTGATATGTGCGGATGTTACAATTAAATTATACAGCCGAATACTAAGTGTACCAAAGAAATTACATTGCAAACATTGACGAGCTGAAATTTAAAGAAATTGACGAAACATAGTAAAGTTACAACAAATACATAAAATATCAAAAAAGTTTGAATGAGGACGACAACCAAGAATGATGATTTCTCACATTCAGGTTGCTTACTGTAGCAGCTACCCCTCCCGCATCACTAAATACTTTCCTTCGAAGCATGTAAGTCCGGATGGAAAACAACATTGTGCGTTTTTAAACACACGTAGTGCCATCTGTTGATATATGTATATGATATACATTTCTATAAATACTATGTATATATTCATTCACATTTCTATAATTACGTCAGGTTAGGTCATTCCGCGTCAACAACTATATTCTTCTTAAAACTCCACCCTAATTAAGAGAGTAGTGTGTATGTGACGGGTGTTCAAACTAAAAAATAGGCAAAAATTCTAAAAATTGTATTTTTATATGCTACCACTTTTATTATGTAACCTTTAATGTTCTTTTTTAATAGCATTAATATATTCTACAGTCTTATCCTATTCTAAGGTTTTATCATATATATTTTGGATTATTTTTGGTTTAATTAGGTTATGTCAAATTATATGGAGTTGGGTTGGGTTCATAATACAAATATTGTATTTAGATATGATTCTAAACATAGAATATCATTATAAAAATACATTTACCAAGGAAAGTAAATTTTGAAAAATGTTAAAGTAATACAAAATCCGGAAAGTTGTCAATGTCTCATTTTAATTTTAATCATTCCCTCTTCAAATATTTCCTATTCTATACCTCTTCTCTATTCATTATAATATTTAGATTATTAGTTGGATATTTGTACAATTTTTTACATTAAAATAATTCATAGACACTGTACTAAGTTAACTGTACAATTGAGAAAAAATAATCTATTTTGATCGACTGAAAGAGATTACTGATATGTTTATTAATCTTTCATGATTTTTATGTACTCTGATGTCTACAATAAATAGATAAGCGAGTAAAATAATGAATGTTTACTGATTAACTAACTGCCCTTATCAAGTTTATTAAATTAATCATCATTACTAATTAGTGAAATTGCTTTTCAGCCGGCTTCATCGCTTTAATTATTACGGGTTCGTTCCTTTGAAACAAATTGAATGTATCAATAAGTAGTAATTACTTATTTGTTCTTGGCATAACGTACGACTGTAATATTCCTTGCGAGTAGCTTAACGTTAGTCAGTCTGAATGAATATTTTATAAACATTTCTTTTATATAATATTGTATATAATAAGTTTTAAAATGAAGTGCGCAACCAAACCTTACGTGCTTATAATAGTTTTAAAATAATTAACACGTTAGAAACTTGGATCGGATTATATCGATTAGAAAACAAAATGTCCAATATTTTGAAAATGTTCATACGAAAGTTTCACATTATGTTCATCTTGTTATATGGTTTGTACGCTATTTGTTTTGATTCGCTGGAGATTAATTTGAACGAAAAGTCAGATTGGATAGGTTTAATATATCTGTCTTTTATACACATTTTTTTCTTTTACACTACGTTTATAGAAATATTTTGGAATAGGTACGTACATAAACGTTTATTTAGAAAAGTTCACCGAATCGATAAATGTTTTCCTGCAGATTTAAGACGACAGATGTGCTATAAGTCTAGAGGAAGCATCAACATCCTCGTTGCCATCGTAACGCTGTTTAACATCATAGTTATTATAGGAGACATTTCTTCAAGAGGATCAGAATTTCTTACTAAATATTTTTTTTCATATATTTCACTAATTTTGCTTGATTTTGAATCCGTTTATTTTGCGGGTTTAATATTATATATAAATAAAAGATTACAGTCAACAAATAAGCATTTGGAAAAAAATTAAGAGCCATTAAAAACTTGCGTAAAACTTTTACATTGAATTCAGAATTTGATTCGAGAATAAACTCAATAATGACCAACATTCAGTTGCATGAGTTTTATAAAAATCTACCTGAGGTATGCCGATTCTTAAACAAGTCTTGTAGTATTCAGGTAAGTTGTTTATAAATAATAACGTTAATACAAATAAATTATTTTATTCTTAAATTAAAGTTTTATATTAAAATAAATGCTTTAAAAATATTTTATGAAATTTACAGCTCTAAAATCTATTTGTTAAAAGCTTATTTTAGGTGTTTTAACTAAATATAAAACGAATTGCAAAAATTGAGTGATAATTTCCTTCTGCACAAATGCGACTCCGGAACGTAACGAGGCTAAAATATAGGGGAAAGCTAATAATAAATCAAAACACTTCAACAATTGGGCCAGAATATTAACGACGAAATAAAAATATTTGAAAAGTGTTTTTTCAACTTCTATTAACTTCTTATTTTTCATCATTTCAGATTTTCCTGGATTTTTGCTGTAACTTCTTCTCGTTTCTAATGTTTATTCATTTAATGATGGTTCCATATCAAGATGATGTAAGTCTGTTAAGCTATTGTAACGCCATTTTTAAAAGAATTCACAGTACCTATGTGTTATTACTATTCAATACTGGTAAATTGTAATATTTAAATCGGACCTGCTCTTACATGGAAAGGAAAATAAAAAAAGGTGTTCATTCCACCGAATTACTATTCATTAAATATATATCTAATAAAGTGTACATTTCGCTAAATCTTATTTTGAAACATCCGTGGAGTCACAGGTTGTTCTAAATACCACTATTAACGTGATCAGTAAATTAAATTATTTGATTAAACTACAGTATTTTAATATTTGAACTAGTATAAACACAATCCTGGACTTTGTTAAAATTTGGCAAAGAGAACAATTGGGGGTGGTTTGTATACCTTCATTTTTTGGCTGCTATCTTTTGTTGGGTTTTTGGTGGGATCCTCTGTAAGGTCTATTGAAAGCCCACTGAATCTATTGGATGAGGTAGTTTCTACTGGTGAAGCACTAATATGCCTTTTAGTGTTTGGTGGACTATTTTTGGGTCTTTTTATTTTAGGATTTCGTTGGTTTGGTACTCTTTGCCATGAAGGATGGTCTCTGATTTTACACGTGTATAAAGTGTATAAAGACGGAATTTACATGTGTATAAAGAGCGCGCGGGTAAGTTATACCCGGCCACAATGGCTATGTAACATTTATATAGACAGTTTGTTTGTTGTTTTTTATTGTTTATTGATAAATTGCATATTGTTTTTCAGAGTTTTATGAACCATGTCTTATGAAAAGGAACAAAGTCGACTCCTAGCCTTGTTTGAACAAGCTAACGTTAGTGACAATGAACAGTGCAGCTCAGGCGATGAGGGTGAAATCGACCATCTTTCAGAGCGAAGTCAAGGCAGTGATACGGAACAAGAATGCAGTGATGATGAGCAAGAAGCAATTGTTTCAACAAGTAACCAGCAGTTTTATATTGGTAAACACAATTCCACCAAATGGTCTTCGCAACCACCTAGGACCAACGTTCGCACAAGGTCAGAAAACATAATATTACAAAAACCTGGGGTAAAGCTTATTGCGCAAAATGATAAGACTGAAATAGAGTGTTGGAGATGCTTTATAACTAATAATATGCTGGAACAAATACTTCGTCATACTAATGCTAAGATTAAACAGAGACAATTGTCTAACAATAAACAATCATAAACTAAAAACAAAAAAGAAATCCCACCAAACTTTATAACCACGCAAAGAAAGAAGTATACAGCACTCAGTTTGCATTCCAAAAGGATATGACGCTTATTTCCTACATGACTAAACGGTCTAAAGTGGTGCTGGTATTGTCTTCCCTTCATCATGACCAAAACATTGATCCTGCTAGTGGTGAAAAAAGGAAACCAGAGATAATCACATTCTATAATTCTACGAAAGCTGGCGTCGATGTGGTTGATGAGCTCTGTGCTACCTATGATGTATCTCGAAACTCTAAACGCTGGCCAATGACAGTATTTTATGCGGTCATGAATGTAGCTGTAATAAATAACGTGATTATTTTTCCTGAAAATAATAACTCGAAAACAAACCGACGTGATTTCCTTGGAAAACTCGGTCTATCAATGCTTGAAGGTCATCTTCGCGTGAGAAAAAATATGCAGAACTTACCGAGAGGCTTACATAAACGTATTCACGAACAAGTTGGTGAAGTTATGACCTACCCTCCGAATAAAACTTCAAAAACATACAGGAGATGCAAACACTGTCCTGCCAAAGACAAAAAAACTAGGCATAACTGTAATAAGTGTAACAAGCCTATTTGTATGCAGCACATTATTCCACTATGCCAAAGTTGCGTTGATCTCGATATCGAATAAGTCAGTATGTTAGTAATAAATAAGCTTTGTTATATATAGTTCCTGATTTCATGTTTATGTACTAAAGAAAATTTTATGTTTTTTTTCTATATGTTAATTATTTTTTATTTTTGAATATATTTTTAAGTTACGTTCTAATAAAATTATCTCAGAATAAGAAGATCTAATTTGATGATAATTTGCTCATTTTATGATAAATAAATGTTTAATTTTTATAAATGTTTATAATTACCTATTTCCCTAATATAGAAAACTAATATTGACATAAGCTAGATTCAGTGTACAATAATGCACATGGGTACAACTTACCCGGCCACAACGGCTAAGTTCTGTTTAGTAGTCACAATGACGCGGGGTTAATAAATGAAGTAAATAAAAATCATGATTAAAATTTCAGACCAAATTTTGAATCTTTTCATAATGTGGTTAAGTCCTCATGAAAATGACTGCTATACAACCGGATTCTGAGATCAAAGAGTTCTATAGGGACACCAGCATCTTTATCACAGGAGGAACATTCGTAGGAAAATTTATTATTGAAAAACTACTCAGGTAAGGTACCAGCAGTAGATCTTATAACGAAGACTTTAGTAAAATATATTTACGCAGTGACTTAAATGTCTTAGTCTATACACATTGGCTTTTGGGTTAACTCTAATATCATTGATATATAGCCATTGTTCTTCTAATCCAGAAATCAATATTGGAAAATTTGGCTTTAAAAATATTATTTGCTTGGAAAGTATTTGTTATAGGCAATTTTGTGGTGTTGAAATCTGTAATGGTATCCACATTTTTCTATCATGTAGGCATTTGAATAATGTTATTACACTCTATTTTAAAAATAAATATTGAATTTATGGAAAAATAATATTGTCCAATGAAATAAAATCTGAAATTCAGTAAATTGAAAAATTTAAATAAATTATGTAGTAAATTCTACACCTTAAATAAATTACCATTTGAAATAAAACAACTGCTATGATTAATATTAAACATTTATATAAGTAATTAGTTTTTTAAAATTGTACCATATTGTCGCCGTTGTGTGTTGGGTAGATCACAAGGCACGATGCCTTTGACATCGTAGCACACTGCGGGGACTTGATCTCGATTCCACACTGCTCATTGAGGAGGGATGGACTGATGTACTAGTTGGTTGTAAGAAGTTGCTCTCGTAGCAGTAAGTCTGCTATATGCATCATTTGTATACACTGAAGTATCCAAATCAATAAATAAACCTATTTCTATAGTATACACAAATAGCTATCCTTATAGTATATACAAGAGTCTTATATTCTTTTAAAAAGTGCATTAACTGACACCGTTCACAGCTGTTATACCACTATTTTTATAATGTTTAATTTTTTATAATATTTATATCGAACCAAAATTATTTTTGTACACTTAATAAATTAGATTTCAGCTGCAGACTGGCCGCTGCAGATATTTTGCCAACTTAAGCAAGTTACAAGCATATAGCACCAATTGCATAATTATTGTAGCAGTGCTTCTCTCTGTTTAATGATATAAACTACTTTCGGGTTCCGTTAGATCTTTATTTCTGTTAAAACTTTGACATATTCATATTAATATATATGCTCATGGATTAATCTCACCATCTTAAAATACAGATATTGAATTAACTTTTTTATTTTTCCATTGATAAAGTATGGTTGTGTCTTGAAAAAGTATGATTATATGTTGGTGTATAAAATATGATCAAAGATCATAACAAATACAATTTAGATTGTAAGATGAAGATGACTAATGAGACTACAGTGTCTTCCACTGGAGTGGTAAGCACCGATTAATCCATAATATAATAATATTAAAATTTGCCTCATCTATAGAAAGGTTTATTATTAAAATTCTAATTCCAATAATGCAATATGTGACCTTGCAGTTATTGGGTTTGTATAGATTTATATTTCAAGAAAAGCTGCACCATTTTATAATACATTTTTTTGGATGAAAAGTGTCAAATAATAAGTTTATTCCTCCAAGACACTTTCCTAAAAATGGTTCAAAGTTTTTTTATTGTGTTTTTCATCATTTTCTTTCATCAAGTTATATTTGTATTATATTTATTCACTTTTTTTTCTACTATACGACAAAACATGAGGAGTGAAACATTGCCACAGGTGGATATGACCTAACAAAATAATCTAATTTATTTTATTTACACCATATCACACAAGAAATTAATTCCATGTAATTTATTACAAATATACTAACCTATTCTATAAGGTTTACTGATGTTTATGTTGATACAAATTTTGTTCAAGTTTTGATAATTTTATTCGAAGCTCACTGTGGGATGTTTTCGATATCAAATAGGTGTGCATGTGTGTACGAAATGTATACTTTGATAGAACAATTCTTTATCCTCTTAGTTTATTATCAGAATAGAAACTTTTTTAAATTCATTGTGCCCCAGTCTTTTAGTTTTAAAAATCTATGTATTAATATGTAAAGAGAAAAGTAAAGTATAAGTATATTGAGCGCATAGAAGAGTATGAAATATGGTTTAGTTTAAGTTTATATGGAAAAGGATCACAGAAAGCTAAAATTTATATATAATATGTATTAAACATACATTAAATTATATATTATAATTACATTAAAAGATTCATTGTTTATGTTCAACGAAAAAAGGTTATGTGCATTCTCTCTGTGTCAAAAGGTTTATGTACTTACTGTCAATGTCAAACAGATATAGTCCAGAGTTATACTCTTTGACAAAAAACCTCAATAGTGTTGAAACTTAAAAATTTAATTAATTACGGTTGAATTTCGACCACTGAGCGACTCTTAATATAAATAACTATTTGAGTAGACTCAAATAATTGTCATCATATAAAATTAACATTTGTAGAAATATTTTATTAAGAAATTATTGAAGTGAAACCTTCTTTTGTGCTGGCAGATCAAACACTGATGGTCAATCTCATAGTGTTTTACTAACACAACTTTATCCTAACACCATTTGTCGGTCAATTTGTTAAAGTGATTCTGTAATACTACTGATAATTTTAATTAAAAGGATTGTTTGAATAACAAACAAAGTTGACTGGGGCTATGGTTGTTCGTAATTGATATTATTTCCAAAAAACACTTTCAGCATGCTTGTCAAATAAACTTCACATTTAATTATTCAACTATTTGACTACAAGTACAAGAATTTTAGTTCACACATTTTTTTATTTTTCCTTATTATTGCAGTAGAATGGAAATTGGATGCCGATGTTTGCTAAAGTTAGCTGTTATTTCTGATGTTTTTAAAAACATAGTATGTCCATAAAGTACACATTTTTCATAATTAAAATAGGAATTGTTATTACCTTTATTTATAGGTATTTAATGCAAGATGTTATTGATCATTTAAAAGTCTGCGCAGATGAAAATTCTATAAAGCAACTCGTTTGTCCATTTGTGAAATAACAAACATCATAGAAATATTTCATTATCCTATTTTGGGATCAATTCAATCATTTATGGAGTTAAGATTTACTTTTATAGAAATGGATTAAATAATATTGCAATTTGAAATATGAATTGTCTATATTATTTATAAATATGGTTTATTTAATAAAAATATGCTTAGAATTTAATTAAAATACAGGAAATTCTTTCATATTCAGAATAAAGTTATTTTGCTTTACACACATGAATTTTACTTTCAACTTGACTTGACATTGACTGAACGTTGACTTTTTGGCTCGACAAATTCACATTATTAACTTCAGTATATATGTAACGAGACCAGATAAGATATCCCTCAAGATATTCTTGCTTTCTTTATGCTCTCAAACCATATTTTTATATACAATTTCTTAATTAAATAATTGTATGCTCCAAATATCGTATTGTGAATATGACAATATCTTTATATGATATCAGATGTTAAATACTTAGTTGTAACATAGCATGCTAAAATACCCTCATTGCGTTATTTCCGTCACACATTTTCATTACGCTGTTTGAATTGATTTACATCTTAGTACATTTCAGTAGTGGCTTCAAAATATAGGAATTCTCTTTGCAAATTATTTGATTTATAAAAATGTCTATTGTTGCAGGTCATGTCCAAGAATTAGAAAATTTTACATTTTGTGCAGACAAAAGGAAGAAAAAGAAATTAATAAAAGGCTAGACGAACAATTCAACGATGTTGTAAGTTTCATAGATGTTTAGTTTTTATGTGTCCATCTGTTTGTCTTTGCACTTCCATGCTTTATGCCGCATGCTTGGAATAATGCTGAATGTGCAGAAAAAATAAAAATATGTTTGGTAGTTGAGAAACTAAAGATCTTGTGAAATTGAAATGTTGTACCAATCTGTTTCACATTTTGTCTCACTGTTTGTTCCCTTCGTTACTTGGTATTAAATCATTTACAATAAGAAACATTTAACAAGAATCGAAAAGAATTTATCTAATGATCATCATTTTAAAAAAAGAGCTGTTGCTTATTTAAAAGTAAAGAATACAAACGAAAACAATTGTAGCTATTGAATTAATATATTTGAAGACAAGTTATTTGAAGCAAAACAAATTTATTTGACGAAAATGTACTACAAATGAATTAAATTTTACATTGTTTCATATTTTTCCAGCTGTTTGATAAAGTGAGGGAAACAGATCCACAATTCAAATCCAAGATTGTGCCCATACAGGGAGACTGTGCACAGGAAAATCTAGGTATCAGCGGAAAGGATGTGGAGACATTGGTTAATGAGGTTCGTAGCATGGAAAAAGTGTCTTTGGCTATGACACATTTTGGAAAGTTTTGATTGTGGCCATTGCAGCAATTTTTTAAAATTTATATTTCACTGACTCACTGCATGTGTGCTTGTTTTAAATTCAATGTTCATTTGTACATACTTGTGAAAATTTATAGAGGATTTTGAGATTTACTAAGCGATGTACCCATTGCAGTCTTTATATTGATTATATTCTAAGTTTGTCTAATTTATTGGTTCATAGTAAGCTCATAAATTTAATCATTTGGTCTTCCTACCAGTTTATTAACCGCCTCGCCTTGGTGAAGATTTCAAATTGAATTCTTGCATTTTTATGCTTATAAATACACATTAAAAAAATGTCTTTACCTACCATATTTCTACCAGGAAAGAAAGCTTCATTTTTTAATACATTTTTTTATTGTTGGTTGTGTTGGTAATTTATTCGTATATTTTTTGCCAATTATTTTATCAGAAGGACATTTCATATTATTTTTTTGTTGCTTTTAATTATTAATTACTACTGGTATTCATCAATTCTCTTTAACCATTCATTGACTTTATCCAGTATAGTTGTGATAAACTCCGCATCTTAACATATTCGTCTTTCTCCTCATTTTAGGTCTTCATATACCAATCTATTTGAATTTAAATATTTCATAGTTTTGTTTTTGTCATTGGATTAAGGTATACTCTTTTAGTATTTTTCTTAGTATGTATATATTTTGTATATATACATATATATATATCCATATACATGTACACACACACATAGCAAAGTATATAATTTCTTAAAAAAAGAAACATCCTGTTAATTTTATTTAGGTATTAACGATAAGTTAATTTGGTGCATTAAAGTTTACAGCAATAGTGAAGTGGTAAATTCATTATTTAGATCTTTCTCAATATTTTTTAAGACCCATGATTAATATTGATAAGGGTACTGAGTCATGTACTGAATGTTCAGTGATGAGATTTAAAATATATGTTAAGTTAGTATATTTCAATACATTTATTTTTTGTGTAACAGTACCAGAGAACTAAACAGAATCTATCACAAAGGTCACCAGGTTTATTACTTGCCAGGTTTATTCTTGCCCAATCTTGTTTTGTGCTTTTCTGCGGCATAGCTTTGTTCCAGCAGTTTCAAGAAAGATATATAAACTTCCCCAACATCTCTGGTAGGGTGTGTTAAGAGTACTATGTCGTTCTTCTCTTCAAAGAGCATCTTAGTTTCTGCGAATAAAGCATAAATCAAATATGAAAAATTTCGTTAAATGAAATTAGAATATTCTCGCTTCATGAATGTTTTGTTTAGGGTCAAAATCAAGCAAAGCAACACACAATATATATACAATAATGTGTGAAGAGGTACTCTCCAATGAATGCAAAGTTTTAGTTACAAACATTCAAGCGAGAAAATTTTGATCTTTGCGATAATCCTCATCCAGGGTGACCTCTTAGATTAAATGTAGAGAAATTAGAAAACCTTATTGTAACAGGTCCCACGTTAAGTTCATTTTATCTGGCAGAATTACTCTCTTGCTCCCACACTGCAATAGAGAAACAAATCCATGCTTTCGAGAAGAAGCAGAAATGTTTTTCGGCCATCACACAAGCTAACATTCATGAGCTGAGATGCTGTGACTATTATTGGTCAACGTAATATTTAAAGTCGTTTTTAAAAAAAACTTACATTTAGGTTATGAAACAATGCATGAAGTGAAATATAAATGGTAGTACAACCATGTTTGTGAAGAATAGTGATAAATGAATTGAAAAATTATCTTCTTGAAGTTGTGGTAAAACTCAAGCTACAAATCTCTCATATATAAGGTAAACAACACATTAAAGAAAAGCTCTGAAAGGGTAAAAACTGATAATTTTTGTCATCAAAACAATTTTCAGGTCAACATAATATTCCACTGCGCTGCAATAGTTCGATTCGACGAGGCAATCTGTACAATCGTACGCACTAATATACGCTGCACACGTGACATTCTCCTTCTTGCTCATAAGATGAAGCAACTTAAAGCATTTGTCCATGTCTCTTCAGCCTACTCCAACTGCGTACATCATCATATAAAGGAGAAGATGTATGACCTACCTTCTGATGCAATTAGTGGAGACCAGCTGATGCAACTTGTGGAGTCTAATGATGAAGATACACTTATTAAGATTACTCCAGGGTAGGCAGTGTATTTCATAACGATGATATGGTGTTGACTACATTATATGGTAATGACACAATTTGAATTTCAATTCATCAACAAGGACATGAGTCATGTTTATTAGCTTGAGGTACATGGAACAATAGTGCTGTAACTGAATTGTCATATATGTCAATATTTATATATTGAATATGTCATAATCTAAGTAAAATATGAGTCTATTAGTTACATAAATTAATGATTTATGAAGGTTTTGGCTATTAATTTTTAACTAGCGTGACCCGTGCGAAGTCTTCGCATTATTTATTCCATTATGAACCTCAGATGACAGATCAAACAAATATTTTACTAAAATTGACATATAGAGGCGCAAGTATCAAAAGCATTGAGCTAAAGCGCCATTTTATTTATACGTGAGTGGATTTGAAATTAAACAAAAATTTTACCGACCGTCAATCATATTGACGTTGAGCCGTTAGATGGCAGCATTGCTGGTTTGTGTATATAATTTTAATAATAAATTAATTTGCAAAAACAATAGCAATAATAAATTTTTTAGTTGTGGATTCCGATAGAGCAAGCAATTATCTATAAAATGATATATAATTTATGTGGATTAGTTGTGAGGTTTTTTCTAAAAAGGGAGAGTAACATCTTAACCTTAGCGTATTAATATATATGATATGATGATGATTATATATGAAGAAAAGCTGCTCTATCAGGGGAAACTAGTCTGGCTTCAGACTTTGTTTCGTGACAAAACGAATGTCCAGCCATCAAATCAATCCCTTATGTTTCAAATGTAACATAGGTTCTAACGCAAGATATAATTGAATACTGATATATCCAATCTGAATATATTGCTAAAAAACGGTAAAATAAATACTGAAATTAAAAGAAATTTAAAAATATGCTCCTAAAAATAGTTTTTTCAAGGTTTCAGAGCATTTTTCAGTTCCGAAACAGCAATTCGAATACCAGCATAAAATATTGCTACTATTTTCTATAATTTTAAATAATTTATTTGTGAGGATAACTTTATTCTGATGTATCTAAATAGTAAAATATCTATATATATATATATATATATATATATATATATATATATATATATATATATATATATATATATGTGTGTGTGTGTGTGTGTGTGTGTGTATACACACACATATGAGGGACCTTGTTTAAGATTATAAATTATTTGTAATCAAAATTTTAAAATAAAAATTGGTTTCATGGAACCAAGAGATTATTCTAAGAACATGAAAATGTTTGAAGTTTCAATTGAACAGCTCCGGTAGATCTGCAGTATAAAAACACGGTAATAAATTTCCCTTTTTTATGTTTCTAAGTATAGTTTTAATGAGGGAGATTAATTACCGAATAAAAGAATGTTTTGCTTGGTTTTATAATCGCTGTTTATATTGGCCAAGAGTTCGGTCACTTTATTTTCCAGTGTGTAGATCATGTGATATATTAATAAAATGTTTGCGCCGTTCCTTTTATTACACAGTTTTTTAAACACAGTTGTGTTGAGTTTACTGTAGTGCATATGCTGTGTTACTATATTTATTAAATCTATTTGGCAAGTGATTAAAAGTTATTTTTATATTTTATAGATTATTGGGGGAATACCCTAATATGTACCTATACTCCAAGGCCGTAGCTGAAAATATGGTTAAACAAAATTCCAAAGGATTACCTGTTTGCATTATACGCCCTTCAATCAGTAAGTTTGAAATCTACACATTTCATTTGAAGCGTTGTTAAGTTTAAGAATTATTAATTAATATCTCTGTTCATTATTTCAAGCAACTCAACATTTGAATATTAGAAAACAATGGAAGAAAAACGTGATTTATCTCCTATATTACATGAAATGATTTCTTATCTAATTTATGGAAAGTTTTAATAATACAGAATTTTTGCTTAAATTGTTGTGAACTATCAGAATTTTTTCCAGAAAGAGATTTATATCATAGCTCGGAAAATATGGAAGAAATATAGATCAATATAATTACTAGAACTGCTTTATTAGCTAGAAACATTACTACATAAACTTATTTATTTAATTTTCTTAAAGTACATATCTCATTCAATAGCTGTTTGTTACAAGAGTAATCTCCTTCAGTCAACTAACCGCCATTTTATGAATATGTGTTGTGTTGTGGAAGACATTGAATGCAGTGGAATAAAAATTAAATAACAACAAACGAACAGTGTGTAAATTAGTAAAGAAGTGATATCGCAAAAATGACGAAAAGGGATTGTATTTAAAAGGAATACAGAGAAAGGGTTTGACTACGGTCATTATATTATTATATATTATGGTCATTATATTATTATATTATGGTCATTATATTATTATATATTACGGTCATTATAGTATTATATATTTCACCTTAAAAAGAAATAAAAGAAATAATACCTAAAACAAATTCAAACTCTTTTCAATGAGTTAGTACCAAAAGGTCTCACAACGTGTGCTCGGAGCTAGTTATTTACAGCAAACAAATCAATAATGACTGTAAACTTTGCACATTATAATCTGAGTATTCACTTTTTAAACATTATTTAATTTAAAATTCATAAAAAGGAATGGAACAAAACGTTATTATACTCTGTATTAAACTGATATCTGATTTGAAATCGTCAGATAATTGAATACCTGAGCATTAGATAAGTTCATGTAAAGAGATCATAAAAATATGCAGGTTCCTGATTATTTACCTAATATTGGTAAGATCACACAAAGGAAGTAATATAATAAAATAAATTCTAAGTAAAATAAAAGGTGATATTTGAGATGATTTGGTGATATACAGTTTCACAAAATGTATTACCAGTTATCAAAGAATTTAATCAATTGAGGAATTAATAATTACTACATACCTACAAATTTAATCAAATAAAAAAAGCAGGTAGAATTGTAATTGTAGAATTATAATATTATAACAATCTGACAATCCTACAAAAATATGTGAACCACGTCACATTCACTGTCTAATTTTATTTTTCAATACAAAAAGAAGCAGCATGAAGTTTCAAGAGACAAAACACGGTTTGAAAGAAAATTCAATGACTGGCTGGATGCTTATATCAATTTTCCTTCCCCAATAACGCATAGTAGGTCTAGTAATTCTCCAGGAATGCTGCAAAAAGACTTTGTCGAATGCAGTGAAGAAATGAAGAAAATCTCAAGAAATTAGAAGTAATACAAGTACAATGGACTTAATCTATGTAGGTCAAATGAAGCTGCGATCAGAAGGGAATAGTCATGCTGTGAAAGTGTTAGATTTGTAAAAAGTCCAGACTTTGCTAAAAATTATATTAAAAGACACGAGATTAAGATTACTAGGCTTCCTGAAGACAAAGTTCTTTCTTTAATAAAATATTATTAGAAGAAATAATCCTTGAAGACTGTCCACTTTTGCCCAAATTATAAAAGTGTAATTAAGGCAAAAAAGAAATGCTATCCAGACTTCATTGTAATAATTGAAAGTTCAGCAAAGATACCTGTTCAGGATCTTGTCAGTCACTAATGAAAAGGCTAGCAATTTCACTTAGTGATGTACTTTCCAGAATAAAAGAAAGTAAACTAGCAACTTGTGATTCATAAGCAAATGGAGATGTGATGGCATTTCTGGAAAGACAGAATATAAGCAGTTGTTTGAAAATTCAAATCTATCTGATGCGTCTATTTTCAATTCATCTTTGGTACTCATAAAATTAATTTGTGGAGATCCCCAGGACAAGCATGAAATAATTTGGCAGAATATACAACCTTTATCCCCACAGTATTGCTAACCTCTCAAATTAGAATTCGTACATGAAACAAGTGAAATAATACAATATGAAACAAATTATATTGAAGGGTTGATTTTCCCTTCGAACCTAATGGGAACAAACCTAGTAATTGACGATGAAAATATATCCATTAAACATCATTCACAATGGTAGATGGAAAAGCCATCAACGCAATTACACACACTACTGCTAGTCAAAGATGCAACTTATGTGGCGTTATAGCAAAGGATTTCAATAAATCGAACAACTGTTTAAGCAAATCAATCATGGGCGAACAACGATTAGCACTAGGTTTATTATCACTTCATTGCTGGATAAGATTTTGTGAGTGGATATTTACATTTGATATGCAAGTTAAAATTGTGTAAATGGCACGCGAGAGGAACAGAAGATAAAGCTAAAGTAGAATTAGAAAAAAAGAGTGTACAACACGAATTTGAAACTAAGTCAGGGATTGTTAGTAGAAAAGCCCAAACATAGATACGGTAGCTCTAATGATGGTAATTCAGCAAGACGTTTTTTTTAGTAATTATGAAATTTCAACAGATATAATTAGCGAAAACAAAAATATGATTTATGGACTGTGGGTAATTTTGATCACAATGTTTAGTGTCTATATATATCTTCTCATCCTCACATTACAAATCTTAACAAAATCACCACAAAAACAATTAGCACCTTACCCACAAGATGTCATAGCTCTTTTAAAAGAACCACAAATTATTATTTGAATTGTAAATTGATTTGGGTCTGGATCTTATGGATTGACACTCCCAGTTAGTGGTCACTGTCTGGTGCTCGTAGTAGAGAGGTAGTCCTAGTTCGAGACTCGATGATTGGTGTAATTATCTGGCGATGGCGTATTTACCTATTACTATTTTGTTTATTTCAATTTATCAATAAATCTGGTTTGATCAATAAAGCTTAATCGTAAAAAAAAAGGAACACTCAAAATATTATTTCATATCAATATTGGTAAGCTTCTTAGCAATTTTCGCCTCTGTGCAGAGCCACTACAAGCCTATAGGAACATGAAAAAAAATTATTTTACACAAAATTTCAAGGTTGAGCATGGTAAAAATAAAGAAAATAAGAAAACAGTTTTTTTTACTCAATTCTTTGTGTGCGAAAATGTGCATTAAACAAGTAGGAGTTGTTCTGTTTTTCCTTTATAGACTGGGATTAAAATAACTTACATTTTAAGTTAAATTTTGATCTAAATATAAAACCAATTATGGGTTTAGGTAAATACACTGCTTAAAGTGTCAAGCAAATAAAAAATCTTACACATTAACCACAAAATTGATCCTTATAAGCTGCCTGGACCTGATGGACACTTCTTTCTCAGATGCATAAACGCATGCGCTTCGATCAACAAGTTTATGATACTGATACAATATTCATTTGCAATTAGAATAGCCCAGACATATAACCTTTATTGATATAATGTGACATCGGATAAGTGGGTTAACACAGTCTCAAATTTACTTGTAAAAGAAATAAAAAAAACAGTCTAGCACTTGCATTGATATGAAATGGTCAGATTCATTTTCTATCATAAATTTCAAACATTCCAGTAAATCAGATATGTGCTCATATAAAGTGATCATGGCATGGCTTAGAAAATTTCACCTCGTCAGTACAGATTTGGGTAAAAGTTTTTTTATCTAATATAGCTGTACACTTTGCAGACTGATAATGAATTGACTGTAAAATGTTGGAAATTCTTACATGATAAGAAAAAAATTCTTAATTAGTTTTATTTCAGATGCAGCCTGTAAAATTACCTTGATGAGCATACCAGAATAAAAAATGCCGTGAGTTCGAACTCCATCTGTAGTTCTACTCATTATACTTGCACTGACATAGCACTGGAATTTCAACTTATTTAGTATATTATTGGTATTTAACTGTTAAAATAACTGCACTGAAACCAATAGCAAAAGCCTTAAAACTGCTCAACAACCACTCCTTTTATAATATACCTACGAATTATAAAAAGTTGCATTTTACGTGACGAGTTAGTAGTTTCGTTAACTTGAATAGACAAATATTTGGAATCACTTATATTGTTTTTAATAAAATTTCACGGTCACGGAGAGTTCAAATTCTTTAAAACCACTTTTCTATTAAAGGATAGTAATTCACCACTTTTAATACCTTGCACTGAATTCATTATTTAATATTACGATGGGTGACTACAATATAAATATATTGGCAGGGCACAGTAATAAATAACAGTATAACAGTTAGTTGTTTGTGATAAAATGATAAGTTTGCAAATTGCTAGTTCTTTTGCACATATGAGTTGTGCTTATTAATTTGAACGGTGTTTATTAATTTGTCTGTGTTTAAATTGTTGTGTAAAAATGTTGTTTAAATTATATTACTTCCATTACATCAAACAGTTAAGGTTATGTAGCTCTGTGTAAAATGATTTCAAAAGAAAATATTTAGCGATGTAAATAAATGACGATATGAAAATATAAATTTTAAGTCATAGGAAAAAAACTCGAAAAATATATTCTTTTAAAAACATTTCTTTCATTTCATTTTGTGTCGAAAGTACTTTGGGCAGCACCCCAGCGTTCTATATAAATTGCAGATTTATCATTTCATTAATGATATTATTTTTGCAATATTTTGTGTGGCGACCTAGTATTGCACTTGAGGCAACTTATAGCACAACCCGTAACTATACGACATATATATGTATGTGATATATCTACATATACTGTATGGTGTTTGTTGTGGTTTCCCAAGTTTGTATACATTTTTAAATGTAGGTAGGATCACTGATCTAAGAACGAGATGCAGTGGCAGCGTCAAGAGAAAGAGGAAATGTAATTTTGTGTTTACAATATTTGTTTTTCAGTCATGTCCACTTATAAGCAACCTATCGCTGGGTGGTGTGATAATTTCTACGGACCCATAGGGGTGAGTGAATTCAATACAATGAAAAAATAAGGAAAATAAAACTTTTTTAGTCCATAACCTATATAAAATTTTATGGTTAAATATCCACTGTAACTATGGGTCATTGGGGTAGTTCATTTTTAAAGACCAGATTCAAATAAGGAATATCTCACTATAACACTAAAATATCTAGAAAATTCATACGCTTCAAACACTTTTAAGCTGGCAGTTTTATTTTCATTCATATATCTAAGCTAAGCAGTTTGTTTTTTATGCGCAGTGGTGAATTTGTAATAAAAGCAAAGTGCAGTGATAATTATTTAGAAGGGATAACAAAATTAAATTTGCATGTATTATTTAAGTGGTATTTTATTCAAATAATTTTCATTCTTAAATAAATTTAAGAATGAAAATTATTTGAATAAAATTTTAGTCACCGTAAAGCTATATTTTGTTTAAACGATTACTACTCTTTTTATTGAATTTCACCAGAAACTTATTTTCAGCTGAGTACAATGTAACAAGTGCAAAATATTGGCATTATGTTAAATTGCAAATAATTATAAAGTTGGTTTAATAATGGGGAGTCCAACACAAAAATAAATCTCAAGTAGCGGCATACCACTTTGTTTTCATCTTGTTCAGAAGCCTAATGGGGATTACAGTGCATACAGTATGAAAATTGTAGGAGTTGTAGTTTTATTATTATTCAGAAGTATTCTCATGCTTTATTGAATTCGATACTAATCGTTCATTGACTGATTGTTTGATATGTTTAAACAGCACAGGTCTCTACAACTCATTAGAAGGTGAAGAGTGTTTATGTAGGCTGAGTTCAGTATCATGTTATGTGAAATATTATGTCATTAGCAACAGTTATTAACAAAGCGATTGAAGTTGCTATTCTCTGCTGAATGTGCATTGATTTTGGTAAACTGATTGATTTCCTGGGAGTAGCAAGCACTCTTCTTGGTATTTTTTGCACTTCGCACTGCGCTTCAAGTCAAATTGCAGCTTTGGTCCCAGCAGATTACGTCGTGAATGCCTGCATAGTAGCGGCCTGGGATGTGGCTCAAATGTCGAATAAGCAGCAACAAAAGGGGATAACTGACTTTGATATATTGGGAAGTATACATGAAACTACTGTTTACAACTACACAGGTCGTGTGGAACGTACTCGTACTGGGGGTAGGTATTGTTGTACTTAGTTTTAACTTGTTTGCGGTCATTTACATAGTTACAGAAATATTTTGTAACAAAGGTAGATTTATTTATTTAATACTTCCGAATGTTGAATATATTTGGCGTTAATTTTTGGAAATTCATTATTTACAATTAAATGAAACTACTTGATGTGGTATTATTTCTGCTTTCTTTAAGTTCTTTACCACAACCTAGGTTTTGTTGTATTATAACATCGTTGTAATACAACAAAACTTAGGTTGTGGTAAAGAACTTAAAGAAAGTAGAAATAATACTACATTACGTAGTTTCATTTAATTGGGATTAAGACCTTCCAAATAAAATATAGCGAGTTGCATATATCAATTTTTATTGAGGACTGGAAATGCCTGTAACACCAATCCATAAAATAAGTACAGAAAAAATAAATAACACTAATTCACGGTAATGTTATGGGGTACTGACGTTTTAAAATAGTTCACTTAAATTGTTTTTTAACACATATCCCTGAAAATTTTGCTGCTATAAAATATTCTCTATATGCCGGTTCTCGTCTTAAGTTTAAAAAGAGATCGACAAATATGTGGTGGGATACTAAAAGTGGTGAAGAATAGAAAGAAGATTGGGGGCGTAAAGGAAAGAAGACAAAACGCTTTAATAATACTATTTGAAAGAAATTTTTTTTTAAGATCTTCATGTTCTATCCGATTATATCAATCATTTCATTAATTTCACCATATTTTCAGGAAAACTTATAATAACTTGATGATACAAAATGTAAAATATAATGTTCAATAATATCTGAGTTTTCAGAAAAATTGTATTACAAGGAAAGCCTTAAATGCAGAAATATTCTGGTTCAAGAAAATGGCTATAGATTTTGGAATTTCAACCAGAGTAATAATTTTTCAAAGGTTCTTCCAAACTTTTCCACATATAGATAACATTGACACTATTGGAAGAAGTGCGCAAGCAGTCGTAAAGATTTTTAGGTCTCTAGAAGAGGTGGCAAAAAGAACGAGATATCAACAGGTGACAAAGAACAGAAATCTAGAGGAAAACAAATTTCTTATTGCTTCTAATAAATGTTGTAATATAAAAAAAATGAAAATGCATATATTATAATATAAACCAATTTGTATAATTAAGAATTATTATCATGATCAATAACCATGTAAAAAGGGAAAGAAAAAACTAAAACATCATTGTAAATAGGTTATACAACTACTTACATAAAACAATTTAATTCAAAGTGTATTAACATCGGTACAAAGATTAATCTCTACATAGTAAGATTTAAATATAGACATTATCTTACACTATTAGCTATGGAAATGTCCTTCCGATTTATTAATGGAAAATAGTTCGAAAAAATTTCAGAATAGTTAAAGAAAATGATATTCGGAAAATATGTTATAATCATGTAGAATAAATAGAGTATAGACTACCAGATATAGTCAAAATAATTAAATCTTACTATATCCAATGGTTTGGTCTTGCTTTAGGAGCAATGATATGAATTCTGTCAAAAAAGTCGCCTTTCCTAAGATTGAAGGAACTAGAGAAAGAGAAAAATCTTAAACCAGGTGACTGCTGTTAAATAAAAATATAAATACAATAGAAATTAATCTATAGAAAAACTTGGCTGAAGGAAACAGGCTTTCGTGAAGGCTCTAGTCTGCTGTTAGGTACCGGTAAAAAGTATTTGTCATTGCACCAAAGGAAACATATTATAGATAAATATAAGAGATAAAAAGAACAACGATCACAAAATACAACACCTTCACAGAGCACAGAAGCAAAGTGAATAAGTATTCTTTTCTCATTGACGTTTTGACATATTGTGTTATTTTAGTGTTGCTACAACAAAAATTTTAACTTGATATCTTAGGAGAGATTTTCCTGTAATTACAGGCATTTCAAAAAAATTATATTTTAAAAACTGCAATAACCAATTTTTGGAAACACAGCAATGATTTAAACATTTTCCTTTAAATAACTTCTTAGGCATTTGTTGAATGATTAAATCAATTAATACTTTGTATTTTCTCCCACAAATATATAATGACACTAAATTAAGTGAAAATTCACTTAAGAAATTTTTTATTTTATTTTCGGGAAGATTAAAGAAAGATTAAAGATTTAATAAAATTTTTGAGAAATATATTATTATTTAACAATATAAACTCTTTTGCAAAAAAAACGGGCACTTATAGGAATAAACCATATCAGTTATTTTATTAGCAATGTAGGGCCAAATTTGATCATATGCTTTTTTAGTCAGTAAATCTAAAATTTGCACAAATTACTTTCAAATAATTTGGCATTTTTTTTCTTTTTCATTAATTAAGATAAATAATTAAGATTCATTAGTACTAGATTTTTTATGAATAACATTGTTTAGCTGGCGCAAAACATAATTTGAATTAGTGGGGAAATATTTTTCATTTTCCAGCTAATTTAGAAAGATTACAAAATTCAAGTACTTGAAAAAGACTGGGAGATAAAACCATTTATCCACCCAATAACCTGTTACTTCAGAGGATGAATTAGGAGACATGTTTTGGTATATCTATGTGAATGTATTTTTAATGCATTTTTCAGGTGAATGCATGAAAGAAGTTTTCAAATGGTCCAACATTCTACCAGCACTGAAATGTTTGTTTACGATTATAACTAATTACAAATCCATTGATTTCTTATTCCGGTGTTTGTTCTATTTCTTACCTGCATATATTCTTGATGGCCTCCTGTTCTGCGTCGGAAAAAAACCTAAGTAAAGCTTTTGTATTCATTTGCACATCTATGAATCCTATTTTTTTATTAAATAAATAAATATGTTATTACCTTGACTAGAAACTAGAAGGACAATAACTTAAAAACTGGAAAATGTGAGTCAGTATCATTTGCCGAGGATTCTGTGCCACGTACCTTCTGTGCTACACATAAGCACTGCAGAGGTGTTGTGAGGGACAGAGTTTTCGCGCACATGCACGCCCACATGCACACATGAATTTAATAATTTGGCAAGCTATCTAATAAAGTATTTGAAAAATTGTTAGATAAATTATTATAAATATTTTCATTGCCTTATTCTGTAATTCTTGACATTCCACACACCAAATTTCTAGAAAACAATAATGAATACAATTGTATCATCTGCTATGCCAGCTGGAGGTAGATGTTTTTCATTTTGACTTGTGGCACTGGCAAGCAGCGTATCAATCAGCCATCAATCTCTGAAGATTCGAGTCATACTCCTATACAATTACAGCATTTGATTTACGACCTTTTTGCCACATTTCTGACAATCCCGACAAATGTGAAGTGCTTACTGCCGGGCATTTCCTTATCGGCCAATCATTATTAAACGTACCAGAGTCATACAATTAAGTAGATTGACTCGTTGGCAATATATTCAGCATGCTTCCCAAACGTTTTGGAAGGCATGGGCAAATGATTATTTGCACACTCTTCAATTGAAAGTGAAATGGCACCAATCTAGTAGTGACATAAAGATTGGTGATATCGTAATAATTAAATCAGACTTAGGAAAACCGTTTGGTTGGCCTCTTGAAAGAGCACACCAATTACATCCGGGTCATGATAACCACATTCGAATCGTTACCTTGGAAATGGTAAAGGGTTTCTTAAAACGACCAGTTAATAAATTATATCCTCTTCCCGAGTTGACATAACTTTTTGTTTTTTTTGTTTGTTTTACTGAATTCATTTTTTGTAGTTTAACTCGTTATATGCATAATTCCTAGTATTTAATTTTTGTTTACCTTTGCATATGACCTTTAGAAAATTCTTCAGGGCACACTTACAGTTAAATACCCTCGTTACTTGATTGTGTTTATCTACCTTTTAGTTTTGTGGCTCATATATGTGCACAGTTTTTCATTGAAAGTATCGTGATGATTTTGATGGGTGTATATGCGATATGCTATGCCAGCTGGGATAGGAGCTTTTCGTTTTAGTTTGTCGAACTTGCGAGCAGTGGGCTAGTCGGCCATCAACCTGCGAAGATTAAAATCGTACTCATTGATAAATACAACGACGTTCGGAATTATTATTGACTAATCAGTTGTCAGTGACAACCTCCTAGAACTCATCCGAACTCATCATTGTACTAGTGCATCTGCCATCCAAACTCTGGACTAGAGGAGCCAACCAGCAGGAGAACCGATCAGTGGATTGTATTTACCTTTAGTTAGGTATAGCAGATCACTTATTGTGTGTACATTAGAGTTATCAAAATCGTATTAGAGATAAGTAAATATAGTCGAATAAATATTGAGACTTTTTACCGCCCCATAACATTAAAAACTTTACAAGTCCATGACTGTTATTACATACTTGAATAAATGAGGAAGAGAAGATAAACAAAATGAATTCAGAGTAAATCAAGATGTTATACCAAAATTCGCAAAGAATGCTCTTCTACTTTACAATTTTACTGTAAATTTGAAAAAAGCTCTTGGGTGATTTCATATAAAACAAATGACCATGTTCTGTTGTCAAATTTAGTCATAACAAGAAAAATCAATTAATAAACAAGTAAAATAAAAAATGCTTTTATGATTATTGTATTTATAAATTGAGCTTCACTCTACGCCATTTACTTTGCCATATTTTAAGTTTCTTAAATGTATTGCTTAGCTCACAGACACAATCAGCTCGTTTTATTATCCTAATCATAATAACCATAGTATGAAATATCATAGTACTAAGACCATGGAAATGTAATCTACAATGATGCTTTTTAATTGGCAGGTACATTAAACACTACACATTTGTCCATAAATATATTGGTGTCGTGTTGTATTTTTTGAGCCATGAATGGAAATTTGATAATGGAAACTTGGTAAACCTCTTTGTTAAGTTGAACAATATCGATAAGGAACAGTTTAATTTTGATATGAGCAACATAGACTGGAGTCAATACTATAAGAGCTATCTGACAGGAATCGGAGTTTATGTCCTTAGAGATCCTCTAACAACTCCACCTCAAGGTAGAAGGAAACAAATGATGTGCAATGGGATTAATATAATTATTTTAATACTTGCGCTGTGTTATATTGGCTTTATTTTGTATTAAATACTTTAACAAAATATTGGAAATGTAATCTTATATTGTTAAACAAAATGATCAGGTTGGAAAAAAAGGTGAAAAATTTCATTTGTGCTGCTGGTTCTTATATTTGTTTACCATATTTTTTAGTTTCGATATATTTTTAAATGCCTATGATAAAATATCTCCTTATGTGTCTTTTTATACACATTCACCTCAAAAGTTATTGACCAGGTTTTAATAAATATTACACTATTGTAAAGGTTCCGCTTAATGATATTAAATAATATTTATATATATAATATTAAACTAAATAGTTTCCCTAGAATAAAATATTTTTAGTGGCTCTTGAATTATTATTTTTTCACATTGTACATACAATTTGTAACTCAAAATATAATTTATTTTGAGTTGCAAAGTTTATATACATATAATATAAAAAATTGTAAATTTGGAAGCAATCATCCTAAAATATAGCCAGTGCTCACTGCTTGGTTCAATTGAGCCACTCTGCTTCTGAGTGATTATAGCTTAATTGAGCAAATAAAAATGAATTCAGTATTTTTTAAATGCAGCATATTTTATGAATACAGGGTAGGTAGGGCTAGTTACGAAATGTAACAATATTAGTATTTTGAATAAAGTTATTCGAAATTAAGAATAAAATATTTCCTTTGTAAATCGCATTTTCACAACGAAATATTTTCTATTAGACATTATAAATAATGACAACTAATTTTAAAAAGTTTTTAAAAAGATACTGGAAATTTGATTTTTGATAGCCACATGGGATGAAAGCACATTCTTTATCTTTTTTTAAGAAAAATGATATTTTGTTTTTATGTGTATTTTAAGAAAATAAAATGACATTTTTATTATATCTAAAGTGTACTTATTCCTAAACAACACAGCCCATACATGTGAAGTTGATCAGTGGTTTACGGATCTTCAGCCATTTGAGAAGTGACCTGTATTCAGAAATATGATCATGTTTGCTGAGAGCGAAGATATACTGGATGCATAAATTTTGCAGACACTCCAACTTGTAGAAATATTCTTCATTAAGATCAGGATAATACATATCTCCATAATCAATTAGTGGTAATAGGAGTGTTTGACAAAGTTAGACATTCGTTTTAGTCGGTAGAAAATTTTGAAGACGTTTCAAAGAGTGTATCCTGTTGAAAACATGATACTAATACATCATTTACTTGAAGGTGCCAATTAAGATTTTGATTGACCAGTAGGTCCAGATTTTTAACAATTGATGTATATGGTATTATTTTACTATTTAGCACTCATTTTGGTAAACTAGGTAGGTTTACTTTAGAAATTAGTCTTTGACTACCAGTGATTATAGCTTAAAACTTGCTTAGGTTAACCAAAAGACCCATTTCATGAACCCACTAACCATTTGAAGTGAGATCTCGATTAAGGATGTCGATGGTTTTTGGTAAGGAATAGAGGTCCGAAAGTGCATAAATTTGTAGGTCATCAGCATACAGATGATAATTGATAAAGATATTCTTAACAATAAATACTGAGAAAAGGAGAGAAGGTAGAACTCTACCTTGACGTATACCAGCTGTAAGATCAATCCATCCAGAATACATATTTGACAACTTAACACATTGCTTGCGTTCATGCGATATGACCTAAACCAGTCAGGTGAATGTTGGGATATATTAAGATATTTCAAGTGGGCAAGACGAATATAGAAGTCAGCAGAAATGAATGCACTGCTGAAATCAAGAATATTGCATTGAGCCTTAATAATAACAATAGATATATGTGTTATAAACACGGTACGAAATTTCAATTACCTGTTTCAATTAAAATTAATTACTTGATCTAAACTATATGTTGTTCATAATTTTCCAATGTAAAATTAAATGTAAATTCAATTAATTTTTGAGAAGATTTTCTGAAGATGCTACCCAGGATGTAAAAGTCAGAACCGAAGCTTAATGAAAATAAAAACAAATGAAAATGATGAATGAATAACAGTCGAGAATAATTAAAGAATCTAGATTATAGAATTACTTTAAAATTAATGTTCACTTTTTCATAGGTTCTTATTACACTCGACCATGGAGGTGAACAATTTAAATATTAGTAAGAAGTTAAAAAAAACTGATTATTGATAATTGTTTACACACTATATTTCGATATTTATTTTTAAATGTAGTTTAATTTATAACTTTCACGACCTATGTTTACACAATAAAACATGTTTCGCAACATATGTTTGTGCAAACAGTACTCTATTACAATTCATTAGATATTGTTAAAGCATGTTCATTCATAAAATATATGTTAATTTAATTTAACACAAAACCATAGACAATGTCTCGTAATTTATTATAGAATTATAGTGTAAAAATATTGGCTAATAATTTAATAGTTCACTGTGATGTTATAAATAATGTTATATGAAAGAAATATTAACTTTTTGACTTGTTTATTTAATTTCATGTTGTAACATTTACAACATTCATTGTTAATGTAAACATTAGTAATATTTGCTGATTTGTTAATAGTTTACATTAAAATTAAAACAAACAGGGATTGGTTAAGTTGTAATTCCCCATCAGTTAACTTTAACTTAGAATGCATAAAGGGATTACATTAAAAAATATTATTTATAGGAACTTTTAATTTCCAAACTATGTCTTAAATAGTCTTTACTTTAAAAGATTTTCAATAATCAGCTTACCAAGGAATCCAGTTCCTCCAGTGATGAAAACATTAGTGCCGCAATAGAATTCCTTAATTTCAAAACTGTCTTTAGTGATAGTCATTCTGGATGCTGTGATATATTCAGTTTGCTAAAATCTAATGTAAAATTTCAATAATATCACTTTAATTAATTTATAGAAACATCCATCAATTTACATACCCGAACAGCTTTGTCAAAATGGAATAGATGGAAGTAAATGTATTTTTTTTGGAACATATACACTTTACAACCAGGAACATTTCGACAATTTTTTCGAAATCATTTGAAAGTATAGACATTAAAAACTACGTATCTAGAAAGAAATTCTGCAGCTGATGTTATTTATTATAAAAAAACCATTTTCAAAAAAAAAATACCAGAAATATGTCGAAATTTGTACATTACATTGTTATTTCTCACTATATTCGCAATGAATTTATCGTTACATATTGCACATTTGACACACAAACAAAGAAATTACAAATTAATGAAATTAAATAAATTAAAATAAACTTTTAAAATTACTTTAAAACAATGTAATTTTTAACAGTATTAAAACGTCAATTAAGAAAAATTATCAGTTATACCAACTTAATAGGTTTTACTATCTGTAAATCTTTAATTTATGGTTCTTTTTTTAATTTATGACTATCAACTTTTGCATTTGCCATTATTGTAAAAATATAATTATGGTAATTCATTTTCAAGGTATAAACTTAAAATGTATTACGTACAAAAAATACAAATGATATATGTAACTAAAATAATTTCCGGCCGTGGTTAATGTATTAAAATAATTTTTTAAAGAATAACTTCCATAAAAAATGTATATTTAAAAAAAAATATTTGTTATATGTATTTTAAAAGTATAAGCAAAATCCTAACCAGGGACTGGGCTTAATTTAAATAATCAACAATAAATATTGTCATATTTATTTTTGATTATTTATTGTAAATTGTAATAAATATTCATTATTAAACTTTTTTTAAAAATGAAAAAAATAGTATATGAATTTAAAATATATTTAAAATTTAGACAACTACAAAGTGAAATTAATGCCATAAAATATCCAAAAAATATATGCCATAACCTAACTTAACCTAACCTAACCCAACTTAACCTTACCCAAACTAACCTAACCTAACCAAACTCAACCTAACCTAACTTAACCTAACCCAACCCAACCCAACCTAACCCAAACTAACTTAACCCAACCTAACCTAACCCAATCCAATCTAACCCAAACTAACCCAACCTAACCTAATCTAACCTAACCCAATCCAACCTAAGCCAAACTAACTAAACCTAACCCAACCTAACCCAACCCAACCGTAACTAATATCATTTCCGGCCGTGGCTGATGTATTAAAAAAATTGTTTAAAAAATATATTCAATAAAAATTTATATTTCCAAAAAAATTAGAAATATTTCAAAAGAAAAAGCAAAATTTTTTGGTTTAATTTAAATAATCAACAATAAATATTAACAACATTTAACTTTTTATTAGTAATGAAATTAATAATAAAATGACAAAAATGAAATAAATAATAGTTTGTGATTTTAAAATATATTTAAAATTTAGGTAACTACAAAGTGAAATGAATGCCATAAAATATTCAAAAAAGATATATGCCATAATACAAATAGACTTTATTGTTTCTTACATGTTGGCACCATTTAAGCAAAATATAGTTGTTTAAATTGACAGGAAAAAAATTAAATTTTATTTTGATAACTAATTTTGTCGTAAGTACTTAATAATTTAAAAAATTATCCTTTTAATTGTGTAATAAGTGGTTAGTGTTAAAAGAATAAGTGAAATAACTGGAAAACATGATTATAATCTGTTCCATTGCAAACTAAATCGTCAGGTGCAAAATTTTTCAAATTGTTTTTTTTATAGTAAATAAGCATCAGCTGCAGAATTTCTTACCAGGTATGTAGTTTTTAATGTGTATACTTTGATGTGATATCAAAAAAATTATCGAAATATTCCTAGTTGTAAAGTTCATTTATATAATTTTTTTAGATACATTTCATATCCTTCAATATTTATTTATACAATTAACATATTTGTTGCAAAAAACAATTATTTCGGCAACTTTTCATAAAGAATCAATGCTTCATTATAACAAAATCATATTTTAAAATGATGACACCTGTAAGAGCAATAAAGTTCGCATCAGCATTCCTGCGGAAGCGTAAAAGTGCTAATGTGATTAAAAACTGTTTATAAAACCAAAAACGTATGACCTGCAAGTTGCTTTCTGCGTATGTCACACGTCCTACATCCTCTAACTTCACCAAAATTTCTATATTTTACCATCACATTCTAACGCAAGAAAAAAGTCAATGAAATAAATACAAAATTATACCTCGAATTTCGTTTACATCGTTTTGTTAAATTTTTGGAAATCTTGAAAATAATTATTTTTTAAAAATTTTTCAAATAAATTTAATCATGGATATCCATGATTACTGTTAATAATAGGGTTATAACAAGAATAATACAACAACATAAATTATATTTTATGATATAGTCAAGTACATAAATCACATATGCCAATGACCTATTCAAATTTAATGTTTTATTTTAAAACATATAAAAATATCTATCAGTAAAAAAATTACTTGATGTCATATTCATATAATATATACAGTTTTATGTGTCCCTTGCATAATACAAGCAACCAAATAAATTCTGTGAAGTAATATTCTGTGAAGTAGGCTTCTAGTGTAGTTAAATGCAAGCTTCAAATTGACTCTAGTAATAATTATTCCATGGTAATAATGTTTTTAAGAAATGGTTATATAATCTCAAAAATTAAAAAGAAGACATTCAACCACTGTTAATTTTTCTATGTCTGAAATAAATTTAAAGTACATCTGTAGACACACTTAGAAATTTATTTGCAATTGCCAAATTGTCTATTACCAAACTTATTTGTGTAGATCTGGTACGTTGCGCTTCACCAGACTGAATAATTTCTTCCAACATTTCTGAACATTGCCTCTGAAGTATATATGTTGTATTGTATAAATATTAGCTGCCAGTAAGTGGCTGTATTTACATATACGTAGACATATATACTCTCGCTGACTATGGTGATATTTACATACAATTTTAATTTTTGATTCAAGTACAGAAGTGTTCAATTGTTTACCTTAACTTTTCTTCATTGTGGAAGGAATACCTTAAGCCATATAAAATATTTTTCTATTTGTACTCTACTGCAATTACCAGCAAAATATTACACAAAAATATCAAGTATATTGTTAAAATCGGATTCCTAAATTTATGCATGACAATACATTTAAAAAAATGCTTACCATTAAATTAAAGAAAAGAAAAAATTGTTACTCCAGAACTCTAACAATGAAATTGAGAAAGAAATTTATCTCCAGAAACATACTGAATATGAGTTTCAATAGTCTAAGGCACGAAGTGCCTAAACAAGGCATTATTATTTGTAAAGCCTAAGCGTATTTTACTAACAGACAAATAGTATGAAAACGGTTGAAGGTATAAAATGGACTCCGTGTAGAACAGTACACTGTAGTTGCTAAATAATATACCAATATCATCAATCTGTAACAGAAATTCCTTCTTATTTTTCAAAAAAAATTAAAAAGGAACGGAATATCATAACTTGAATAGATACATATCTGCAGTGTATGGCTAAATGCAAAAACGTTCATGTCTGTGACCATTTCCAATAAATGAAGGTATAGTGAAAATTAGGCATTGATTTTTGTTCAATGCATAACAAAATGTTCTAACCAAAATGAATAGATGATGTAATTGTTGAAAAGTGTAACCAGTCATTCAGAGACAGACTAAGGCATTAAAATGCAGGTGGGAAAGAGCTTGATTTTGCATGATACGAAAAGTGGTTTAGACATTATTGATAAATAAATAGAAGGGATTCAATGAAATAAATTTTTGGCGGGAAAAAACATCTACTGAGCTACACAAAACGTAAAATGCCATTGTTATATGGATGGATGAATAATAATACGTTGCAATCATGAAACTCATGAATCATAATGAATGGGAAAAAAATTTTCATTGACATGATAAAAATTATGCAAACAAATTAAGTCATATATATAAATGCATAGATGTCTCGAGTCATTAAATTTTACTTACAAATGCGTCTCAAAAAACCTGTATGTTTACACACATATAGCCAGAGCATTGTTTTACGGAGGTATAGATTATAAATATTTTTAACAAACAGTATTCTTTTTCTTTCTGCAGTTTGCAGAACATTTTAAGGAAAATTTGAACATACTTTTTAAAATAATGAACAAGTCATTCATTATTTTAAACTAAACCTAATAATATGATCACTAACTTTTATCTAAACCTAATAATATGATCACTAAGGAAAAAACAAAGGGTCACCTATTGTTAAATATTTATATATTCCATACCTAAAAAGAAATCCTTATAATATCACGAAAGTGTCTGTCCGTCTGTTTATCGATCACAACTATTTTTCCCAGAAACCAATGAACTTGGAAACACAAAATTAATGCTTTACTAATAAAGCGTGTCAACCAGTACATAGCACAATGGTTAGCTCTCAAAAACATTAATTTTTTTGAAAATGACTAATATTTTCTTCAACATTATTTATTGTGGAGCATATTATATGAGGGAGTGCCCTATAAGAATTCTAAAAGTATTTTTTTTGATGCTCAAAAATATTTACATTATGTTTTCAGTGCGCATAGTTCCTCAAAATTTTTCTTCAATTTCACATTTTCAATTCTGAGACTATTTTTGCTGAGTATTATAAGATAGAAAGATAGCCTTAGAGTACATTTATAAAGAGAGAAACATAGCTCTAGGTGTGAAAATGTGCACAAAATCGCATTTCTTCCCTCTCCTTGTCTCCTAAAGTGCTAAAGTCAATTTACCTAAAGTTTAGCGGAAAATTAGGAAGGCTATAAATCTCAATTTTTATATTAGCCTAAGTATCTATGTACAGAGCCCTCGTACTGCTAATTCTATTCAAAGTAATAGCAATTTTTCTATTCAAACTTTTTTTTCAAATCTTGTGGAACAAACTTTTCAAATGGAAGGAAATGTAATTTTCTTAGATTTAAAAATTTCACTGTGCAACACATTTTTGTAAAATAAAACTTTTTATTAATATCTTATAAAAAATAAATAAGTATAATTTATTTTAAGAGAAATATAAACAAATAATGTGGAAAAGGGTTCATATAAAAACATTTCATTACAATTTTTATTATGACTTATTACAGCTGCCTACTAATTTAGAGGCGAAGAAAACATTTATTTATCCCAATATAACACAATGTCACATCATTACTTATTGAGTAACGATGTTGATAAAGCAAACAACTAAGTTTCAAACAATGTAGTTAATTAATTGAATTTATTTTCACGTCTTCAGGACAGAAAAAATATACAGATGTTAAATCAATGAACACAATGCTTCTAAAGAGAATATGCGTGTATAATATTTGTTTACTATTCATTGTACTCTATGTGTAAATCAAGTCATTAAACCATTGAGTGCCAAAATAAGAATGCCTGCATATTTAATATAAGTCATGTATTTTCTTAATAATATTAACACAAATGAACATAATAAAAAGAACAGTGGCCACTTAGCGGTTAAAATGTTTGAAACACTTGTATACATATTACGCAATGTTTTCAAGCAGGTATTGCATTACGAGTGAACTCTTGCATGGAAAATTGAATAATGCAATTGCTTTTAATTTTTTTGAGGGTAGTGGCCCAACCCAACTTCGATGTAGGCCATGATGTTGTAACAATGACAACAAACCCTGCTCATTATAATATGACCTTTAAGGGAAGTATTACAGAAATTGATGTGGTCCTACAAAGTTAAAGCTGCCTTGTTTGATCGTTCTACTTTTACACCCTCACCTTCCTTCTTATACAGATTTTACTCATTGTATAAGCACTTTAATAACATACTATCAATAAGTCAACTTGAGCAACCAGAAATGAGAGCACTTATTGAGAACAAAACAGAACATTTTGATTTAATATTCATACAATCTTGTTTCCAAATCTATTACCCAATAGCACATCATTTCAATGCCCCTTACATCATCTTCAGCACAAACATGGAAGTGTTGTCAGATCTTCAAGTAAGTGGTAAACAACACAACCCGATTTTCTATCCAAATCTAATGAGCAATTCTTGGGAAAAAATAGATGCTCTTTGCTTTTATTTATGGCAAAATTATTTCGAATGGTATTACTCTCTGATGGACAACGAGGTTGTTAAAAAATATATTGGTTCAAATCTACTTTCGATAGAAGATGCGTTTAAACAAGTGTCATTGTTTTTTCTCAATGGTAGTCCCATTACGGGTGGCATTGTACCGAATGTACCCTCCGCTGTTTATTTGAGAGGAATACATGTTCGACCTGAAAAGGAACTACCAAAGGTAAAGTGTAACAATAATTTTTATATATAATAATTATACAGAAATTATATAATAAATATGTAAACCTTTTTGATAAAGGATCAACGTCATATTTTTTGTTTGCGTTTAAATTGTTTGTTAGAAAATATTGCTTATGTATTAGTAAACCATGGCACTAAAGCGGTTAATTATAAGTGAGTTTTGTATTGTATCTCAATCACAAGAGCAATAGATAACTGTGTATATAAACTAGTTTACAAATGTTTACAATGACTTTCGTTTTTTGTAATCCATATTAAAAAAAAAATTTAAAAAAAACACATAAAAAATGACTTCATTGAAAGTAAATAACATTACATATAAATTAATAAAATATAGGCAGTATGTAGTCATGTTCTTGTAAAATTATGGTTACTGCTCTCTATTTATGTGTATTTATGCATAAAAATATATATAATTGATTGATATCATGTATTATAACAATCACCTTGTAGCTGTCACTTTTTTGACCTCAGCGTTCATGAAATAGAATGTCAATGCATCTATTCAGGCAGATTCCCCAATTGTGCTTTGGGAATCTGCCAAGTTGACGATTTTCAATCTCATTGTTATATTAAAATGCACTAGATTAAGAAAATATTGCAGTAACACTATGTTTCCTTATCAAACACAACAAATATAAACAACACGGGCTTGTTTACATAACTTGTGATATCATATTTCATTCTAACCAATAATGTTGCATTTCAATAATTTTAATTTCCCTAAGATAATTTGGGTTTTTTCTTTATTCATTTATGTAACTAAAAAGTGATTAATTAAGAAATCAATGGCTTAGAAATAATGTCCAGTTCAAATATAATTGAAAAAGGATATTTGAACCAAATCTAAATTACATGCATATTCCCTCTTACTAGAGTACAATGATATTTTCTAACGTTGAGTGTATGATACTGCATTATTTTAAAAACAGCTGAGAGGTGGCTTTTAGGTGGTATCCACAAATGAAAGCTACAAGTTTTGATTTGTCACTCTCCACAATTTCGGTTTATTCAGATAGTTTGTCACGATTGATAAAAAGGATATAGTTTTATTCTAGGACATATTAGTTCACCACAGGCTGATCCTAAAATGAATGGACTCTTAATTGTTATATTCATCATTGGTACTGAAATCAATTATTTATATTAAATAAATCTATTTAATCTGAGTTGTTTATTTCTTGACCATAGGTGTCATTTTTTACATAAAAATATGATATTCATTTATTATATTTTTAAGGCGTGTTTTTAATTTACAGACAGAAAACAATTAGATCAACCAAAGTGCATATCAAAAGGTAAAAGATTAGTAGACATTAATTAGTAGTCACAAGTTATTGCTACTACAATAAAGCCGCATGTTGTAGTAATATTATACTAATATTGGTTATTGATTTATCATCTGCATTTTACTACGAAATATTGCAAACAATTGGTTACCAAATAAATATTTAAAACATATTTTCATTTCAATAATAATGTAAGGGATCAAGATAATTCATGTGCATTGTAAATTTGTTGCACAACACAAGCAGTATTGTTATGCATTTATTAGTGATTTTACAACTAATAAATATCCATTCTCGGTTGGTAGGATTTTGAAAATACATCCTTAATTATAGACCTGTCGCAAGGAACAAAAATTATAATGGTAAAAATAGCTGTAGATGTTAATAAAATTAAAACAGTGCACGGCAAATTCGCATGAAGTATTTTATAGTAGACATACATGCCTGATATATTTTACTGCTATTTCAAATTGCTGATTGCATAAAAGCATGAGTAGAGTCAATGATATTTTATTAGAAATATTTAAAAACAATTTGACACACCTATATTACTTTTGTCTCATACTTATATTTGTACAAAATGTTGTCATATTGGAAAAACTATACCTGGTCTAAAATGCAATGAATATTAAATTACATGATTATGTATTTAAATATGCATTGTCTTTGAATCCCTAAATATGCTTGTGAATTAACAAAATTATTTCTTTTAAAATAAAAAGTTTAAATAATAAAAGATGTTTTTTTCAATGTATATTTCAAAGTTATCCTTAGTTTTATATGAAATTATTTTGCAAATGGTCTTTATTAATGCATATATGAAATTATTTTGCAAATGGTCTTCATAAATTCTCAAACATTTTTCAATCAAGGCAAGTTTACGAAAATATTATGTGACTTATTGTGCCACTTCAATAAAAGGGTTTTTACAAAATTATCCCTTGTGAAAACTTAAAAAAATGAGGTTAGTATAGTTTTTCGCGGGTTGGATAATCGGTGTATTGATGAGACGTGGTGATGAAAATCATCATCAAAACCACTCACTTTTTTCAAGTGTACCAAATGGTACATCAGGAAGTGATGCATTTCGTACAATGGAAACCCTGACCTTGCTACGTGACTTCATTCCTGGGGACATAATGATCCGACTGATATGTTGTACTTTATCTATGGGATTGATGTGCTCTATATTTCTAAAATTGAAAAGGTTTGATCAATACCTTTCTTTATATATTTGCATATATAACTTATTGCATGCGCTGAACTGACAGCCTCTACATATTGTTGAGAAAATAGGGAAATAAGGATCAGTCAATTATCATCAACTGTTGTGATGCTACCAACTTAAAGTTTTAGTGGAGTTCGACCTCTGTCTGCTGTCAATCTTCATAGAAACAGTCGTCTTTTTCTGTAGTATATGTGGAATTTTTTGGTGTATTTGCCATCTTTCATGGTTGGGGATCGGGGTTTTCATGGACCGTGTATCATATTTGTCATAGAGAGTCTTATCATTCCTTGGATCAAGTATTGCAGCACTGATGATATTGTCAGTTTGCAACACAAGCTGAAACCCAATGGTTTCAGCTTGTGTTTCTACCAAAATAAAATGTGGACTTGTGTTAGCCACATTTCTGCTATTTTATGGAATGCATAATACATAACATTTTGCCATATATTTTTCCTATATTTATATTCAATTCAATTTTTTTCTCTATGCAATATATCTGTAGAGATCTTATGTTGCTGATTATCTGTTAAAAGCATAGAACTAATTCTGTGGCAAATTTGACCCACAAGAAAAAGTATTCTATGTTTGTGTTTAGAATGCAAGCTATCTCTGTGCCAAATATTATATAGATTGATTCTACAGTTAACATGTGGAAACATAATGGACAGATTCATACTTTAACATTTATAATATTGGTATGAATTGTAACAGTGGTTGACAGGCAAAAATGCAAATAAATGATATTTTTTCATTACAAGGAGATAATAATTTAGAAAAATTATGAATTTGTTAATATATTTGTTGCTGTTTCAAAAAATGTTGTTAATTTTCATCTAATTCTTCAGGAGCTGAAGACATATCTGGACAATTCAACGCAAGGAGTGATTTATATGAGTTTAGGTACCAACACAATGTCAACTGCTTTATCGGCAGATATTGTCAGTATATTCATCAACGTATTCTCCCAGTTACCATACAATGTTATTTGGAAATGGGAAGCTGAGACCTTGCCTGGGAAACCTAAAAATGTTTTCACATCTAAGTGGTTTCCACAAAGGGATTTATTAGGTGAGAAACATACATATATATTGGCATTCTCTTGGTGTTTAAGTCGTATTCTAACTTTTAGGTTTTAATATGAATATTTATTAAACAACTTCAAATAAAGAAGAGTTGTTTAGTTGCAAGTGAATTTCGAATGAATAATTTTGAAAAAGATTGTTTTTCATGTATTCACTATATGTGCTTATAGCATTGGCAGTTTTCTATTATAGTACACCATGGTGTTCAATTACATACATACTCACCCATATACCCACAAGTTCTTAACCATGTCAAATACATAAATGCTCACCCATGGATCCACATAAGCATGCAAGCATGTACACATACACTCTCTTGAATGTGCTACAAGAAATAAATGATCTAGATCGTCCAATGGTGAGCCAACAGCACAAAAATTATATCATACTACTTTTAAATTGCCTCGTTAACTATAAAGAAGCTACTGAACAATTACAGCTGTCAACAAGCAAAAGGTGTTATGGAATTAATTAGGCATCCTAAGTTAATTAAGATTTTGTTACGAACCAAAATTCACTTGCTATTTCAAGGTAAAAATGTATAGAAATTAATTATTTAACATACTAAAATCATGCTTCTAATTATTTGAAACTTCACTGAATCTTGGGTTGAAACTTCACTGAATCTTGGGTCCAGGTTGGGAGTCTTGCTATTCACGGTTTTGTAATTTTCAATTATTTTAATGAAACTAATGCCCTCAAATAACGAATTAAAGAATCCTTTCCCCTCAGTCTCTAGCAATCCATGGGTCCCAAGCTAGCTTTGGCTATATTCAAAATATTGCAAACTTCATATAAACAAAGAGCTTATGAAACATTTGAATGATCTCAGACTCAGAAATGGATGTAAACAAAAAGTTGACCTAAAGAGGTGTTGTATTATTTCACTTATCCAAAGTATTGATTTACTACATTTTCTAACCATTTGATATAACTAACAAATAATGTATTCAAATTTTATGAAGGGAAACTACTTGCGCAAGTTACTACTATCGCAAGACCACAAAAGCAAAATATAATATTCCTTATCCTGTTAAACCAATTACCTCAGTGTCTAATGAGATAAGAGTTAAGGAAATTCTGATAGCGTCACATCAACGGACAACGAGTGTTGCAGGACAATTTCAAAACTTTCTGCATTTTGCATTATTGTGGAAAAGTAAGGTTAAATGAGAGCTTTAATGAGAGCTACAATCCAGAAATTTTTTAAATTGTTTTTTCTTGTTATCAAAATATTATCATGTTCCAAAACCCTTGTAACCAACCCTATTACTGAAAGTAAAGAAGAGAGTGTGTAAAAGATAAAGGTAGAGGTTATCTCGTCATCTTCATATTTAAAAATATGATTAGGGTTTTCAAGCTTGAAAGAGGAAGTGCCATAAGGAGTTGGCTTATTTATTAATGGAAATATACCAAAAACATGATAAACCACTCTAAACTAGTATAAAACGATGTTTCAAACAATGATAAAAAATATAACGAGATAACAAAACAGAAATCGAATGAAATTACGAAATAGTCTGAAAATTTTGATTATGTCAAATGAATATATAAAAATAGTAAAAATTATAATCTGAAATAATAAATAAATTACTTTCCCATCACTGTAAAGGAGAATTTTTATTCAAATATGTACAATTCTCAAAAGATTAAAGCTTGGAGATTTATCAACAGTTTACAGAAGAATTAAAGAAAGCAATTAGATTTTATTGACAACATTTTCAGTGTGGCAAGTTTGCTCACATGCTCGCATGCTTCAACAATTAATTCGAACCAAAAATATTAATGTTGAAATACGGATCACCTATCATTACTGAGAACAACTAGACTACAGAAACAATACAATGAGTTAGGCCAAGATTAAGGACTATTCTGTGGATCCAAAGAGCTGCTTCTCTATTATGTTGTGCAGTCATCATCAACTTGGTTCTAATAAAAATTCATGAAAAATTCAAATATAACGAGCATTTCATAAATGATGCTGTGTGTTTGATTTTGAAAAATTTCCATAAAGTAGATAAAATCACAATTGCATCAAGCCGATCGAGAGCTGCTTTCAAAGGAATTTGTAACTCTTTCAAAAAGTTTTAATGAACTTTGTAAAATTATTGAGCACGAATATGTTCACCTGTGCAACAACGAACAAATGATTCACATTCTCAATTAGAGTAAAAAGACAAAGAGCAGAGTGATGAAAATGTTTACTGTAGAACGCTATTGGCTTGTCAGATTCGGACGCCTGTCAAAGTCGCAAACTATAATCTTTGGTCTCAATATAACTTGCACATCAGTATGTACTCCAAGCCATAAGTAGCTTTTTGCGTAATCCTCAAAATTTTCTTTTATGCAAATGACTTACAAGAGGCCATTTTCTCCGCTGAAACATTAATCAACTGCTTAATAGAAACTTGTTACATAAATTTAAAATGAAATTATTAATTCAAGGAAAAAGGAAATATGTAAATTCTCATCTAAAAATAAAGTCAAACTTGCAAGTAAAAATGTCTTTTCAAATTTATTGTGCTTAGAGCAAGCCAAAATCAATACAATGACAAATTAATTGAACAAAACAAATGTATTAGAAAGTTAAAATATTGTCATTTATACTAATACACTCATAGAAATATTTAGACGAGCGCAAAAAATGGGGCAAATTTACATAAAAACAGATTTACTCTTGTTGTATGAGCTTATAATAATTATTGAATTGAATCAAATAATTAAATTAACATTTTTGAACATAAAAAACCCAGACTCAACAAAAAAAAAACAAATTAGAGGCAGTAATCCCAATACCTTCATTGTAAGGAGTTTTTACCTATCATAATGAAAATTGAATATTGTTCTAAAGACTGATTTTATTCTTAATGAATGACACAGTGAGTATTTAGTGTTACCTCCTCTCGCTGTAAAAACTGTTTAAATTCATTTGGGCACACTTTTATTAAATTGTGAATGAAACTTTGTGGCATTAGGTTCCATTCATTGCTTATCCCAAACATCTTCTATCATTGGTGAGCGTGCTGGCCACTCCAAAACTTGGATTGACCAGCACAAGGATGGAATTGTCCAACCTCAGTAAGGTACTTTGAAATGATCACTGTAGTGTGAGGTCGAGCATTATATCTAAAGTTTGCCTCAGTCAGAGACCCATTTTCAACCATGTGTAGCTCATTTACTTAGGAGTAAATACCGTCCCATACCATTACTGACCCTCCACCATAAGGCTCTTTCCCACAATGTTACACTGACCGTGTCTTTCTTTGGGCTACCTTCACACTTTCACCCTTCCATCATCTGACTGAAGACAGAATCTGGATTTATCACTAAAGAGTACCTTTGCCCAATTACCATCATCCCAGTTTCAGTGCAAACAAACAAAGTTGGACCAAGCTATTTGATGACCTGTGATAAGTAAAGATCCTCTGGCGTGCAAGTATGGCCCTACTCCTGCTACCTTTTGTCTTCTTCTAATGGTAATTGTTACTTGCCAAATTCCCTAAAGCTTTGTTCTTATCTGGGAAAAAGTTGAATACCGATTTCTGTAAACACCGTTTACAATAAATCTGTCGTCCCTCTCTGTTCTTACTCTTTAGCAGCCGTTTATGTCTTATATAATGTTCAGTTTTATTTTTTATTAGAATTTAACATTACAAAAAAATCACAGAATTGGAAACACTTAATGTTTTAAACACTTCATTGTAAGTGAATTGATCATTTTCAATTAAGGTTACAGTTTTCTACACTTGAGCAATGGTGAGATCCGGCATTATCCCTTAAATTTATTAAATAATGTTCCCTTAACACAACGCTAATAAATTTCTGAGAAAAACAACAAAAATAAAGAGTGTGTTACAAAATTTCTTACACTACTCAATATTGAATATTGTATGCAATAAAGAAATGAACAGGTAACTATAAAAAATAAATAAATGCCGTAAATATAATTCGATTGAAATCTTTCTTTCTTCAAATTACATACATTGGTATAGATGGCCAGTACGAAATGAGAAAATATTTTATGTTATTCTACTTTTTTTGGCCTTCCCCTAAATATGGTAATGAGTGTATATAAATTTATTCTTTTGTGTTTTATATCTGTGTTTAGAATTTATTGAACTAATCTTATATATTTATCTGCTACTTGTAACTGTATTGGTTTTTGTTCCTCGAGATGTGCTAATGAAGACTTGGACATATAAGTTTTTTTAATGTACTCTTCGGACACCCATTAGGAATATTTATACAATAGTTCAAGTTTATCAATTTGGTTGATTTGTTATGTTGAGTTTTGCTTTCCCGCAATCTCCAGAGTTGTCAAAAATGATCTTGCCATATAATGGTCCTCACAATATCGTCATCGATCAGATACAGTCACTAAGAGTGTAGCTTATCCTTAGGATCTTTTGAAGGCTGATCTTCATTAAGAATCTTCCACTTAGTTGGAAATTCATACAGAATGCAATGCCATAAAATAACTTTATCAATAAACACATTTTTCACTTAATATTGTGGTAATGAAACCAAAGTTTCAATAAATTAAAAATACACTTATGTAGAAATATAATGGTAAGAATAGGTAATCATATATGTTTAAAAAAATATGTTCATATATGTCAAAACTTAAGATGAAATTATAAGACAGAACTTTCCAATAGAAATATTTGATGTTGACTAGCAACAGAAGTCATTATGAATAATTTCAACAGAAAGTACTGATATTTGAATGACGAACAACAATAACTAAATACAGAAGAAGACAAACCAAAGAGTCAAGATTTGAAGATGCCCACTAATATATAAAGATAAATTCTATTTATTATTAAGTTTTACACTATTTTAAATGCGGCAGAAGGTATATATTCATTCATGATACTAATATTAGAATAAATTTCAAACTGTGAATGTTAAGATGGGATAGAAATATTGTACTTAACTGTTATAGACAGGTTGTACCAGCCAAATCAGTTATGAAATGCTCTTTGAAAATTTCTCTACAATTTTTATTATTAGTACATAATAACAGGATATTTAAAATTCAAACAGTTTTGATAAATTTTTAGCACATAAAAACGTGAAGGCTTTTATAACACAAAGAGGCCAACTTTCTTTAGACGAAGCCATTGTTAACAATGTACCGATCATTGGGATTCCTGTAGCCATTGATCAACATCGCAACATTAGACACATGGCTAACTTAGGTGTCTCCGAAAGGACTAACTTTTTGACTAACAATGAAGAATCTTTAAGAAATGCTATAATTAGAATTGTGGAAGAAAAGAGGTAAGATTTGTTAGTATGTTAATAAATAAATAAGGTATGTTATCCTCAATTTAATGTTCGATAGACTGCCCCACGTTTAAATATAATTATTATTGAGGAAATGTTGAAAAAATATTTTGTTATTGAAAATTAAATTATTTCACCTTAATAAAGGCAGCAAAAAATATTATGAATTATTTTCACCTTATGTTTTCTGGAGGATACAGAAAAAAAATTGTTTCTATGTCAATAAACTAACAGCCTGTATTTATTACATTTAATCTTCAGGTATCACACAAACATGGAACTCTTAACAACAATACTTTACGATAAACAATACATCAGCTTACAAAAGGCCGTTTGGTGGACTGAATAATCTTGAGAAACAAAAAACCAATACATTTGCATGCCCCTGTGATGTCTTTCTGGGAATACTTCATGGTGGACTTTATTTTGTTACTTGTTCTGGCTACAGCAATCGTTATAGTTGCAGGTAAAGTTTTGTACAGTAAATTTAGTATATAGTTTTTTTTTATTATGAAATATTATAATTTGTACCTTTAATACAGAAGACTCACTGATAAATTCATCCAATGCATATATGGTTTCTTAAAAGAATACATAAGAACTCATGGCATTCCTAGTTTGAGGAATCTTATTCGTATTCATAATGGATACGAAACAGGTACATAAGAATAGCTCTATGAATAAGATTATATCGAGCAATATTACAATATATATGTGTATTATAATAATTATGTATTTTGAATAAACTCACTGCAACTCTAGGTCAAATAACCAACAACTTCTGGAAATAGAACCAAGAGTAGCATATTTTTATACTCTGCATTACTGGGAATATAAATATATGATATGGGATAAGATTTAAAACCAATTATCGCCATATTCCACAAGGGTAGCTAACCAGGAAAAGCAATATGAAAATTTCCCAATACACTATTTAATTGTATATGTACTCTTCATATTTGTGAGAATAGTGTATGTCGTGTAATAACCATGCATTAATGTAATCCCTAATTATTTTATATAATTGTATACATTGTTCTTGTTGCCTTGACATTTTAAAAAGACAAAAAACTCTTTAATGAGTTTTTGTACGCAAAATTAAGACTATTAAATCATGTTGTTAAAGGTGTACCACTCAAATCACGAATACAATTCCAAATTTTTATAGCATATTATAATGTAGAAATTACTATGTGTGAAATACAAAATATGTTATTTTAAATCTTGATATTCTACACGTTTTTATTGTTCAAAAAAAAAACACAAGTGGAAATAATATGTATCCATTTAAAATATTAAATGGATATAATAATGGCATGGCATAAAGCTTTTCATGAAGATAGTCAGTAGATTACCATTTAACATATCAAACAGATTTACTAAAATTAAATTATCTCAAAATTGTTTCTTTTGCTCTGTTTATGATTAGTTACAATTTTAGTGAAAATTAATTTAATATTAGTAAAACATCTACAGTACAGTCATCTTACTAAACTACTAAAGAGGAATATTTTGTTTGCTCGTTTGTTTTTTGGGGATTCACGTGAAGACTTTTAATCCTACATACAACTTTTGTTACCTTAGTATATTTATATGTTACTTTAGTATATTATACCTTTTTATACGGAACCCTAGAATATAGTTTCGAGATTACTATAGCCTATATATTAATAACAAATATTGCCTAATTTTTGAAACATAGTTAACAAATTGAACATTGTGAGAAAAAAGTTGGGATGGGAAAAGCATTTGGGACGAACACTGGTAAAACTAGTGCAAATGCAGTAACAATTCGTATGGAGGAATTGTAGATTTTGAAATAGTCTAAGAAAAGTCTATGATGACATTTAATTATCGTGTATAAATGAGCCATTGTAATTGCTTTAATCTAAAAAATATGTGAGATGAAATTGGCAATGTTTAGGTCAATTTGGTAATCCTCTTGAAATAAATATGATACCCATTTTAAGCATTTTCAATACATGAATATTGACTCTTTATACTTTATAATGTGGAATAGTATTTCAAGAGAAATGAAAATATTTGTAGTTTAAGAGAAAAAAAGGGAAGTTAATAAAAGTAGAAATACGCATGTTAATGACGTTTGGTGCATCGTTTTTGTGAATGGAGAGGAAGAATATAAGGGAGGAAGGGGCACAAGGGCATCATGCCGCTATGTATTATTTTATTTTCGTTAATTAAAATAAAGTGCAGAACCATGTTCATGAAAGAATAAATAATAAAAAATTTAAACAAATAAATTTACTTGTACCCGCGCAACATCTTGTACGGGTTGTTTTGACATCTGGGGAAAAACATTTAACCTGGTGTATAAAGAAATAGTTTAGACATCATCTTTGTCTACTCTAAAATTAAGGTGTGTTGCTAGTAATAAAGTCAAAAAAAGATTGAAAATGAATTATTTGTTAGCCATAGCATAAAATTATTTTATATATATTTATAACTGTACATTAACTAAATCTAGCTATATAATATCATAGAGGGTCGTATCTAAGAGGGATCACAACAATCTGATCCCCCCTCTGAAATTTTTCTTGGTGTGAAAATTAATACATTAGAAACACCTACAAGTTGTCTCCATTAACAGGAAGGAAATAAATTTAGAAAACTGAGCAAGAGTCAGTTTTTTACCCCTATATCAACTGAATGTTACAATAAAATTTAGAAAGAATGTACTCAAATACATCCCCATATCATTGTGCCAACAAGTTTTCTGACTACGGCATTGATATCACAAGTTCATCATTTATTATATTCTGAATGTTTTACCTATTATAAAATCTACTATGAGGAATTGCACAGACATTATGCCACTAATATAAATGGTATAATATTATAGCTTTTATCTATAATAAAAAGGACCTGCCAAGCACGAGTAGAACTCACGCTACGAGGGTTCCGTACACATATTGGCACTTACAAACATTTAAAGGTATATAGTATTTCTATTATTCTGCCCAAAAATCTTAATTTTACAGCGTAAATATATTACCTACCATATCTTCCACAGGCCTAAAAACATGCCAATATCAAAATATAACTTCAAATTAAATATTTTCAGATTTTTTACTTTGTTTGTGCTATGAGATCTAGCTTCTTGCTAAATTGCATGATTCTAGGTCAATGGGAAGTACCCTATAGATTTTCATTTATTTGCAAATGTCAAGGTTTGCAGCATGAATGGTTGTATTTTTAGGGTTCTTCCTGATTGCGTTGAATTAGAAGTTTGGTTTTTTAAAGCTACAATGGACTGTAGACTTAAGTATTTGATATTAACTTCAATTGATACCTCCACACGTTCCTGAGAAAAAGAATTTTGGAAAACAGACTGATGGACAATGAATTAATCTTGTAAGGGTTCCTTTTTTTGCTTTTGATATGGAACCTTAAAAAGAAAATGTATACCATAATAATGAGTACATTAAAAACATTGTGAAAAATAAAGGATATAAGAGTGGGTCTTACAAAAGGAGATATGAATTTCATTGTAGTGAAAATATTATCACTATTGTATAAATATGATAAACTAAAAACTTAATAAAATTTGACAAGAATCTTACAAAATCAAGAAGGTATAATAAGACAATTCGGTTAAATTGAATGTATGGCTCTTGAATTTCATACCAATAAAATAAATATATAGAAGGCCTGATCGAAAACACAGTACCATTTCAGAAATATCCCCTGCAACACTACTATTGTAGTCATGTACTACTACTGTGCATGCATATAGCCTCATGATTGCCGTTACTGCTTCATATATGTTATTTAAACAGGACAGTATAGAGTTATAAATTAATTTTAATTTTGAATCAATCCTTTTTTGTATTTTATGAAGTATTTTTCTAATTCTTGTGATTAATTATTATTCTGTGAACAGTTTAATTATCCGTTTTGATTTTATATTAAATTTTTGACTACATAATATATTTTTTTATTGTACAAAAGATGGCAACTATGTCTAGCATACATTATAATGGAAAACCATTTTTTTATTTTTTCTAAATGTTTTTCTAGAAGTATTTTTATTCAATTTCTTACATCTGTTTTAAAATGTATGTTGAAACTTTAGGTATGTTGAACCTTCTTGCAGCAGACTGATCTTTAAGTTGTTTTTAGAAAAGTTTGCTTCTGCCAATATTTTATGATAAAAGAGCTTTCTTAAGTTCAGTTACAAAAGTTATGTTCCATTCGTTTTTTTCTTTTATAAAACTATTCTTTTACCTCCGAAACCGTAACAAACAGTAAACCACTTAATTTAATTCATACATAAAGACAAATCACAAAAGTGCTACGTATTTGTTAGTAGTTGGTACTATGGTTATAAGAAGAAACATTTCTTTTCATCAGCCATTACTATAAATTTAATACTTTCTATGGGTTGGATACATTTAGTTTGTTCCTTTTAAATTCAGGAAAACACCTTATAGTTTGATCTTATCTAGCTATGTTTGCAATTATCTCAAAAATGACTGAATTGATTTAACTACTAAACCAAAAAGAGGCATTTCTATTGTTCATAGAAAGCCTGTAATTTTTAAAGCAAATGAATGGGACATTTTAGTTTGGTAAAAAATTGATTAACGAAAAATACTATTTATTCTAATGTACTACTAATAAGAGACAAGTTATGAGAGATTGAATATTATTGGGTTGTTTAAAAAGTAATTTTGTTTTTTCCCAACACAGGACTTAATTGTGTTTTATCACAGCCAAATTCACATTTAAGCTGCATAATGACCATACACTTTGACAGCTGAAAATACGAGGCTTACTTGTGAAAAATATACTTACTCGAGAAGATGTACTGAGAAAATGCCAGTGAAAAAACTGGTTTGCAAAATTTCGATTCAGCAATTTTGATGTTTAAGGTGCACCACATTCTAGAAGGTCAGTTGAAGCTAATGAAGACTCAATAAATGCTGCAAACCGGCCAATAAGAACTACTGATATCACTGAGAGATTACAATGATCGAATTTGACCCTTCATGATTATTTGAAAAGCCTAGGTTTAATCTCATAGCTCAACATATGGATTCCTCATGTTCTTATGAAGAAAATGATCCAACCAGTTCAAAGCACTTTGAAACCCGATAGACATAAAAAAAGTAATGATATCTCTTATGTAAGTTTTTAAGGGAATTGGTTTTTTTTTTAGAATTTACCGGACAACCCAACAATCAATTCTGAAGTGTACTGTCATCAGCTGGATAAATTAAATGATTTGCTTCACAGTTTGGTAACTCGCCAAAAGATTTTACAGCTTGAATGGGAAGTATTTCTACACCCACCATGTTCTTCAAACCTGGAACTTTCTGATTATTACTTGTTCTGGTGTCTACCAAGTTTTTTAGATGGAAAAGCCTTTACTTCGAATGAGAAGGTCAAAAATTACCAGGATGAATTTTTTGTCAGCAAAGAACAAACATTTTATGAGCATGGAATCATGCTACTGCCAGAAAGATAGTAAAAGATATTGGACCAGAATGAATTATATATAGATAATTCAATAAAATATTGAAATAATAAAACGAAATTACTTTCCAAATAACTCAATACATGGTCATATAAGGGCTGACTCCGGGGTCTGACTCCTTTATATGACATTGATTTTTCCACTTTTTGGAAAATAAATCTGTCCTATATGCAGCAATTTCCCATGTTTTACGCATGCAATTTAATTATGTTAGCAAGTGTTTTCTATTAATATATGTGTGTTGTAATGAAATGTAATTCTGATTGTTAGAGACTGGAAAAATTAGTAACTCAAATAGTATTGTAATATTCCACTGGTAATATTACTCACATGTACATAGTTTAGACATGTTCCCAACATTTTCTGTGAATGACTTATAGCCCATTAGAATGCATTAAAGCCCACAGTATTTTCTCAGTGATGTTTCTGATAGTCAAAAAACTGGAAAAAACAGTCTCTTCCATAAGCTGCAATGCAATATTCAACTCGTCATGACTTGTTGTCAGTTGCATTTAGAAACAAATTATATTTTCGTTAATTATCTTAATTATTGATCTGAAATGGTGAGTTAATTTTCCTAAAAGTCACAAGGATTTTAAAGGAGGAATAAAAACGCCTCCTTCTATCAGCGTAAATAATGGGAATATTTGAAAGTAATTTATTGGCGTAATATAATCTGTCATTCTATAAATTTAGTTCATACCCTGCGTAATCATAAGAAAAGGAAGTCATATGTATAGAAACATAATTCTAAATAGAAACTACATGATTAACAGCAGTTTCCGAGTGACGATGACCCAATTATAACATTGTTGCAAAGTATCTGCCTAAAATAAAAGTGAGGATGTAAGGATGGATATGGATATTTATATTTTATCAAAGTCTTTTAAAACATGTTGCTTAATGATATCTCATAAATTGGTGGCTAAGCCTAAGCTGTTAAGACCTTATTTGCCCTGTAACTATTTTTTGGTGTGAAAAAGGCATGTTCATTAATTTTTTGGACATATAGGAATTCTGTTTCATTTTACAATAAAATTTGACTATGGAAATTGAAGTACACCATAAGGTTCCTCATCTATGAACAGCAAAGGTCCAGTTTGTATGATATAGGTCTAATAAATAGTCTAATAAAAAGTCTGAAGTTTTGGCAATTCTAAGAGCGACATAATTAGTCCTTTAGTAACATTTTTCTAAAGTACATTTGATGGAGCCAAAAGATGGTGACAGGCACTCTTCAGTTAGGAGAAATAAACTCACCAAACTTTAAACTACTTTTTCTTGTCTTGCTGTAAGCAAGAAATAACAAAGTAAATAGGTAGATAAGCATATACAGGCACATCGAAAGTCATGAAGTAACTAACATATTAGTAGGTAAGTAGATAAGTACATATGTGTATAATCAAATGCATGTAGTAACTAAAACATAAGTAGTTGGTAGTTAGGTAAGTAAGCGTATACAGGTATTTACAAGGCCATAAAATAACTGGAATATTAATTGACAGGTAAGTACGTATTATATGCAAAGGCATGAAGTAACTAGAACATTAGCACACAAGTAGGTATTATGTGTGTATATGTAGATATGAAGTACTGACTACAGTGAAGCCAAAAGAAGGAATGTGATTTATATATCCCTATGTATATACATAGGTATATGTGTAAGTGTGTATGCAGGTACATATATACATATGAGTTCATATGAATATAAACTAGGCAAAATCGGTTTCACTTTCAATAAAAGAGATGTTATTGAATTCTTTGAAATTTGTGATATTCTGGATTAGATAGAGTTATCACAAGCACCAAAAATGGAAAATTAAATATTTTACAAAAAAATTGAACCAACTTCAAATAAGTTCTGAATAAGTGATGTGCTTACATCAAAAAGTACAAAATAATAAAAATACTTATTTGGAACTTTATAAGTGAAAATATACTTATTTATACTTATTTGGAACTTTTGTATAATGTCCGAATATAAATAAATTTGCAAAATTCTGCTATTGATTGAGATTTTTGGAGTCAGTGCCAAGTGAAATGTAACACTCATCTGTGTGTGTGGTTGTGCATGTTCATGAGAGAATAAGAGAGGCTTCGACTTGGCACTGATGAAAAAATCTCTAGCAGTATTTTACAAATTTATTTTAGTTTGGAAACAATAATGTGCTAAAAAAGTCCTAACTATCTACTTCTATTTCCATTATTATATATTTTCCATTGTGTTTATGTTAGAACCTAACTGCCATTTTATATAACCATATTATTAGTGTAACTAGATATATTATAAATCGATAACCGGTCAACAATATTACAAATTGATAACCAGTCAATTATATGAAAAATGTCAAAAAATGTTATTTAATTTTTAAAAGTTCTATTTTTGGCCAGGTTTTCAATTATCTGAAAATACTTCGGAAAGTGTGGAAGATAAAAAAGTAATTTTTCATTTGAAATAATCTCAAATAAATTTCCAAAAAGGAATACTGTGAACTATATGAATCCAAGTAATATACAAATCACTTGAAAAATTCACGAATATTTTGAAAAAAATGTGACATGTTGAATCAATATGTCATTGGCACACACAAAATCAGTGAGGAAGAAAATGATTACGGTGAAATTAACTATATTTTAATTTATATCTTACTTTTTTGAATTTCACATAAAACTATAAAAAAGAAGTGTAATTTTCGTAAAAACGAAATGATATAATTCTAGAAAAAACATGAAAAATTTTATTTAGTCATTAGTTACAATAGTTTTGAAACTGGATGAAAGTATTTATTACTCACCGAAAGTATTTATTAAACACTGGTTGAAAGTATTTATTAATTATCAATTTATATACTTCCATGTATACACACGTATTTTACAAAATATATGTAAAGAATAGCAAAGATATAACATTTTTCAGACAAGTGAATTCAAAAGTAATTATAAACTTTATTCTTATTAGCTAGAAGTAGTCCAAAAATAATTGTAAGCTTTATTCTTTCCACAGTGCATTTTATGCAAACAGGAAAAACCTTTTTGTTACAATTTGGTTGAAAACATATTTTTTTATTATTTTATCACAAGATATGCAATAGAAAAAATTATTTCCCACTGTTAATATGTAATATTGCAATTATAATAACTTCGGAAATTAATTGTCAAATACATTTGCCCGTGCATACCACTTACTTCCCCTTCCCCTTCCCCTTCCCCTAATATTGAAGTTATAAAATTGAAGTAAAGCCTAAATATTGAAGTTTTTCCATAATAAATATTGTGAAAAATTAAAATGAAATAGTATTTTCCTGTACTTAGTAACAAAATCTTCTTCCCAGATTCTGATGTACTGGTTGGAATCATTGTATTCAAAATATTTTTTCAGCGATTGTGACAACATTTAATGCAAGGAGGCATTTTGATATATATCTCTATAAAACATACCAGACAACCACATACTACGAGTCAATAGTTCATGTTACACAACAGCTAAGTAACCTTGTGTTTGAGGACCAACTTTCACTATAGCTGCGTGAGTGCCTAGCTCTGATACTTGAATATGGGCGAGCATCATATTTTACGGTTTGTCAACCCAAGATGTTAACAGAATTTTTCCCCTACTTAGCATTAATACAAAAAGTCATATGTACTTATGTACGCACATCATATATTACCCTCCTTTAGCATCATACAAGAACAATAGAAAGCCAGAAGAAAAATAAAGTAGTGGTCTACTCATTTGTCAAATTAAATGTTTAATTAATTTTAAAATTAAATTTAATTATATTAATAAATGTTGTTCATTATATAATTAAATTTAATATAATTTAATTATAAACAATTTTCATTATTAAATTTCAATTACCTAAAAAGAGAATAATAAAGTTGAAGCACAATAATTAGGAAATGGTCTGGCAGATGATAGGCTCATAACGGAAAACCAATAGGAAAATAAAATAGTAGACATCAATGATGTATGTTTGATTAATAATGAAACTAAAGGAACATGCTGAAAATTTATTTTTATTTATTAATTTTAATTAGTTAATATTTATGATGCAAATAAATACATGCGAAATTCGATATAGTCTGGAAAATTATTGACTTACAATAGAAAGCCAGTAGATAAATAAACTATGACGTATATACATTCAACTTATGAAAGAAATGATCATTTTTTCTCTTAACATCTCTCTTTCTCTATATCTTACCAAATTTTTTTCAACTTTCTCTTACCAAGTCTGGTAACTGCGATAATTCGAACAAATGAGGTCAAAATATAATTCTTGGACTATTAAATAAACGCTTGATGATGCTATCATCAAAGAAACTCGTTTATACTACATGCGCCTAGTACTTCAGGCAAATAAATTGATAAAATATAAATGTTCAGTGAACAACTCCATGGTGAAATTTTTGTGTAGCATTGTTGCCAACTTCATCCTGTATATTAAAAAGTCACTCTAAAAATTTTTCAGGTCATATTGCCCACTTCTCGAGCTACGAATATTAAATTTCCAAAAAAAGTAATTTAGACAGAAAAGGGCTTGTTCATTATTTAGTTGGTGGATTGATAGTTTCTAAATTCAAATTGGAATTTACTTCTTTACGATTCTTGTTAATTAAAAAAAAATATTTTTTATATTAAATTTAATAATATTATATAAATATAATATTCGAAAAAAATACGCACTTTAAACAAAACATGAATATAATTCTGCTTATTGAAAGTTTTGTAGTCAATTTTGGTGTTACATGTGTGCAAGATATTACGAATTCCTGCAACTATGAGTGCTCCTAAAATTGATTTTCCGTTGAATTAAAATCTGAATTTGTGACTAATACACAAGATATCGAAACGAAGTAAAAAAATCTGATCAATTCCAGATGCAAAATTATTTGTTTTTGCAAATTTATAGTTGAAAAATTGGTCATCTCTTCAATGTACCTCAGCGGTTTTTCATCCTTCTGATGTAGATTTCCTTGTGAGATAGTATTAAGCATGAACTAAGTCTTCAGCCATGACTAATCTGTGGACCACTCACTCAGACTGCCTTTTTTATTTTTTCAAGAGCTCAAAAATTTGTTAAGTCATCAATCATCGTATTCTAAGATTATCGCAGTTCCCACGCCACATTCTGTAGATTTTAGTTCTCCTACAATTTTCTTTTGCCCCTCTTCAATTGTTCGTTTTCCATTTTTTTTTAACTCTGTTCAATCTTCATTTCTATCTCTTTCTGGCATGCTGGTATAGCAAAAAGTACTTCCATAATTTTCTAACAGGAGCTTCTCTGCAAAGTTTTATTTATAACCATTTAGACACTCAGTTCTATCTCCTAAATATTAAATATCATCCCACTTCTGACATAAATATTTTTAAAAATTTATTGTTCTTATCGGATTCTCTAAACAACTATGGCTGTTTGAAACTAACTTTATTTGTTATAGCAACAATTTTTAAATATAATTGTTCACAAAATATTATATCAAAGCAACTTTTTTATTTTCCTTTCATATTTCGAGTTCAGACTCGCACACACTTGGCGAGGGATTATATCTAAAACATTTATCTCTGTATATGAAAATATAATAATATGATGCCATTTTTTAAAACCCTTCATCCAAAACCTGCTAGTAATTTTCAGCTCATTCCATGTATTTGTTAGCGTTAAAATTTCTCTAAGATTTTAAAACAGTTACCCACTGTGCCAAGGAGCCCATTTCGTTTATATATAATTTTACACAACAATTAATTAAAATCAATCATAAAATATACAATTTAATGGTAATACTTGTTGAGCAATTCTTTGTGACAACTTCAAAATTTCTTGACTACTAGTAACTCATTATAATTTTTGATGATGTTATGTACAATTGAATAAACAACGTACTTCTCTTGCTGCCAACGTTTGGCGAAGAAATATAAGCACAGAATATCAATATAAAGTAGTTCATTTTGCAAGAGATGTGTTTCCAAGTTGAAAGTATTAAAAACAATTTTTCCTTCTTTATACATTTCCTGTTTTATTTCAGACTTCTGTTATTCACCTGATTACAATGCTAAAATTTAGTGATTTTGTGAAAGTATTGAACATTGCACAGGACAATCTTTCTGTAGTGAACTTTTGGTTTCAGAAATTCCGGATTGCGCCCACGAAACATGTTAGTCAAGTAAAATATATTGAATTTTAAAATGGGTTCATGACACTTCAACAAAAAAAGTTAACTAATGAATTTAACATTTTTGATTTATAAATATATGTATATATATATATATATATATATATATATATATATATATATATATATATATACTATATACAGTGTGTCATCTTTGATCACAAATATTTTTCGCCAAGACCATTTGACATACAAAGTTGAAATTTTGAATAGTTATAAAAAGTAATGGCACATTAATATGGGTTATTTAAAAAAAGTTGATGATATACTTTGAGGGCAATTTTTAGGGTCTAAAAAAAATGTGTTTGTTGTCAAATAAAACGAATGTATAATTTGAATTGTTAATATAACCTTTAAAATAGAATTTCCAAAAAATAATGAAAAATTGCTACCTCCATTACAAACAAATACTGACAAATAAGCCAGATGAATAAGAAAAAATTTTGGAACATGATTCGATACTTTTAGTAATTATAATTATTTAAATTTAAATTAAAACCAGAGTGCTAGTGACAAAGAATAAATAAAGGTTGACATAAAGTACTAATTTCATATTATATTAACTCTTTTTCACGATTTAGATACTAATCACGTTATTATTATGTTAATATAAAACAGTTTCTACAAACATTATAGACACAAATGTTAAACGCAAATCACATACAAGCAGTACAAACATCACATATGCGTCGATGCCTACTGTGTCTACACAATGTTATAAAACGTTAATTAAAATGCACTAAACTATTAATTGTTTCCATTTTAGGAATTCTGATATCAAGGGTACAAGCGAATCTGTGGCTGAAGCTCACAGGAACAGATATTGTATTGATCATGGAGAAGATATTTGCACATTTCTTGTGGATCGATCCATATGTGTGTACTGTGTGTACGATCCATATGAGTGTACTACATGTACAATCCATTTGTACATACTGAGATTAATAAAACAATTGAATGGAACCTTTCTTCAACATCACAATTGTAATGAATGACTTCTTGTACACCTCGATAGATATTTACATGTAAATTTCACAAAACACCTTTAAAAAATCAACATGAACTAATTAACCTGGACTAAAATATCTTTTATGATATGTTAGTCTTTCATAAAGTAAGCCAAGGACGATTTTTAATTTATCTTAATGGAATATTTTACCAATTTATTCAATAGTTGTATATTTGAATATTACAGTTTCTCATCGACTTCAAAACTGTTTCTTTTTATTTTATTATTCAGTCAATGATGTTATATTTATAAATGTTTTGTACTTCTGTAACAAACTGGCATTTCCCAATGAACATTTACTGACATTCCCCAATGAACATTTACTGATTGACGTCTACAGAATGATTGTTAATATCTGCCTCAATTATAATTCAGAGCACTTTTCTCAGTAAAACTTCAGTAATCCACACATATAGGTAATCTGACTTAGAAAATATATATATTCTTTACTGGTTATAAATCAAAGTGACAAGAAAAATCGTTGAAAAATCATAACATATGGCGATGAAGATTCTAATTAACATGGATCCAAGGAGCAATTTGAATAAGCTGAATAATTCATACTTATGTGTACATATGGAGACATTTGTTTTAGTTGGAAATAGTTTTTAGGTAAAACTGGAAACATTTAAGTAAATAATCTTTCTTTTTCGATGAAAAAGTACATATGAAAATATAAGGTATAAATAACTTTTATGTATAGCATTTGCATATATTTAGTTCTCTTCAAAACATTTCTCCACAAATGAGTTGGAAGTAAGATGACTTATTGCAACTACTTTTTCAGCAGTCTGTATTAGTTTCTAATTAGGAACAGAGTTCTCAGATGGCTCTGTGCACAAAGCAATTAAGCAGGTGAGTATCAGATTTAATAATTTTGATAATCTTCACATCGTTTATCATAAAGACACATTAAATAGCAATGAAGGTGCTTCACTGAAAATTTAAATAGACATCTCATCGTCTCAAAAGTGCCTTCTTACGTGGGATGTGTTGTGGACGGTAGCCACATATTTATACTCCGAGATTCTCTGTATTAATAAAAACTATTAAAAAGTATACTTAAAAGGGAGATTACAAGATTATCCAAATCAATTCAATTCAAAACTTATGCAAACCTATTATAAGAGGTCTAATTAATATTGTTGTTATATTAAATTAGTGAAACATACATGAGTGATTCTTGAAATATTCCTTAAAAACGATTCCACACAAATAGCCACCACAATCTTTGATGCCCGTGAGCAGTAAGACGATGGCAGAATCACAATTTTTTATCTGACAGGAAACATATTATCAAATTCGGCTACGAAGGGTCACATTCGTACTGGCAACGTTAATATAGTCTAATATTGTTACAAATATATGTCAAAATGTTGTATTCCACCTTTGCATTAAAAATATTTTACTGTAATCTATAAACTAAAATAAAATGCAAAAATTTTATAACCTGTATCTGAGCGGGATCAACATCGATGGCATGCTGAGATAGATTTTGTTTACCAATCTTCAAAAAAATTAATCTTTCCTAACCTCTACAATAAAACTCGATAATAACAATTCTTTGTTCATTAGTCTGGTTTTTTTTATTTGTTATGATTTTGACAATGCTAATTACTTAATTGTTCAATACATGAGCTCCATCTGCATCCTCAGAGCCACAGTAACCACATACAATTGTGAAAGTTGTTTTTGTTGTTTTGTTTGGAGCAAATAATTTAACAAACTAATTTCTTATTTTTCGGTACTTTGATGAATTTGCTACTTCTGCCTCATTTTTAATTTACAATCAATCAAAATTCATATTTCAGGAAATGTTTATTTATTAACATTTGCTTTATTTTAAATTTGTTTAACCCAACATCAAAACAATGTACTACAATACTTGCAACTGTGACATATCCTGGTTTATACCATATCTAGAAATGTTGTGTTAATAATAAATTTCAAAGACAACGATTCATGTATCATAAATACAATATGTCCTTCAGACATATTAACGAACTGGGTGCAACAGGCAACCTGAACCACAACATTATATAAACTCTAATGGTGCTAAATGTGAGTACAATTGACACGACAATTTGAACAGTATTTTTAGTTCCTAGATCTTCTAATTAGTAACTGTGAATGAATCCATCGCGGTAACAACGCTTTAATCATTAATCAGTGCCTATTTTAAGAAATATGATCAGTTGGAACGATCTTTAATAACACAAGAGAAAATATTTTACATCCAAAGACCTAAAAAAAATTTCTTTATTGAAATAGATTGCTGAGAATTTGGCCTCATTTCAAAGCTATTACATAATTGTGACTTGACATAAATCTTGAAACTGTTTAAAAAGTTAAAACAATATCATTCCTATCTTGGTAAGGGAGAGCTAATTTGTTATACAATATAAGGTACCTTAATATGTAAGAACTTTCTGCAACTAGAAGTTTGTAACCTATACCATAAAAAATTACTTTATTGATGAAAAAAGCTTGGTTATTAGTCATCTTTAATTTTTTTATATTTTACAAAAAACTACAAGCAAACTTTACACTAAAAATGTCTCGCATAATTAAAATATAAAGTCATATAAAGTGCATATAAAAAGAAAGTGCCTATGAAACATTTCTGTCACAAGGTTACCAACATATCGACCTCACATTATACCCTTATTATGGATGCAAGCCGAATGAAATTATTCCAGCTGTTAGCCAAAAGATTTGAAGAAAGATTATCCCCATAATAATTAAGAGAAAAGAGACATCATGAGTTTATATTTGAATTTAGCTTGTTTCTTCAATTTATGATATAAATTATAAATGCACCAAGGGAAAATATTGAAAAGATATTATATCTTAAACCAATCTTAGTGATTGAAAACCCACTATGACCTCATAAGATCTTCAGAACTCATAAAGTAAATTGAACTTTAACGTTGCTATAAACATAAACAATATAATGAAATTTATTTCAAAAACTTTTTCTGATTTAATACATGAAAGCCGAAGCAATCATTTAATGAGTTTACTGGGTAACAAAATGTATTTCAAAGCTGGAAATGTGTGGCAATTTGTACTTTATATTTGTTCTAGCCTATGGATATTTCATATTTTTTTTCCTCTGTCTTATCTGTTTATTGTGCATTGACTATCACATTGACTATAAAGTCCAATGACCAGTGTACATACATTTTAAATTTCAGAGTACTAATATTCTGTTCATGAAGAAGTCAAAAAATGGTTCATTTCAACAGAATGGCTACCAAAAGCGGCTATTCTGAAATTCAAGCATTCTATCAGGATAAGAGTATCTTCATTACTGGAGGAACTGGATTTTTGGGTAAACTGATTATTGAGAAACTTCTCAGGTATGACATACTTTATATATTAAAATAGTATTAATATTCTTTACCCCTTGTAATTTCACACTTGCTATGTGCCATTTCTCTACGATAGTTGCTTGCCATTAATGCAAGGACACATGATCAAAGTAAATTTTGTGAATTTATTAACACTGACAATATATGTATTACAATTATTCCATATTGTTTAAATAACATTTACAGTCTAGAATATAGAACGACATGGGTGATGTTTTAGGAACATTAGGAAACAAAAGAATACCTGCTTTAGTAAACCAATTTTGTCAGTTCATGCAATGCACTGAATTACATTGCATGAACTGGCAAAATTGGTATTATATATATATATACATATATATATATATATATGTATTGTATATAGGTGAATTGGATATCGAAAAGGCATTTTTGTTAAATGTGTAAATAACATTATCAGCCAGTAATAAGAGCCTTCGAGCAACATCCAGAAGCCTTGTCATGCTGAAGAAAGAAGTATATTGAATATCTAATATAAATTAAATGAGGTTAAATAACAAATCTATGATCATTTACGTGATTAAATGTACAAGATTATTTCATATTGTACTTTACATTCAATTACAGGAGCTGTCCAGGTATAAAGAAAATCTATATTTTGTGTAGACCGAAGAAAGGGAAGAAAGTCATCGACAGAGTAACGGAGCTGTTCGAAGATCAGGTCAGTTGACAGCTATTTTATCTATTTTTTTATTTTTATTGACCGTCCCTTTTTACCAGCTCAGTAGCAAGTCAAACCAAATTTATGAAGCTATCTAATGTAAAGCGAGCATTATACTTTGAATTGATTCAAATGAACAACCATGATGGTTAATATGAAGAAGTAAAATCAGGAAGGCACTTGAAAAATATGAATTTTTCACCGTTTTTCTTTATTCAGTTGGAAAAAATTTGTATCAAATATTGCTTTGGATTTGAAAAAAAATGACTTTTAATTCGTTTTACAATAAAATGCGTGTAACGGAATTTTTGCGAAACAAATCGTTTATTCCGTGTCATTTGTTCATAAATTAAGGATTTAATTCTTTTTTCTTGTTACGAAACACCTAATATACAAATAAGAACATAAATTTTCAAATGTTAAAGCCAAAAAAATTAAAACTAAAATGAAAAAATCTACAAAAAGGTATCAGAAATTTAATATTTGACAGTTGTTTTTTTAATGATGAAAATAGTTTCAGATCGATTTTCTTTTTCTAAATTAATTGTAACTAGGCTTTATAACAGCTGCTCTCATTTCTATCTTTTTTTTAAAGAGAAAAATAGTAGTGAATAATTATACGTTTTTTGTAAATTCTATATCATTTTATACTGCATCTAGAGTCATACTAATGGCAATTTATTTGCATCAAATAAATACTTCAATTTGTGTTACATTATTTAAATTCAGTCAATAAAACATTCTATAATTTTCTTAAAGCAACCAAAACCAAAACTATAAATGAAACATTATTGCTATTGTGATTCAGTGTCATTACATTTGAAATTAAAGTACATAATAATACAATTTTATCATTCCAGAAAATAAATTCTCACATTCTTTATGAGACTTTTGTGTCCAGCTTGTGATATTGAACACCTATCAAGTGTTAAGATTAAATTTATATGAAGTAATTATTTATTACCCTTGGAATGGGGAATGTTATGATTCTTAGCCCACATAATGACATTGGTGAATTATGATAGATAGTCCAGGTGTCAAGAAAGCACAAATGAAGATATTGACTAGTGACTAATCAAACAAATATCCATATTAATTTTTTATTAAATCATACATATTATGTTAGTGTAGGTTATCCTAATAAAAAACAAACTGGAAGGAGTGTGTGCATTTTAAATATGTTTTAGTTATATTAAACTTGATTTCCTTTCAAATTGAACATTTTGACTGTTATATATATTTCTGTCGTTTGTTAACCCCCCTTGGAATGGTGTAACTTTTTACACATTATATGACTGTACGACATATTACACTTATGCAGACTATAACAAAATCAATAAAACCAGTCACTTTATAATATTTTTTGTCTTGTTAGATTGCAGGCACAAATAAGCATCCCAATTAGATATTTTCAGATTCTAACAATTCTAAGTATCTGTATTTCAAAATGAATACAATATCACACGCGTATCTGTTCTCTTGTCTATCGGCCATCTATCCTTCTCTCCGTCTGGCCGAGAGGTTTTTCTCAATAATAGTTCTATTAGAAATTTAAAAATTGGCAGTGATAAAGCATACTAATCTACATATAATTAAAAAAATAATCATATGGAAATTTTATAGGATTCAATAACGTGCACAACATTTTCTTTTCATTTGCCCGTATCACGTGTGACACAAGTTGAATTAGTAGGCTGTAAATATTACAAAACTCTTTATTTTAGGATTTAATTTGAATTTATGCAGAAACTATTTGAAGTTGAAACTTGCCATTACAAGATAGTAAGGTTATTAGTTCTCAAATATCTCAATATTTATTGTATTAATTGAGTGTTAACTCAAAAATATTGATACATCAATTTTTGAGGAAAGAAAAATACACAATTAAAAATTCTAGTGGAAAAAGCAAATTAATTTTTTTAGAATGCTTCGTAAGTTAGTTTTAGAGATATTGTTGTATTATGTTGGAATAATGTTATAATTAACATTGTTAATAATGGAGATATTGCTAATATTTCTACAACCTATCCATACGTCCGAAACTGCTAAAGTCAAAATTATGAAAGATTGTTACCAAAATTTCACCTGAGGTTTACTGGAAAATTACAGTAATAGTTCCAAATTAAACATTTTTTGAGAAATTCACAATATTTTTACTTCTGTGAAAAAAAATTAAGCAATACTTACTTGGTAAAAAATAATACTAACATTTGTAAATAATATAATAGAAATGCTATGATCTCTTAAATATTCATATATGTACTGGATCCTGTCATTGAGAGTACTTACCAGATTAATGTATACATTACTTTTCTATTTTGATATGCAGTATTCATTTACGTGTCCCGTATAACATATTTGTTTATATCATGTTGTTTATAGGATGTTTTATAACTTGGTTCAACTACTACTCCTAATTCATTTATAGAGGTGTATTTCACTTTGTACGTCAACATGAATGTTTTCCACATTTGTTCTTTAATTAGTACAAATTGAATTATTTTTCTACGCAATTAATTCCATTAAGAGAATAAAAAATTATTTATTATTGAATTTATTGAATAAATGAGTTTTTTCAGCTATATGATTTGGTAAGGGAAACTGATCCAAATTTCAAGACCAAAATTGTTCCAATTGAGGGCGACAGTACTCAGATCGACCTAGGCATCAACAATGAGGATTTAAAAACATTGTCTGATGAGGTTTGTACACCAAAGCATGAAATATATAAAAACTAAAAAATTTGGGCTTCAGTCCATGATCCTCCTTACCGTCTAATGTGATGGGAAAATACAAATTTATTTTATAAAATGCCCTCAAAATAATTTAGATTATTCATTATCAGTTAGGTAAAGAATTAATTTATGAATGTGGTTGTCGAGCAAGTTTACATTTTTTTTAAACAAACTTACCGAAGAATTTTTTATCGCATTTAGGTTTATCATTTGGTATTATCTCATCATAACTAATAAAGGAAATGATTCCAGGATCAAATTTATATGTAAAATTAATTAAAATTTATTAGATTTTCTGATGGGGCAAGTTATTCACGTTCTTTGGGTTACAAACTAATAGAGCAAAATAGAAATATTTTTTGGATGAAAAATATAACACTAATCCTTTTGAGTTTCTTCTTTAATAGAAAAAAAATAATTCAATTTCATATTATTTTCTTTTCGGACAACAACCTCAAATATGTTACGTATGACACAAAGTAAAAGAGTAAGGAAATTTATGTATGGTTCTATTTTACTCAGTTATATTTTAGTCATTAATTAATTGAGAAGTAGGACTGTATCAGTAAAGTAATCCAAAAAGTTCAAAATTACTAAATTTTTTTAATAGTATACTGATATGGTGATTTAAAATTTTCAGAAAGCAAAAATACATTAACAAAAAGTATTTTAGCTGAAGTTTAATTATAGATGTAAATTTGGGTTCTTGTGTCACCCTCTAAGTTCACAAATGTGAGTTCATTCCTTTCACTCCATATTATTGTGTTTATTCATAATTGTTGTAACAAATTTTTGTCCAGATCAATGTAATATTTCACTGCGCTGCTACAGTTCGATTCGATGAGGAGCTCCGTACAGCTGTAAGCATCAATGTTCGTGGTACATTTGAACTTCTTCTTCTAGCACATAGCATGAAACAACTGAAGTCACTAGTATACGTGTCCACAATTTTTTCCAACCCTGTGCACTTCTCCGTTGATGAAAAGCTGTATGAACCACCAATTGAAGGTGAAGAGCTTATGAAATTTGTCGAAGCTGTTGATGAAGACACGCTTAATAGGATTACTTCTGGGTATGAAAATGTAATGTATGTAAATTAATTTTGTTAGAATTTATTATGGTTCATTAAAGTAGTATGGATTTGGGTTCTACAAAAGTTTCAGAATAAGTAGGAAATTAGAAAGCAATTACTATCACAGGTAAGATTTCTTTGGTGTACGAGGGAATATTGTTAAGTTCACAGAGTGGGGGGTAAGAAGTGAGAATAAAAATACAATTTTTTTTTCTTTTTCAATATATTCAGTTGCTGCCCTGATACATTTTTCTGATCTTTCAATTAGCTTATGCATATTTCATAAAAAATATTATATCTTTGTTTGAAAAGTAAGCTGAAACTTTTCTATTGCAGATTGTTGGGAAAATATCCCAATACATACATATACACTAAGGCTGTGACTGAAGGTCTTTTGAAGCAGAAATCTGGAGGTTTACCTGTCGGTATTATACGTCCATCAATAGGTAAAGTGTCTTACTGCACCAAATGTTTTTTTGACAAAATAATGCTAATTATATTAATTTATCACTTAACTGACTTTGTGAAATAATGGTATAAAAGCAAAAGAAAAAATATGTTTGACAGATGAGATAGGAAAATATAACAATCATAGATTATTTTAGCTTACGGGGAAAATTAAAGTTATTTCCATTATCAATTCCATACCCGTGGTATTTTTCCAATAACAAAAGCAACATTAGAATATTTAATTATAATTCTAGTAATATTTCTCATTTTGGTCTTTTCGTGAAAATCTGGTGCATCCATTACCCTAATTTGGAATGCATGTGAAAAAATAATTTTTTTTAACAAATGAAGACAAGGGATTATAAATTTGGAAGCAGTCGAACATTGTATTTCTTTCGGCTTAATTATACTGCATTCTGTTACCACACTGGGACACTGAGCAGTAACATTTTCGATTTTAGCTATCTATGTTTCGATCCATTTTCAAATTTATACGTCTCTATTGCATAACATCTTAGGGAATTCTACATTTCAATCAGAGTTTGGTTCAGGTATTATCCATCACTTTTTGCATAAATATGTCTGAATGGTATGTGATTCTGTCTTTATATGACTTTACGTGTCTATTAATTTCCTCTGTAACTGTAGGCATTTATAGATCCTTACGTAAGTGATCGTTGGTTACGAACCATGGGGCATTTGTAATTATCTGCAGCATTTTATTCTGGTATATTTGGTTTATCTCAATATTGGAATGGGAGCCTATACTCCATAGCTGAATGATGTAGTTTCAAACTAGTTTAAGTGCAGCTTTATTTCCCGATGATAGTTGAGACTTAATCCCTATGAGCCAATAAAGCTTTCTGAGATAAAGACCAAGTTGTTTCCGTTTGGTGAATATATGTTATTGCCAAGTTAGTCTTTTTTCCAGGTATAGACCATGGTACGTTCAGGATACTTCAACATTGTTTAATTTAACTGGTGGACAAACGTCTCATCTTATCATGAATGATATGTTGATTGATTTGGTTTCATTGGCCTTGATCCGCCACTTCTTTAGCCAAATGCCTACACTGTCCAGCCAGTATTTTTGCTAAAATTTTTGGCTCTCTTTGTGAGTCAAAAATAGCTGTATAATCCACAATAGTTCTACTAGTCATTGCTGGGTATATTGGCCAGTCTAAGGTGCAGAGTAAGTAGAAAATTGGGCTGAGTACACTTCCCGATACACTTCCCTGAATTTTCACAATATCAGAGGGTCCCCCTCTGATATTGAACATGAGTGACTTCATTTTCACATTGAACCATGAAGTGTCTATCTGTTAGGAAGGCTTTCATGGTTGCATATAAATATGGAAGCATGTTTACTTTAATCTTGTATAATAATCCCTCAGACCACATGCTGTCAAAAGGCCAAGGTGTAGCCAAAAACGCAGCTACATAGTACTTTTTAGTTTCGACATATGTTACTATTTTGTCTGGAAATGTGTAAACCTAATCTGTGGTGGTGATATTTGTGCCAGAATTCAATTGGAACAGATATAACGTATTTATCTTTTACCACTGGTATCATGCGAGTCAATAGTAGTGGTTTGTATACTCTAGAAGTTATAGGTAATAGGCTGTTGGGCCTATGTGATTTAGGGTCGTCTAGTGGTTTGTCAGGTTTTTGAATAATTCTTCTAATTTATCTTCGCTACCTTCCATTGAAGTGTAAATGATGTTTATTTTTCTGAAAATCTACAATGCACATATGCTTTGCGGTTCTGTTTATGGTAAATGATTCAACATTATGTTTATTATTCCGTATTACACATTTCCAATCTTAAATTGTCCAGTGTTTATATTTATAAGGCCACTCTAGTCTTTTTTATTGATTGCATTGTCCAAAAAGCAGTTCTTTCACAGAAATTTGAGCCATAACCGTTAATGAGATGTATAGCTTTTATTAAACTGACTTGTGTTTTCTTAAGCAGTAAGCTTTTGGGTATGGCGACTATTGAAAGATCCTTAAATTTAGAGATGACTCAAGGCATCTTACTATGAACTTGTCATGATGTGAACCATATTCCCAAAACGTGTCGTAGCATCTCTAAGAGTTGAATAAAGTAGTTTAAATTTTTGTTCTACACAATAAATTATTATAGTCTTCAGCATGGGGTGCAATCCCTGCTGAATGTTTTTGTAAGCTCAAAAATGTTTTGCGACCAATTTTATTAAAAGAAAAAGAAAGACAAGGAATGTATCTTCAAAAATCACACATAGCTTAAACTTAATAAACCACTGTGATTTGATTACCTTTTCTTTATTCATCTTTTCTTCAGCAGGAATATTTTACGCCTTCCAGTTGCAAATGAACACATCATAAAACAAGTAGCAATGACATATAAATAATTCCTCGCATATGTAAACAAAGAACAAGTGGTTACAGTACAAAGTAAACTTGTCCGTACTTGCTGAACACTTACACCATACTACAGACATTGTTTAACATAGCTGCTTTATTTATACTTTTATTATGTACTTTTTTTAAATTAATGCTTTGTCCTGAATTTTTCGCTGGTACTGAAACACACCTCCTTTTATGTACTATTTTCATTTTAGTACCACATTCCTCGTATTGTAAATTCTTTCCAAGTTCATTATACTAAAAATCCTTTGCTTAAATGTTATACAACACTTTTCATTCACTAAGTTCTAGCCATGTATGTTAGTTTATATGCAAAAATTTGTAAAGCCAATAAATAATTGTAATTTTCACAAATCTAAGGCGATATCAATTGGAAAATAAATCCACACTCTCGTATCTCTTGCCCATTTCCGGTATTCATAATAACTTTGTGACCAAATTTGCGCTGTTTTTTAATAAAATTTATACTTATTTGCCATTTACAAATTAACCTACATATGTTTAAAAAGGAATTCTGCTATGAACAGGGAAGTGTTATGAAAGTGTAAGGGTATTTTTTAGGATTCAATAATAATGCTGGATAAGAGTAGTCGGTATTTGTTTCACCTTTTAAGTCCCTGAAAATGCCTCACTCTCAAGTGACTATTAAATTAAACCTACCAAACAGATTCGTTGGGATGGCAAGGGTGTGGTACATTCCGATATAGGTACACATTTATTTAGAACTTCTTGTTATAATTTTTATGGAATATATATATATATATATATATATATATATACACATATATATATATATATATATATATAGTTCAAAATAAGACGTCTACAATCAATAATACCTTCTCATATCTTACCCCTTTTTGGGATACACTATTTCTACGTTAATGCAAGATTTGAATGTCTTGCACTACTTGTACACCAAATGCTGCACTGTGGTTGTGTGACCTGATATAACTTGGAGTATTGAGATATACAAGTATTACATAGAGTATTGAGATATACAAGTATTACATGAAAAAATCAGTTGTATTGATGATGTATAGAAATAAAACCCATTTCATTACTGAATTCTTGACATATTGGGCAACTTTTTTAGAACTTATAATAGACCAAGTTACTCGATTTAAGTAATGAATATTTAATTTAAGTAACACAGTGTGAAAAACTGAGATTGTAAAAAGAGAGGGAATTCAAATAATTGTATTCAATAGTAAGCAGTTTATTCCCTTTTTCCTCCAGCTTCCAAAAACAATCTCTCACTGTGAACATCGTTCGCATTTGCACACAAAAATTCTCTAAATATTTTAAGTATGTATATCTTGTTTAATGCCTGGCTCACCACTTGAATATTCCATTTTGTAAAGATCTGACCTATTTGAATCCTATTCAATGCCACTGGTACTTGTACTCTCTGTACTGTCACTTCTTAGAATGACTTGGAAGAGTATTTTCCTTGTTAGTTCATATTCTTCTCAAGCAAAAAATCTCATCTTGAATCTGGACTAAAGCAAAATATCTAAAGGGTAATTTTTACTGTTCTACCCATAAAAATGGCTTTGAATTTCGTGATGTAACTATTGCTTTATATCAGTTAAGTTCGGGTATGTTTTAAGGAATCAAGGCTTGATCTAATATTTTGAGAGCGTTGTTACTGGTATATCAGAAAGAGTATTGGTATATAACTCCTGAAATCTATGATAATGGTGAGCTGGTGATTTTGATGACTTCTGCAGACGATTTAAGTTATGGTACACATACATTTATAGCTGCAGAAGGTTTATGGTGCTCAAATTATCTGGTACATAAAGAGAAATTACTTTCTTTTCCATATATAAAATTTATGCTGTTTTATCTCATGGAAACGTCCTGTATGTGCTTTTGACAACCATTTGTAGTGTGTATACAGCATGCTTTGCTGATTAACGGACTTTCGTTTATAGCTGTTTCTACTTCGAACCCACTGTCTCTTAGAATTATGTGAAAGACGGTATCAATATTCCAGGTTACAGATAAATTTGATAATTGTGTTTAAATATTGTCGGTTATATGAAGTTCACTAAAATATTTGATTTGCAGTGCTCTGTGCTGAAGAAGAAATTCCTCGTCAAGCCAATGAGCGACGTATGTGCGGTGTAATTGCTTCTTTAATTATGTTTCTCGTTTTTTTGTAAACTTGCAGTGTGAATAATTTGCTCACACACTTTCTTCCCAGGTTCTGATATTGGAACTTGAAGAGATGCATTAGTCTTGTAAATTTCAACATAGATGCATGATAGTTTATAGATTTTATAGATTTCCTAGCATGTGAATTAGTTATATTCCACTTTGCAATAAATAACTCAAGGAAATGCACAAATTATATTTTACTTTAGATTTACCTTCTTTAATTTCATCATAAAACATCCAGATTTGTGATATCTTATGACCACTCATTTTAGAGTCATCTAAATCATTGAACAAAATTCAATCGTTTATCGCTTTCTGTTTTTTTTTATATTTTTAAAAGTTTATCTACCATATTTTGTTCTTATCATCTCCCGGTCCTGTAATTTCATTAATGCATTGTAATTTTGGTTGACTGGAAGAGATGGTTCCCATAGCAATAAACTCTTATGATGTATGTATTCATCACATGAAAATAAGTATATTCTAACCAGAAAATTATAGTTTTCACTCATCCCCAGTTGTACATCGAGATTATTTTTTAATGACTTTTCGCACCAAACTTGCGTAAACTATACCGAGTGTATCAGTCCAGCTAACATAAAGCCGAGTAATAGTTAGTTACCCAGTATAGCTTATACTCGGAACATCTACAGTAATTTAATGTTTTTCATAAGTTTTTTCCTTTCATGGAAGTTCTGTTAATGATAACAAAATGTTTAACCGTTTTAGTGCCTTTGTTTTTATCTCTTATATGTACTTAAAAATGCCAAAGAAATCTTTTGTTTTTGATGTCATTGAAAAAAACTGTATCTCTTCCAAAAATTTTCCAATTTTAATAAGTTTTTAGGTGTTTTCATAATAAAGACTTGTACAAGGATAATAAAATACAAAGAAAATTATGGAAATATATATATATATATATTCTGAACAAAAATTATAATAAAAACTGAAATCAAGGTTACATTGTCATTTTCGCAGTCCGGTACATCCTCCATTTCAGCAAAATAATTGTTATCGTTGCTATTATCACTATCACTCAAAATTTGCATTACGCCAAATTGTGAATGCACCACAATGTTACTCCCACTGTCACTTTCTTCACAACCTGAAAAACGATCATTTTCACTCAAATTATTTTCGCATTCCGACATTCATCATCCTTTTTACATTGTAATTACTAATAATAATATAATTTGAACTTTATGTAACGCGTAGAAAGACAAAAATTAGTGATGCTTGCGAGCGACCTCCCCTACCACACGCTAAACAGCAACTGATTTCGTGAACGCCAACGCGTTCGTGGCAAATTTAGTTAATACGCGCACGAGCGCGATGTCGCTCGTTGGCACTCTAAGGATTAAATGTGATTATGAAAGAGAAAATGTTTGTAATAAAAAACATTTTATTACTAAGAAATAAATCATTTTTCCATGATAAAGACAAGAAATAAAAAAATTTTTAGATTATATTCGTCTAATATTTTTGACAGAAATCTGGAAAAAATGTTTGCTATAACAATTACTTACTTAACAATTTGCACATATAACTACATATCTTCATTAAAAAAGCACATAATTCAGGTAAAAATGTACAAACTCACCTGACTGTTACATTATTCAGAATTTTATGTGCTAAATATTTTTTTCTGAGACATATGAAACAGAAAATTAAATGCCATTTCACAAATAAGTTTAAAGAAAATCAGCCAATTTATCAGCAAATGGTGAAACAGATCCCAAATGCAGAAATGAATATGCTTTATGGATCCTGATGTTTTGAAAATTGTTTTGAAACATAACATTTGTGTTTTTATTGCAGTTGTTTCTACTGAAAAGGAGCCATACCCCGGCTGGTGTGATAATGTGTATGGCAATGTGGGCATAAGTAGATGAAAAAAATTAATTTGTAAGTGTTTTAAAATTAATTTACCACTAAAATGAGCGCTATGTGAAACAGCATTGAGTATAACTATTGACAACAGAAATATAATGATTCAATTCCACTTAAACCAAAATCTGAAAACATGAAAATCCTTACCACTAGTTAAGACCAGCTTACAATGTTAAACCCGCAAAATAGCGGTAGAAAGTATAGTCTGGTAATAACTTAATTAAATATGTTATATTGTAAGTTAAATTCAAATACCATGTCAAAAAGGAAAAACTTTTATAGCACAGTTTCTCAGAACATGGGAACAATGTTCCAGTATTTTATTGGTTAATGTTATTTATAAACTTTAATTTAAGCAATAAAAATAATTTAGACTGATTTAGATATAGGTCTGTAAAAAAATTAACATGCTCAGTATTACATAATTGAGTTTAAGAAGAGCTTTATATTGCATGCTCGGTAAATAAGAGACAGGACCTTCAATGTCATGACTCAGCTTGTACGGGCTTATTGGGAACTAAACATTTCAGACCATTGGACTATTTTTCAATGAACCCATTTGACTATTTTTCCCTTAAACTAATGTATACTTATCCTCAACTGCTGCAGAGTGAACGCCACCGAGGCTCAGGATTCAACAAGTTAGAAGTGTGATGGTGAGGTGACAAACCATGGCGTTAGAATCTGTTCAATGGATACATTGTCAGTTTGACAACTCTTTAGTCTGTCCTTCGTGGAACATGTAGCTAATTTTGTTTTGACTACTTTTTGGTAGACACACCCCCTTTGTGATAATAGATATTTTTGAGATTGTCTGTACTTATAGACTATTAGATGACTGTCTAACCTAAGGATTTCTAATCCTAATTTTATCTAAAAAACTTATTGTGTGCACGCAATCAGTATGGCTGAGTACTAATTAGATGCACGTCATAAATTTCCACTCCTTACTTTAATAGACATACCCTATTTTCCTATAATTATGGGATGCAGAAAACATATTTTGTTTAACTACGATGATGCTATCTTTAATTTCTTTTTCTCATAAGTTTTTCACTTTTTTGGAATTCAATAACAACCAATTTTTAAGAATTTATAAGTAAATAAATAAATAACAAATATTTGCATTTACAGTCTGGTCAAAATCTACCAAAAGGTTCATAAAATGATTACACTTTCCTTACATTTCACAATGAGTCAGTGGCATTTCAGAACTAGTAACACAAGGCGCCTCTATCAAAAACTGAATGACACGGATAAAGTGCTACTTAACTTTGACATGACCAAGATAAATTGGGAGGAGTTTATGGCTATATTCATAACCGGTATCCGAGTCTACATATTGAAAGATCCACTCACTACCATACCTCAAGCTAAGCAAAAGTACAGATTTCTTAAAGGGCTTAACGTAATTTTAGTAATTATTTTAACGTTTGCATTATATAATATATTTATTTTTATGTTTAATTATGTCTGGAAGTAAATATTATATCTATAAAAACTTAATAGTTGGAAATGAAATTTCTTAACGTATGTTCTGAATTTAGAAAGGGAATAATATATATCAGACAAGCTTACTGGAAATGGTAATGCAAGGATAGCCATGCCTATCGAACTAGCACACCCACTTGCATGAGATTTATTTATCTATCGAATAACAGTTTTGAAATCCATTCTCGGTGTGGTCACCATATCAATGATTGAACTCATGGTATCTTAGACTTCGTTTTAGGAATTTTCACTTCTACTAAGTACACTCTACACAATTTTTTTATATATGTATCAAGTGGTAGTTAAAAATGTATAATTATACTTGTAACAAAAACTTTGGCAAATAAAAAATTAATGATCTGAAATTATTGTAAAAATTATTACAAAATTTTTTTTTATATATGTACATAATATACATAGTAGCAATGAAAAAATGTTGTTTGAAATGGTAATGAAGAAATCTGTAATGTTTTTGTTTGTGTCTAAATAATTTCTTTTAACACAATTAAATGAAACTACGTGATGTAGTATTATTTCTACTATCTTTAATTTCTTTACCATGACCTAGGTTTCGTTGTATTACAACATCTTCAGGTGGGATATAAGCATAAAAAAAAAACTTTGCTTATATCCCACCTGAAGATGTTGTAAAACAACGAAACCTAGGTCATGGTAAAGAAATTAAAGATAGTAGAAATAATACTACATCACGTAGTTTCATTTAATTGTGAATAATGAATTTCTACAAAATTAACGCCAAATATATTCAAAACTTCTTTTAATTTTGATTGTTCTAATGCTATTAGCATATTAATATTATAAATAAAAAAGGGAGTGTTTTTTGTTTATTCCTTTGTCTCAAATTCACATCTCAACTACTCAACTGATCTCCGAAATATTTTGCACATATACAGCCTACGTTTTGAACATGAACATAGCATAATTTTTATCTTGGAATAAATTACAACTTCTTTTTTAGGATGAAAAAGTGTCATTTCATTAAAGATATTAGTGTGGACCTCTGCATTTATGTATATATATTTATATAGTAAGTAAATAAAATTGTTTTAGTATTACAAATAATTGTCCTTATTTTAAAAGTATTAATACCTGGAAATAGTTCACAATTTTTACACTTTTCCACACGAATCACGTCGCAGTTCAAAATTAGTAAGTAATTAGGTAAATAATATTATGAAAGAATATTTTACAAAGAAATAAAATTATACATCAGTACTTCTTAATGTGTTTAAAAAGTGAAGTCAAAAGTCTGTAGGTTAAAAATATTTTCAAAAGGTATGTCTCAATAACTACAAACTAGAAAAAAATTACCATTTTAAATTTTTCTACTTCCTTGAGCCAGTATCAGATAAAAATATAGATTGCTTTTATATGTCTTCAGTATGGAAGCAAACTTAAATGTTGTTTGTGATTTTGTGTTATTTAAAAAAACAAAAAGAAAATGTCGCCCATCAGGAAATTGAGAAAAAAAGTGTTGACCTACAGACATAAACTAAATTGATTACAATTGTCATAAAATGTTTTGTTTTGTTGTACTGTAGATATGGTTTACAATGAAGTTTTTTGGATATCAATACGAATCAAAATTACTTTATCATTCGATTCACAATTGTTCAAACCATTATCATTTGAGCCAAATGGAGGAAGTCACAGACACTTATTATATGAAATTATTTGTAAATTTTTACTGACGTCCATTGCATATTTTTTCATTGGATAACTTTTTAATTCCTTTTCTTAACACTTTATTTTTGTCTTTTCATTGATTACGAATCATTGGCCATGTTCGAAGTTATGGAAACAATTAATTGAAAATGAAATAGAACCGTTTATTGAACTATACACACTCATATATATGTGTACATATATATATATATATATATATATATATATACACACATATATATATGTATATAAAAATATATAATTTTCTCACTGAAAGCAGTGGCGTAGCGTAGTGGGGGCGGCAGAAGCGGCCCGCCCCGGGCGACACTTTTTAGGGGGCGGCAAAATTTAACAATAAATAATAAAAATATTTTGTAAATATTTGAACCATTTTATATTTTTATCGCAACTACAAATTCGGACCGATTGAAAGGAGCACGGAATTTTCATTACTTATTTTGTGACGAATTTGGGGAATTCCTTTTCTTTGAATGATATTTTGTAGCGACTGGCAACAACGTCTATACTAACTTGTGGGAATTCCCCATTTATGACTAACAATCAGCGAGAATGACTTCTATTACATATATATTAAGTTCAATATAGTTTATTACACGTACGGGGAAGCCCCTTTAAGGTACGGGGAATTACATGCTTTGACACAGTTTGACAATTCAAAGAAAGTTTTATTGATGGATCGTCAGTTGTCCAATTCACATTGTCTCGTATTTTAATTATGTTACGCTTTCCAATTTGTGATTTTTGTGTAAATAAGTACTTGTAGTGGTTGTGAAATTATTGAACAAATTTCAACTGTGTGAGTATTAAATATTATATTTATCTAATTGTATGTTGGACTATCTGATATGTTGTTCAAACTTTAATTTATTAAAACAAAAAAAGCCACCCAAGTGCATAAAGTGTTTTCACATTTTAAAGGGATCTAGACCGGAAACTCAGATATAAATTTCAATTTAATATGTGTAAGTAAGTACTCGTTCCTATGAAAAAAGGTCTTGACAGACAGACAGACGGTCAATGAAATGATTTAATAAAAGTAAAGATAGATAAAGGTTAAATTTTTTCCTTTTGAGGTACAAAACCCTAAAAATGGAAAATTTCAGTAAAGCAAGGTTTTTTTAAATCTACTAGGTACTTCTTTTGAAATGTTCGATAGTTTTGTTTACAACTCTAACTTGTACTTTTATCATTTAATATTTTTTGATTTTAGCATCAAAAATGAAAAGAGTAAAAGAAAGTGGGGCATCTTACGGTAACAAGAGAAGAGCTAAGTTGGAAAATATTAAAGCAAATGAAGGAGCTTTACTTAAATATGTGAAAAGTGTTATTCCTGAGACGTCAGACTCCTCGTTAGGCTTAAATTTATTACAGACAACTGGGCCTTCAAACCGAGACCAAGCTGAAAAAATACAAGAACTTGACACTGTTCCTAAAGATCAAATTCCAACAATATCTACTGCATTAGTGTCTCCATCTGTATATCCACACATGGACATGCATAGTTCCGAAACAGAGATTGATACAACATCAGCATTTTCTGCTATTCAATACCAAAATTTCGACGATATTGGAAAATGGCCTGAACACATAGACGACATTATACGATTGCATCTCATTCAGCAAGGACAGGAAATTATTCAGCATATTGATACTAATTTCACTGAAATGTCAACAGTAATATGCTCAGATTCGTGCTCTTTAAAATCAAAAGGAGAGACAAGACGGCTTACTAAGGAATGGTTTTACCGTACATTGACTAACGGCGAAAAAGTTTTACGTACTTGGATGGCTTATTCTCCATCTAAAGCATCATAATTTTGCTTTTGTTGTCGTTTATTTGAGAACGTAAATACACCGAATGGATCTAAATTTTGCTCATCTGATGGATTTAATACTTGGTGGAAATTAAATCCTAAGGTTTCAAGTCACGAATCAAGTGCACTACACATCCAAAATTATTGCAAATGGAAGGAGTTGGAGAGCAGACTTCAAAAAGGACAGACTATTCACAAAAAAGAGCAAGACATAGTGGCAAAAGAAATAAAGAAATGAAAATATAAAGGAAATTCTTATCAGAATATTTGATATTATAAGATTCCTTGTCAAACAAAATTTGGCTTTACGTGGACATATAGAAAACGACACCAGTACCAATAGAGGAAACTTTTTAGAATTGGTTAATTTAATTGCAAAATACGATCCTGTACTTCGTGAACATCTTGTAAGGTTTAAATGTGTGGCAAAATTTCAATCACTTATATGTCACCACAAATACAAAAAGAATTTATTGCCATTTTGGGAAATAATGTTCGCCAACATATCATCGGACAAATAAAAAAGGCTAAGTATTATTCAATTATATTCGACAGTACTCCAGATCTTTCTCATAAAGATCAAACAAGTCAGGTATTAAGATACGTAGTAATTGAAAATCAGGAAGTAAAAGTAATGGAATCTTTTATAGATTTCATTGAAACTAAAGACAAAACTGCTGAAGGAATTTAAAATATGATTTTGGACAAGATTCAAGCTGATGGCCTAGATATAACCAACTGTAGAAGCCAAGCATATGATAATGCTGCTGTTATGGCTGGAAAGTATTCAGGAGTTCAGCAAAGAATTCAAGAAATAAACCCTAAAGCTGTATTCGTACTTTGCTCAAATAATTCGTTAAACCTAGTTTGTTTATACGCTGCCTCAGTTGAGGTGGATTCAGTAACTTTTTTCGGCACTTTAGAACGTTGCTATTCTTTTTTTTCCTCACACATCGTTCACCTCACACCTCCGACACATCGTTGAGAAGTTCTGATAGCAGCTACAAGCAAAACCTAAAAAGGGTTAAATGTGACATTGCATCATTACAAAGACATTCTCGTCACTTTGGAAAAACTGACAGAGGCAGGTGAAAGCTTAAACACTAGGACAGATGCAGGTGCTTTACTAGTTTCGATGGAGTCATTTTCCTTTCTTTATTTTTTGTGCCTGTGGCAACCGGTGCTACATGAAGTGAATGATGCACAAAAATATTTACAAACAAGGGGACTTGACATAAGATTGTGCGCTCAGAAAGTAAATGCTTTGCAGATGATATTGACAGAGAAAATATTTTTCACAGTTGCCATAAGCAATGCCAGCTGTGAGAGAAGTTTTTCAAAATTGAATTGATTAAAAATTATTTAAGATCGACAATGAGTACTCTAAGACTAACTAATTTGGCTATTTTGTCTATTGAGCAAGAGGTGTGTGATGCAATAGACATTGACGGTGCAATAAAAGACTTTGCTCTTAAAAAAAGTAGACGTATACATTTTTAATTGAAGACGGAAGTTTTGTTTTTAATTCTAACAAATACACATATTACTTTTCAATAAAAATAAAAACATAACATTATAGTATTGTTCCAGTTCTAATTAAAAGTTGATTTTATTTAATCTTGTCGATCGTCAAGGTGTACCTAATCTTAAGTGATAGGTACCTAAGTTATATCAATGTATCGAAGTGGTTAAAGTAAAAGAATTTTTGTATTAATAAACGTGATTGTAAAACTTATAATGCAAAATAATGATGACTGTTCTCACCGAAAAGTTCTCTATAATTAATGTATGTAATGTATAGTATAAATTAAATTAAAATACCTAAATAAGAGGGCGGCAAAATTGTCTTCCGCCCCGGGCAGCCGACACTCATGCTACGCCACTGACTACAGGCTATGTATACCTGGCGGACAATGATCCAATATACTCCGAGATGTAAAATACAATAAAACAGAAGATAATAAAGCCACGGTCCATTGAGTTTATTACTACAAAAGATGACTTTGTGGCTACTTGTGATGCAACTAAAGTTGAAGCAGTGCAAACTAAAAAAGGCTAAAGCAAAAAAAAAAAAAAATAATGTGCTGTTGCAAAATTTAGGGTTTTGTGAGAAAACAAATGAAGAAAATAAAGTTTCACACCATATATGCTTTAAATATGTTTTTTTATTCAATGTAATTAGTGGAAGTTTTAATTATAGTTCTGTTAATACAAGAATTTGGATTGAGAAGAAATAAAATTCTCTAATCATGAAGTTTAATAAGTAGATAACACATAATTTATAATTTACTATGTGAGTACTCATATTTTGTTTATATTCAAAATAAGTGTCTAAAACAATATATATTATTAGGAATTGAGGTATAAAAATGACATATTGAAACTAAAATCATTTCATTTTAAAATATTGAGTAAGAATAAAATGAGCAAGGTTAATCATATTTTTTCAACCATACTTATTCAATTTGTACATATTTTAATTTGCTTTCCGTATTTTACAGTCGTTGTACTTTAAACAAAACATATTGTTTATTTACATATATACTGTTCATTGATTATATTACTGAATAAATTATATAAACAATTCGGACAAAATGGAATTACGTTTAGTTGTGATACACAGATGGTCTTTCATTATATATATTATCATCAAAACATATACACGCTAGTCCACTTAATTCTTGACTTGCTGCCATTTTATATGGCTCGCGTTTCTGTTTAATTCTATATATAAATAATAATTCTATATAAAAAACATGTTTTATTTATTGATCTATTTGATTATTTATATATATGGATTATTTAGAAATTTTTATATCAGTTTATACAATTCTATTGCTGCCAAATCTATAGTTAAAAATGATTGAATGAAAATAGTTAAAAAATAATTATTTCAAAATCATTTAGCTTATTAGTGCCGTACATTTTTACACATGTACATTATTAAAATAACTTCATGAAAATTTATTAGAAACAGATAAACAATCATATTTATAATTGTTATAGAATTTTCTTTAACAAAACATTTTGTACATTTTATAAAACAATTAATGAATTAAACACAAATTTATAATGAAGTAAACACAGATTTATAAAAATTATTTTAATTCTATTGATTTTAATTGTACTATTGTTATTTGAGTTTGGAAAGTTATATGAGAATTTAAGTCATGTTTAAACTACAAAATTTGCTAAGGGCTAATAAGGAACTACTTTTTGTATTTCAATCAATATGGACAAGGCTAGAATATAGGTCGCTCAAAAACAACAGTAATTAGAACTTTTGGTTAGATGTTTGGCAGGATCAGTGCAGTATTTTATTGACAGAAAATAATAAACTTAATTGAATGTAAATAGATTACGCCACGAGTAAATGTAAAATTCAATTTTTTTTTCAAACAACATTCAAATTTGCTTCAACACTAAACAATATTTAAGCTTTATAAATAATTTTGACTAATTATGAATGTAAAGTTTGGGATATTCGCATGAAGAAATGAGAGTGGTATAACCAAGGATTTATTAATTATTACTGATAGCATCTTGCACATTTTGTATATACATAATAATACATAAATAAATAATAAGTAGTGTTCACACTTGAAAAAATACATTCAACCAAATTGTTTTTATTATGTTTCAAACATTTCAACCAGTCAAAGCCACAAATAATAAAAGGAATATGTCAAAATCATGAATGAAAATTTATTAACCGCTCTCAAAATCATGTATCTCCTTCTAGCCAAAGGTACAGTTGTGAGAGGATCTTTAAGAATATAGACCCTACTACCGGCTACGAGACTCTCCATATACTCGCTCCAGTTCATATTACTCATGTCAAAGTTGAACAGCCTTTTGTCAGTATCATTCAATTTAGCATAAAGATTTTGTGTGTTCTTGCTTTCGAACTTCCAATCGCGATTTATGAAGTATGAAACCACATCAATTGATTTGTTGATACGTCTGTAGCCTTCAATTAGGCTGTAAAACATTAATAATTCTTGAATATTTATTCTAAATGAAATTGGTGTTAGAATTTAAATTACAGGTTGAGGAACCATGAGAACTAATTTTGGAGATTTTTGTTTTTGAGCTTAAAAAGTTACGTGCTGCAGGAGAAATGTTACTTCTCAATAGTTCTCATTATTGCTTTCGTTTTGATGACCCTTGCAGTTAGAGTACAGTTAATAAAGAAAGCTTTGAAGGAATTGCAATAAATTACAATATATAATAAATTTTATCAGTTATGGGAAATAGATAGCGTCAATGTACAAACTTTTGCCAAGTTTGTGTGCAAACTCGTTTACAATGGTATTAAACTGGTTAAATTTATTTCTAAATATTTTTTAATAACTGTTAATTAGACTTTTCTATTGACTAAAACATAACATGTATTAAAAACAAAAAGGAATTTACCTGGGTGTTTTTCCAAAGCAGAACAATAAACCGTCAATAACACATGCAGGTAAAAAATGTAATAAGAACCGATAGAATAGGTAGACATATTTATACTTGGTTGTGATCACAAAATGAGTCCACAAACATTTCAGCGCCGGCAAGGAGTTGGAACATTCAATAACCCTCTTCATATAATTACCTGAAATTAAATAATTAATGGAACATTCAGTTTGAAGGTGCACAGTTTTAGTTTAATGTTCGTGAAGTTCTTTCGAAGATGAAGACCATTTCCACGAAGGTTTTTGGAACACTTTCTATATCGGAAAAAAATAATGGTTTCAAAATATAAAAACCTTTAAGTACAGGTAGAACTTCCACTATGAGTGTTCTATATACTTTTATGCACATATAAAAATTTAATGGTAATTTAAAATGTAGTCGGAGGTTGATGAAATTTCACAGACTTCTCTATTTTACTTATTTAAATATTTTGAGACACTGCCATAAATAATTTTTATTGGAGTCGTCATTAAGAAAATCTATGTTTATTCGGCAATTTTTGTCTTTGTCAAATACATTGTCTAAAGCGTTTTGAATAATTCATTTCAATTAAATCTTCAGTTCATATTTGTCAAGTATTTTCATTACATTTCTTGCTTAAGGAGAAGTGTGTTTTATGTGAATTCACTGAAAATTTATTAAATTAATTGAAATGCCTTAAAAATTCATATATTTTTAACTTTATATAATATATTTGTGTATCTGAGTTTATGTTATTGTTAAGCTTTTTCTAGCTAGTAATGTTTCAATCAATATTGGAAAAAAATTCTATCCACAACATGAGCACTCAAAATCATAATCTTTGTAAAATGTGAAGATCATAAAAAGTTTTGAAAGGACGAAAGTGTTAACTTAAAAATTTTATTTTATTTATGGATATTTCTTTTCTTCTCTAATAAATCTTATCACATTTATCAACTTTGTCGAATTTATATATTATTCTTCAATAAACGAAAATATAAGAAGTTTAGTATATGAAATGAAATTCACCCCAGGTCAAAGCACGCTCTGGACAACCAGTGTAGTTATAAATAGGGATTCCATCAGTATTCTCCAGTGGTTTATTGCTGTTGGTTGAAGTTTGATTTATTTGGCTAGCTGCGACTATACAAATATTTGCCACATAATCAGCTGGCACTAGAGATGCTACTTTATTTTTGTCACCGTGCCAAGTGTGGAGAACCCCACTCAGAACACCTACAGCAACCTATAAGTATATTCACATTAAAGTATGTATATATATCATCCACAGTACAATTCTACATCTAATGAGAAGTGATGATGGTGCAGAGATCAAATTCTTTTAAACAGAGACAAAGTATATGCCAAATATTAATTCAAGAGCAGTGGTAAGAGGCCAGATGACAAGTTTGTGTTTTGTAACCATAAAATTAAAATATCCTTCATTACGTTGCTCAGAGAAATAATTAAAGAAAACTAATAAATTATAAACAAATCAAGTTAAATGGAAATTATTTAATTTTTACATAAATAGTTACCCCTATGGGTCCATAAGCATTATCACACCATCCCGGGTGAGGTTCTTTACAAGTGGAAATGACTGAAAATAAAATATTCAATATCAACAAACATTTAATTGCGTTACATATATATAGAATACGTCCATGATGTTACCATTCCTGTTTAAATGATACTATATATCATCAGCTGTTTATAAATGAAAAGTTATGAAAGAAATGACGTGAACTAAGTTGTTTTTTGTACATAGATAATATGTTATGTTGGTAGGGCCTGATGAAGAATGCTTGCACAATTAGCAAAAGCATTTGAAAAAAAGTTTCAAGGCAATAAAGAAAAAGCATGTTTATGATTTATGAAAAATCATTGAATAGATTGTTAATGACACACATGTAAATGACAGGAAATTATCGTTAGAGACAAAATTAATGGAATGTTAAGTAATAAAACTGAATATTGATATATTTGACATTGATTTTTTAAAAATTCATGATTCACAATTAAATGAAACCATGTGATGTAATATTATTTCTACTTTCTTTAAGTTCTTTACCACGACCTAGGTTTCTTTGCATTACAACATCTTCAGGTGGGTTATTAGCAAAGATATCAATCTTTTCTAATAATCCACCTGAAGATGTAGTGATGCAACGAAATCCAGGTCGTGGTAAAGAACTTAAAGAAAGTAGAAATGATATTACATCACGTAGTTTCATTTAATTGTGAATAAAACTGAAATAAATAGATTTGACGAAAAAAGTACAACTTGTAACGCGCAATAGTGGTTACATGGGGGTAGAAAAATTAGATCTTTAAGAAAAACGGGTGGAAATACTTAAGAAATAGGGTGGGGCATAATGGTTAAAGGAGAGCATGAAATGTAGAAATATTTTAATTCCGTGTTCTCAAATGTGATACATATAAGAATTAAGTAAAGTAAATTTGAAAAGTGAAAAGTTGTTAAAAGCATTCGAAATGATGTCATTATTACTTTACACCCCTTTTTTCATTCCACAGCCCTTTTCTTCAAGAATTTCTGGAAACTTCCTTCTCTTCAGTTAGTTTTGAAAAATAAAGAATACATTAAACTTAAGAACGTGAAAAATCCTTACTAAAACAGATCTCAGGTTAAATTACATTATCTGGTAGAGCTACTTTCCAGCTCTCACACTGTAATAAAAAAAATAATTTTATGCTTTGATGTTGAAATGGAAAAAACTCTGTTTGGCTACTACATGAGCTAACATTGATGAAGTGAGAGGGCGCACTTATTAGTTACCATCTTAATGGATAGGAGCAAAGTTTATCGGAGTCATCTAATGTTACAACCCATCATTGCTATTTACTTCACTGTCATGATGTTATTTACAATTTTATTAATATCACATCAATTCTTGATTTTTTTGTAAAATTCCATTTTGCACAGATATGGTAGACTATCGGTAGATGAGTAAGGAAACGTAACCATGTTAGAACGAATATTCTTTTCTTTCTACCTATATTAAGGTGCATTCTTTGATATATTTTTATTTCACAGATACTAGAATTTAGTTCATATTAGTTTATTTAGTTAAAAGTCCAAATTCATCAAGCTATAAAGTGTGATACCACCACCACAGTGATCAACCACTTTTTGTTAAGCAGATAAAGTTGCATTGTAGGTCCGGCCCCATGTTATGTGTTAAAAAAATTAAAAAATGATATTTATATTGTGAAAGTTACAAATGACTTTTCATTTTTTTTAAAAAATAAGATAACCACAGGCGAAATTCAAAAAACACTTAGTGGCATCTTATCATATTAATACACATAGTTTAAGCAAAATCATGAGGTCTGTTATCGAGAAAATAAATGTTTTTTTATAAGAGTAAATATTCTCATTTGGTCAATGAAGTAATTTTGTCCACTGTCCTTAACGTAATAAATTACTTAGATATAATTGTAATGTATAAATTACATAGGTATCTATAAAATTATTAGGAAAATATGCTGTACTAATCTAATCAACATGTACCATTTTCTATATCAAGTGATATAATGCAGAAAATTATGAACTTAGTTTATTTATGAATATTAAATTTGACAATAATTAAAAAGAAAATAAAATTGAACTTCCAAAGATCAATATAAGGTTTGATTCCCAACCACTTCATTGACAAAACCTTAATAAAATATAAAGTTTGGTAGTCAAAAACGAGTACAGCTTAAAGTTACTTTGAAAACTTTACAAAACTTTTTAAAACAAAATGAAAATATTTACAGATAAAAAATATACAAAAACAACGATAACAATACAAACTTAATTATATACAATGAAAATAATAAAACAACTGTGAACAACCATCTTAACTCAAAAGTTGTGAATCAAACAAGGGAACAAGCTGACATGGAGCAATGCTTTCAAAACCATGCGGTGATCACTAGCAGATGTTGGTTACGTGCCCGCAGAATGTCTTCAAACTCGTACAAGTGTTTTTAATTTGACAATTCTTACTCCACTAAGAAAGAAGGGAGCGTGTTAAAAAGAATAAACAAATCGAAAAGGAAGGCAATTCTATTTTTCCAACACCAACTTTGTTACTTTTTGTTATGTTTGGAGGCTTTTTCCAGAGTGAATCAAAATCACATAGCAGCACTTAGCTGATAACGAAATTCCTATATTAGTTTGTTAGATATGGCATTTACTGACTTCTAATTATTGCAATATTTACAGTCGCAGTGAAACAAGCAACGCCAAAAAAATACACAGCTTCCATGTATCTTGTGTTTCTTCAGACCTTAAAACTATTATGTTCGAGTGACTTAACTAAAATAAACAATGCAATATTTCAAACTTACTAATTGCAGGGCGCACTATACAAATAGGCAATCCACCAGAATTCTGCTTTACTACATGTTCAGCTACGGCTTTGGTGTATGTGTATGTGTTGGGGTATTCCCCTATCAATCTTTAACAGACAAGAAAGACCACATATAAAAGCTGATCAAAATTTTCTTTGGCAAGAATGCATGTTTATTCTGTTTATATTATACATATATATTTGTATATGTATATGTTATGCATGTGTGTGTATTCTACTTATTTTATTGTTGATAGTGGCCATGAAAATGGGTTTTTGTTTACAAAATTGTTCTTTTTTACTTCTTAGATTTCAGTGAAAATTTTGACAAACATAATGCCTTTGGTTTGTATGTTTTAGTATGTGTTTTTATCCTTACTACACAAGAAAGATAAATGACCTTTAAAGCATATTTGGTTGTTTTATATTTTCATTTTTAATATTTTAATTGTCTTGAAACTAATCTGAAAAATGATCAGTCATTCTTACAAGACAATGTATATTTCTTTGCTTCACAAAATCAGGAGCAAATATCATAATGTGTGTTGGACAATATTTATATAAATCAACATTATATAGTGTGCAGTCAATGCTTTTTAACAATAAATTCAGACATTTTCTACCTTGGAGTCATGCTGTTGAGTATATCTTCATCGACAAGATCCGCAAGTGTTATAAGTTTATCTCCATCAAATGGCAGTTCATACAGTTTCTCTTCAATATGGTAGCGAACACAGTTAGAGTAGGCCGTGGACACGTGGACAAGCGCCTTCAGCTGCTTCATGCCACGTGCCAGAAACATTAGGTCACATGTAGCACGTACATTTACGTTCACAGCACTATGGAGAGGCTCGTCGAATCGGATTGTTGCAGCACAGTGGAATATTATGTGGATCTAAAAAAATAAGTTGATATTTCTTTGTGTATAATCTTTTATGTCTAACTCTGTCTTGACAAGTTCTTCTTTAGTCATATATTTTATTATTATGTTGGGATAATGTGATTATGTGTGCTGGTTGCAACCAAGTTAGAAAATGTCAGAATCAGATAGGGTGAATTTTCTTACGAACAAGCATATACTCTTACTTTATAAGATCCCTAGGTGATATTCTGTGACCAATGATATTTGGCACTCATTTTATTTGTTATTTATTTTTGTTATATATTTATATAAAATCAGTTAAATTTATAAAAGTGAATGTTAAAAAGTTGTTTGATTTTAGTGAGCAACTGTAATTTTATATATAAATATATATTGTGTGGGACAGAGTCAGTGTAGATGACACTTAATCAAACACGTTAATTGAATTGATGCTTCCAGTTATAAATTTTATAATTAGAAAAAACAAAATGATAGCAATAAAAGTAAGTGTAACTGTTAAGAAAACCTTTATGAGATTATCCATATATCTGCCTGTCGCAGCTGTTTTTCTTGGACAAACTTTGATATAGAAACTTTAAATTTGGTTTATGGGTAAAGCATATTTTAGTAGTTAAGTTCCAAAAATATTTATATGTATTGAAATTTTGGAAGTGCAAATGAGTTGTTCAAAATTTTGTTTCAAGTTTGTAAGAGATAACAATTGAAAGAGCATTTATTTGAGATAGGGTCATAGAATTTTACGTGAGATAGGATTATGCAAAGTAGCAGAATTTTAATGAAGAGTTCTGGACATTTTGTTGAAATAACCACAGAAAATATGCCCTATCCCTTTATTTTAACTCTGAGAGTGCTAAATTAAAATCATGAGTAAAGCAGTGTCAGTAGAAATTATTTAAAGTTTATTGGACATCTTTGGCAATATTCTATATTTCTATATTTATATATAGATATTTTATTTACCTGGTGAAATGTAATTTTAATATGTATAAATAGTTTAATGGAAACACTATGTATCTGTGACTGTTTAAATACCATCATTATCACTTCATTCTACTCTAAAGGAGAATGTATGTAAATAAACAAACTTTGATATTTAAAGTATGGTTAGCACAAATTTATAAACAATGATTCAAAGACTATTCGGAAAAGTCATGATTTTTCACCCACAATATTATGGAAATATTATAATCGCTATATGAATTTAAAACTGTTTTACTAAATAATATTATGAATATCAATATTATAATGTTATTTTGCGAATATGAATTAGGAAATCACTATTGATCACATAAATCTTTTGAAAAATATTTGATATTTCAACACATTTGAAGTCTGTGCTATTCGGTACACAGTTTTATAATGTAATGGAGTAAAATAGCCACAATAAACTAGTTTCAATTTGACAGTGATGATATTCAATTGTCTTTCTAGTGTGACGCTTAAATGAGACAGGAAATGTAAACAAAACAAGATATCAGTGTAATGTAACTAATATACTTTTATATATATATCTTTTAAATCTACATGGTGGTGTTTTCCATAATAGCTAGGTTTTTGCTTATTTCACTGTATATTTTCGGTGATTATTTTCAAAGTTAGATATCGTCATTTTCAAAATAAAATAATTTTAGAAAAAATCTTAATGTTAAGCTCTCTTTTACACATTTTAGCAGCTTTATTTTTACACGTTTTGGCATATCATATACCAACCCCCCTAGTGTGTGGGTACGACACTAGTGTCTGACTAAATCCCGGTCGCAGGTTTGATACCTAGCAGGGTGTTTGAACATTCATTAATTATTTATATAAATGTAATTGATTTATTACATCTTGTATTAAAAATGTAAATAAACCAATACTAAAAAGAGAATAATATTTTCTAATCACAAAGTACAAAAAAATCTGTATTAGATTACTGTTGCGAATAAAAATTGTGGGTTTTATGTAGTTAAGTCTTAACTCATTCCTATATACGCTGCTTGTAAACAAATATCAATTGCCTGCCATTTCTGTAAATGATTGTCTGTCTAAAGAAGATGAGAAATAGTGAAACACCATTCGTTCTAAAGTCATATCTAACACATTATAAACAGATAAGTCTCACATTATTAATAATGGTGTAGGATCAGTTGACTCAATACGAACCTCACTGAGTAATATTTTTATGTCCTCTTGACTGATTCCGAGATTTGTACAAGAACAATCACCTTGGACTGGTATAATCTTTGATTTGAACTCTGGATCTGTTTTTCGTACTAAATCATATAACTGTGAAAAAGAAACAGATATTAACCGTTAGAGTGCCGACGAGCGCCATCGCGCTCATGCACATACTAATTAAATTTGCCAAGAGGACAATAGCGCTCGCGAAATCAGTTGCTGTTTAGCGTGCGGTAGGGGAGGTCGCTCGCACGCATCTCTAATTTTTTATATTTCTACGTGTTACATAAAGTTCAAATTATAATATTATTAGTAATTACAATATAAAAAGGATCCATGAAAAGAAAGTATTTAACCCATAATGTCGGAATATGAAAATAATTCGAATGAAAATGATCGTTTTTCAAGTTGTGAAGAAAGTAATAGTGGGAGTGACATTCTGGTGCGCTCACATTATTTGCTGATACGGGGTATGTACCGGACTGCGAAAATACATTGTGACCGTGATTTCAGTTTTTGTTATAATTTTTGTTCAGAATATATATTTCCATAATTTTCTTTGTATTTCATTATCCTTGTACAAATTTTTATTATGAAAACACAGAAAAAATTATTAAAATTGGATAAGTTTTGGAAGAGACACACTTTTTTTTCGAGACAAGGGTAAATGACATCAAAAACAAAAGATTTCTTTGCCATTTTTAAGCATATTTGAGTAAAAAACCATGACACTATTTGAAAGCTTTTACAGTTAACCTAGAAAACATGTCACCAATCAAGGAATTCTTTTCTATTTTAAATAATTTACTTCTAAATTTATGACCTAATTAAATTACTAAAACACTATGTTTTTTATTCAAATATTTTACTGCTGAGTAAATACATACGCATTTGAATTCATTAATGAATTTAAATCAATAAAGCAGATTTGCTCAATTACCATAAACAATAAGTTTATTACTCGTTAGGTTGTTCATAAATCGCTTTAAATATAGTTTGATAATAGGTGTATATGCAGATATTAATAAGGTTATAGACCAAAGTTAAATTAAGTTTAATGGCCTCTTCCTTCTAAAAATTGGTCAATCTTGTGTATAAATATTCCAGTAAAATTCTATGTGTAAAGCAAATATATTTTCTCATCGAAAAACAAAAAGGAAGAAATAGAGACTGTAACTGTCGCTGACTAAGTATTCAACACAAATTACTTATGCAAAGAAACTGCTGAACAATTCCATTCAAATGTTGTTTGTTACGCTGCCTAGATGTCACTAAACCATAAAATAGTCCTATTGTATGCATAATATTCTTGTGTTTAACCTGGTAAGCGCATAGTTGGGTAAATTTGACCCACAATATTTTAAAACTTGTGTATTTCTTAAAATTAATGTGCAACATGAAAACACAGTGGTTGGAGCTAATGATTTCTCCTCTTCACTGCATATCACCAGTCAGTCATATTGCGCCTGCATTGGCAGAAAGACGCTGCCAAACACAAAAAATGTAAATGTGACCCAATCATACATTTAATGTTGTAATTTAGCGTCATTGTGTAAAAACAGTTTTAGCTGATTTATTTTGTTATTTTCAGACTTCTTTATTTTATTTTCAGATTTTCTTCAACCAGAAGCTAGGCATGCCAAATCAGAAAAAGAGTGCTGGCACATTTTTTTTTACAAATGTAATGGCTGACCAAATTCTAACTTATACAAATGCTCGAATAAAAATCAAATTAGCAGCTTGTCAAGACGCTTTAAAATTTCGAATGAAAGAAAGAATGTAGTCGCAGTGAATTTCTGGCTTTTCTTAGGCTTCTGTATGTTGCTGGTGTGCATCGCTCTGGGAGACAAAATCCAATTGATCTATAGGCTTCTGATGGAACTGGCATAGAAATTTTCTTTGGTTGACTATGTTGCAGCGTTGCTATCATTATATTCAAAGTAACTTTTACTTTGATGACATAACTACTCATGATTCAAGAAAGTTATTGGATCATTTGATTGAATTCGTGAGATTTTCTATGCATTGTAGATAATTACCACAATAGCTACAAGCCAGATGAAAATCTTACAATTAATGAGATGCTTTTGGCATTTAGATTTTTGCATTAATTGATTCGAAGACATTCTATATAGTCAACCTACGAGATTTACACAGGAAGGCGGCCTGAGGGACCACATCATGTGAGCAATAAGCCATATAATGTTGTAAACCACATTGTACAGGCAGTTTCCAAGATAAATCGAAATTCCAAGATAAATCGAAATTAACATTCGATAATTGGTTCACCAGGTATGAATTAGAAAACCACTTACTGCACAAACTTACTGCAGAACACAAACTGTAATCAGTGGGTACTGTTCGCAAAAATAAAAGACAAGAACTATGGGAAAAGAAATACATTCATCGACGATTGGTTTTCAGAAAGACATCACATTTACAATGTGACCAAAGGTAGTAATATGTTGCTGAAGAGGTTTTTTCAAATTGTAACGTAATCCGTAATTTAAAAAATTACCATTGATCATTTCTTACGGTTTACTAAATACGTCTGGAATAAATGCATATATATTACATAAAAATAATAATAACATTAGCTTAAAACGCTGCAAATTTCTTAAGAACCTAAGTCTTGAACTTGTTCATGAGTATTTGCAAATTCGTAAAGATGCCATTCAATTGCCCAGACTGATGTGTAAATATATAAAAAAGTTCTTAGAAGAACCTTATGAGGAGCCACCTGCAAAGATACTTAATTTAAACCATATGTAGTGAACAAGCAATGTTATACTGCAGAAATTGCGCATATGGTCAGCAAGATAATGCCAATTTATAAAACAGACACGGTATGATATTCTTAGTAATACTAAAGATCTCATTGATATGTGCCATATTTGATAACAGGTTATAAAAAAAGTTTGTTTTCTTTGAATTTCGTTATCATATGACAGAGAGCGTCGATTTTGTTAATTTTTGGTAATACTTTAATAATCATATAAAAAAAAACCTTGCGTGTTTACCTAAAGTCCCTTCAACTATAGTTGTTTTATTACAATATTTTCTTGAAACCCTTTTAAATATCGGAACTGCTAGGATTTTTTATACGGGTCTTTTCGACTCAACCTGACTATTGGGGTTACAGGTTTCCACTGTATTGATACGAGGATTAATCAAATAATGATGATCAAACATAATTACTACTTATGCTAACAAATCTATTATAATACTGTAATGGTATCTTATTTCATGCCTAGTATCGTGAACCAACTGTGTAAATGTCTGCTTTGTAGTCTGCTTATTAGATATGTATATTTATTTCATGATTGGTTTCAAAATTGCCACTTATTTTTCACTTCCTATGTTATTAAAAAAGTGAATGTGGTATTTTAGTGATATTGTGAAATATGTGAATGAAAGGTAACAATGGAACTTACAGCACTGCCAAATTGCTCATCTAATCTGTTTCTGAGATCTTTTTCCTTCTTTGGTCGGCACAAGACATAGATTTTCTTTATTCTCGGACATGACCTGTAATAGCGTAAATAGTTTTATGCACTGGTAACTTTGTTATCAGCTGTTAAAATTTCTGAAGAATTTTCTGCCATTTTACTCTCTTTAAATTATATTTGAAGAGAGACTTATTAAGCCCTCTAAGAAAGCTAATTTAAGCTCTCTAAGAAAGGTTTTTTTTCTCCTAAATGGCTGATAAAATGATATATTTTCTATCGATACAATATTATTTCTGCTTCTAACGGTTTATACGAAACAATTAATGAAGCTTGTTCTGGTCAGACTCGTGAAATCATCCAGTATGCTTATTATCCTGAAATCAGAAAAAATAAATCTAGAAATACAATTTACAGAAGATAGTTTAAACAAAATCTAAGGATTGTGAAGGCAGAATTCTGGTTGACCTGAAGGCGGAATTCTGGAGTGTCTACGTCTATATATCAAAACTCACGCAAATGGAGTCGCTCACCATTGCTTGTTTACCCCAAATACTAATGTCTCTGTTACGCTAGAAGTAAAGTTTGAAATACAAACGGGTAAATGTGGGATAGGCCTCTGTTGCATTTTGTGTTCTTTTTATTTTACCTATGTTTGTTTGGTTAGAGCACAATATTAATATGCCAATCTTGATGGATCTTCAATACCTCATGCCAACTTGGATGCGATATAGGTCTTTAATAATAAAAATACAAAAAATTGATCTGTTTAATTATTTTTATTCAAAACCAACATAGATAGGCACTTATATTTTAATATAAACTTCAAAAATCTTCCAATATACTGTTTTGAAAATAAGAAAGTTATATGTAAGAAGAATAAAGAAAGTAAGTAAAATGGTTTAAAATCAAAATTCTTTACACTCTCTGCCCTCTAAACTTATGTGGATCTCAATAGTGGCTCCAGGGATGGTTTGGAGGTTTTTAGAAAAGCCATGAGTTTGAGCTGATCTTTTTTCTTTTATAAACTAATAAGATTTCCTTTTGTGTATAAAATTTGTCAATACTTACGATGTTCTTTTTTGTAAGTCAAGCACTAGAAATGGTACTACTTGTTGGTTGCTATACTTGTATTCTATGTAAAAAGGCTCTTGGATTTTGAGCCACTCCCCCTTTTCTTTTGTTTTGTATACTTTTCTTCTCTTTATGTTCTTCTCTAAGACCTTCGATGAAAAGAAGTCATTCTTCTTCATTATAATAACTTGGAATGTTTTATTCTTTCTTACACTTCTTATCACTGCTTCCCAGTCATTTGGAGCATAAATATTGGGTGATATTTTTTTCCCTTCCTATTAATCCAAAATCTTGATCCCACGTTAAGTAGGAATGCCCACTACATAAAAATTTGTTATCTATTTGAGACACTGTACAGTAGTATCGCTTATCAAAAACGCTATTTCTTGATTTTCTTCTTATTCACCCGCAGTCGGAATTTCGAAAACTCGGAGTCATTTTCTGAACTGACATCTTCATTCTCTGATAAATCACTTTCCAAAAGATCTGGAAAACATGATCAGTAAGATGAAGTAGCTAATAAATTTAAATAAAATCATGATTACAAAATGAAAACCAAATTAATTCAAAGATGCTTACTTTTGTTAGCTTGTCCAGATTTGGTTCCATAAAAATAAAAGAATTACAAATAATACTGTATTTAATTGAAAGATGAACCACCAACGTCAAAAGCATAAATAACAATGAAATTATAAACAAGATCAAAAGTTAAGTGTGGAGAGGTGAGAAGACTGTGCGGGAGCGGGAACAATCAACTCTGGTTTAGGCCACTGTTGCATTGATTCAAAATGAAATTAGCGGTAATGTCAATAGGCCATCTGTCTGCAGCATGTAAAACTATATTTTATATTAATCTAATGACAACAAAATGCTTTATAGATACTTGAAATATAATTTTTTTCAGTTTTCATGGTTTGTGGGTTAGGCCACTTTTGCTCTCAAAGCCTCATTTAGCAGTTATGTCACCCATTACTATTGGATGGGGGTGACTTATAGTGTTAGATTTATTCAAAATATTTGATCCCAACTGTGCTCTGGTGGTAACTAGATTCTGGTAATCAAAAAGATATTTAACGGTGGAATGTTATAATTCTAGTTTTATAATAGTGAAGCAGAAAATATTTTTCATCCAGGTGAGATTCAATGTTTTCTCTTTTGACTGAGAATTTTAATTTTTATGTTTCTGTTGAAAACAAATATCCTTCCGATGTCCATATGAACTCATGGGCTTTGGCAATTGTGAGATCTTCATTTTTCATTATCATGTTTGTTTTTATCATATGAAAACTATTGCCACAATAAATCTGAAATTGTTAACGTTATTAGATCTTCGTACAATAAAAAGAAATATTAATCAGTTTAAAAAAAGTTTTCAAGTTTAGAATAATGTTAGATATCAAGTTTTTTTAGATTACGCATAATATATAAAACAGGATATCTCGCTACGGTAATTTTATTAATGTATATTACTAATAACAGCTTCAGTGTTGAAATTTAATTACATAAAAAAAGAATTATTCATATTGTCAAAAGGAAATTTCTTCAAGTCATATTATCACAGTAATTAATTTCAAATAGTAATATTTACATACTTTGTAAGTGTGTAATATAATTGTCTTAAAACCGCACATGCTTATGTAAATATAAGAAGGGCAAACTGACTCGATAAATTAACCTTTGTATGCATACCAGTGGGGCGTCAGTGACATGACAGTCCTAATAAAACGTGTACGGTAGTTGATCAAAGACTGAATTTATTTCTTAATATTAATCTTAGGTAGGTAGTTACAAACGATACCACATAGAAGGCGCTAGTAGTACATTAAATACATTATTTTGATATTAATTCTAACATCTCCACTTATCAAAATAATCTGAACTTTGTAACATATAAATTATTTTTAACAAACTAATAAAAGCAAAAAATGTTATTAATTTACAGATAGTCACCTATTAAACAATGTTTTGAATACCTAACTTTCTTACAAAATAGTTATGTTTAACACTATCTAAACCCTTGGTCAGCAAGTCTGCTGGCTTTTCAGATGTTGGCATGTAGACTATCTTTATAAGATTGTTAGCAACTGCTTCTCTAACAAAATGATGACGCACATCTATGTGTTTAGTTCTTTTATGAAATAAAGAATTTTCAGACAGCTTCTGAGCGCCTTGATTGTCATTATACAATATAATTACATAATCACAACTGTTTACAATTTCAGAAAACAAGTTTTTTAAATAAATAGCCTCTTTACAGGCTTCGGCAATTGCCATATATTCTGCCTCTGTACTTGATAAGGTTATAGTACGTTGTTTTTTACATTCATATGAAATAACAGTTCCAGAAAGTTTAAAGTAGAAACCTGTATAGGATCTCCTATCTAGTGTGTTTGAAGCCCAATCTGTATCAACGAAACCCTCTAATTTACAATTATCTTTGATAAACATTAGGCCATAAGATTTAGTTTTACATAAGTAAGATACTTAGGATGCGTTTCGCATGCTTCCAATGAGTATAGGAATATGAATTATTAAATTGGCTCAAATAACTCACACTATAGGAAATATCTGGGCGAGTCAAAACACTTAAGTACATTAAGCTTCCTATTAGTTGTTGGAATGGATATTGTTTACAAACATCTACACTTTTATCTAGTTTTAAATTTTTCTCAATAGGAGTACCAACAACTTTACAGTTTGTCATATTAAATTTACTTAAAATATGGTCTACAATCTTTTCTTGATCTAAGGAAATATTGCCATTCTGATGATTGATGCCATTCTGTTTTCATCTTTCTTTGACTTATTTTCACAATCGTTTACTACAATCTGAGCTTCGTCCAACTCCATTTTCTCCATAATGATGACATCTCTGCTCGTAGTAATTTTTTTAGTTCTTGGGTTATACAATCTGTATCCTTTCACATTATTTGGATACCCAACTAAAATTAATCTGTCAGCCTTCTTATCCCATTTTTGTCGTTGTATTTTGGGAACATGCACCATTACTTTACTGCCAAAAATTCTAACATGGCTGAGGTCTGGTTTCTCACCTGTCCACCTCTCAAATGGTGTCATCATGCCTAAACTGGCGGCTGGTGTTCTGTTCTTTAGGTAAACTGCAGTATTAACTGCTTCAGCCCAAAAACTTTTGTCGAGACCTGCTTCAAATAATAAACATCTTGCCCGTTCAACTATAGTTCTGTTGAACCTCTCTGAGAGTCCATTCTGCTCTGGAGTGTGAGGATTGGTCTTCTGATGGACAATACCTACTTGTTTTAAGTAACTTTCCATCTCACGTGAACAAAATTCACCTCCATTGTCGGTTCTCAGTATTTTTATCTTGTTTCCAGTTTGATTCTCAACTAAACTTCGAAATTCTTGGAAATGCTGGAACACCTGGTTCTTTTCCTTCAAGAAGTAGACAAAAGTCATTCTGCTGGCATCATCCACAAACAGAAGAAAGTACTTCGCCAGACCAATTGACTTGGTCTCCATCTGCCCACATAAATCTGAGTGTACTACATCCAGTAGTTTTTCACTTCTATGGTTTGCTGATGGGAAAGGGAAACGTGATTGTTTTCCCTCACAGCATACTTCACAATTCTGTATCTGTATGTCAGCTTTCTTGTGAAAAGAAACTCCTTCTACTGCTCCTTCTTTCATTTTTTGTAAGGACTTACTATTTATATGTCCTAACCTTTTATGCCATGTTGACATTGCCGATAACGAGTTCTCGAATTTTTTTGTGTTTAACTTGTACACTCCATTTATCAAATTTGCTGTACCAATAAGCTCATTCACTTGGTTGTATATCAAACAGGTATCTTTTTTGAATACAACTTTATTTCCTTTAGCTATAAGTTGGCTTACGGATAATAAGTTTGCCGTGAGATTCGGTATATACAATACGTCCTTCACAATCACGTCATACTGAGAACTGTTCACGCATGTCGTTATCTGTGTTTCACCAACACTAACTACAGGCACCGTCATTTGATTTGCCACTACGATTTCTTTAGGTTCGTGTACTGGTTGAGTTCGGAGTAAACATTTTTGGTTTGACGTCATATGCGCGCTTGCGCCTGAGTCGATGTACGAGTCTTCTGTGTTATAATAACCATTGAAAAATGCCGCGCTAAAAGCATTCAATTGTTTATTTGCTTTTAATTCAGGACACTTATTTTTGTAGTCGCCGATCTTCTTGCAATTATAACACTTTATTTGTTTACTGCTAGTTGACTTTGACATTTGCTTGTCAGTGTTGCCTTTTTTATTTCGCTGTGTTGACCAAAAGGCAGAGTCGATTCCAGTAGTGCCAACCTCCGAACACATATCAAGTAACTTTGTTTTAATGACGTCAGCGCTAATGGCTATTCCAGAGTGTTCTATTGCCATTATCATCGGTGAATACTTATCTGGAAGTCCCGCCAAAAGTAATGACCCAATCCACTCGTCTGTGATTTCGAAACCTGTCCCTTTCAATTTATGTGCTGTCTCAACCACTTGAGATACATAGGATGTCATGGATTCGCAGTTATCGAGGCGTATTGAAATCAATGTACGAAGCAAACTTATTTTTCGTTGATACCCCGTGTCGTCAAATAACTGTTTTAATTTCTTCCACACACCGTTCACTGTAGTTTCACTTTTTATATGCACATATAATGAACAGTCAATTGTCATAACGAGTTTTGCTTTAGCTTTTTTCTTCTCAGATTCACTGATAGTTGCCGGTACATTTTCAATGTCAATGCCTTCAAGTCACAAGAAATTACTTGTTGCAAACGCCCAATCGTCGTAATTTTCGCGTCCTTTGAGTTTCGGCACATTTACTAAGTACCCCGACGTCGACATAGTTACTTTCGCACGAGAAAATAAAAAAGATTTTAGCAAATGTGGGTCTGGGCGCATAACCTAATAAAACGTGTACGGTAGTGGATCAAAAACTGAATTTATTTCTTAATATTAACCTTAGGTAGGTAGTTACAAACGATACCACATAGAAGGCGCTAGTAGTACATTAAATACATTATTTTGATATTAATTCTAACAGTGCTGAAATCAGTGCTGAAATTTAATTACATAAAAAAAGAATTATTCATATTGTCAAAAGGAAATTTCTTCAAGTCATATTATCACAGTAATTAATTTCAAATAGTAATATTTACATACTTTGTAAGTGTGTAATATAATTGTCTTCAAACCGCACATGCTTATGTAAATATAAGAAGGGCAAACTGACTCGATAAATTAACCTTTGTATGCATACCCGTGGGGCATCAGTGACATGACAGTCCTCCCATATCTGTGCAAGTATGGTGGAATTATATGAAGTGAAATTTTTATAGTGAAACTCTTAATAAACATTTCTGTGCTATAAAATATCTTAACTACTTATATTCTAATATCGGAAAAAATGTTAAAAAATCTCAATAGGTTTTTCTATTACAAAATGAATTGGTCTTCCTTACTTGTTCCCCTTAGATTTTATTATGATGCATGGATGGTCGGATGTCATTCCCTTCAACACTGACGGGAAATGCTAAGTAACTTGTATACACATATGACTGCCATTCGATAAATTCAAAATAAATTAATATAAACACAAAAGGAAAAAGACATAAATAATAATATTAGGTTGGCAACTAAAAAACCTAAAATCTCGAGTGACGAAGTTATTTTATTGTCTATATGTAATTTACAGTAAATTATACAGTTTCAATCAACTGTTGCTAGTGAACATGTAGAGATATAATTTCTTCCTTGAAAAATTGAGTAAATTCAATTTTAAGTTGACCAGCATTTTTACATTTTTTTTTTAATTTAAATAAATAAGTAGCGTGTGAAAGGGACTCTTCGTGAAATTTCGATATTTTGATTATATTAATAAACTACAATCTCATCAAGCCATTGAACGTCCCACTTCATATATAACTTTCCTGAAATGCTTGGGAAATTTCTTTTCTACAATAATCACAGAAATCATTGCAAAAACTAGTAGGTTTATCTGATATTTTTATTACACAGTGCAATTCTTTTTAATACCTTCAATTAATAATAAGGTAAATATATATTTATTACAATTATATTATTTTATATGCATATCATATCAAACAACTAATATCCAATCCAAAAGTTCATTTAAATATTAATAACATAATAAAATACTCATTATTTGAAAAGTAAACCAAAATACTCATTAATTCATTACAATTTAATGGTTACAATCGATTTCCCATGTGAGAAATAGAAAACAAATATTTAGAAGATGAAGAGGTAGAAAGCGAAGGGATAACCGAAATTCTTGGCAAAAAAATTAAGACTAAAACATATTATTTAGTGAGAAAAGGGTGTGATTTAGAAAAAACCAAGAGTTGAATATAAACAAGATGAATTGGAAAAGAAAAAACTAAATACGAATGTGAGCGGACCATCTACACGAAAGAAGAATTATTATATAGACATATACTCTTGCAAAGAACTTAAATATCAAAAATTCTCTGCTTGTCTCTTACCTTAAAAGCTTTTCAATAACTAGCTTGCCCAGGAACCCAGTTCCTCCAGTGATGAAAACACTGGCACCACAATAGAACTATTCAATTGCAGATCCGTCTTGTATATCTGCCATTCTGCATGTTGCGAATTAAAGAGACTGAAATTCTCATTGTATACATTTTACTCTTTTAATTCACAGGTCTTCAAATTATAACTTTTATTTTCCCTTTTTGGATTTGGTAACTTATTTAATGTATTTTGGTGCGCTGAATATGTACTGTGTACTTAGATTTACAAAAGTCCATGGAGACCTTTGAATTATTGCTTGTCTTTTACTTCGAATATTTATGTTTTAAATTACATTTTCAACTTATTGACATCTGATTCCTACCAGTGTACACATTCAAATTACATTGTTATGTAATGTGCAACTCAGAATATCTCAAAATTATGAATATATGCACCATGCATTTGTATTTCCGCGTTATATAGTTTCAACATTTTGATAACTCTCTTTTTACCCACGATGGAATGGAGGATATGCATCTAGGGTGAGAGGTTATTTGTTTGTTTGATTGTGCAATCAAATGTCCCCATTTATCTCCAAAATTGTTTGACTGACTTTGACACGGTTTTCTGTAAAATGTTTGCGATTCATTGGCAATGGTTCTTAAGTTCATCATTATGAGTCTGAATCCAAGTAGAAGCCATACAGTATCAAAAAAAAGTACATCACACTTAAGAAGTTCAAGTCCCATAAAAAAAGTTATGGAGATGGTTTTCTAGGACACAGACAATATCTCGCACGTTGACTTCAAAGCTAAGGATGGTTCATACTCAAAGCTAAGGGTGCTGCCATTTCATAACAGGAGAATATTATGCAGATCTACTGGAGCAGCTTAACTGAAGGAGCAAAAATGAGATGTGCTGCTTTTGCACGATGAGGAACCTGCACACAAGAACCATGTTGATTTTGTAACAATATATATTTTATGGGAAAAAAAATCACTACCATCCTAATTTTATATATTAATGATTTTAATTTGATGACATGATTTTTTTGTTGCAATTTTGTCTTTTATATTTTTGATACAATTTGCAATATGTAAAGCAAACTTGAAAATAAAAATGTCGACGTTAAAATAGTTATTCGAAAAGCTATTGATATTACATTACCATGTCAAGGTATCAAAGTAATACGGATAAAAATGAATTTGACAATACGTGTAACCTATACAAAGGCTCTAAAACCATAATCATGAAATCAGATAGGAAGAGAATAATACGCACTACGAAAATAATATTGATGTATTTTTTCAATATATGCACCTGTTAAGAAGACAATGCCGCAGCCACTTGCGGTAGTCACATGTTCCCCACCATTTTCTGCTTATTGGCGTGAAATTAGATATTAACCATTAACCTTGACCATGATTTTTGGCATTCCGTGTTTGTTTCCTAATTAGTAATGAATTCATTTATCCCTAGTGCATATTGCCATTGTAACTATGGAAGGAAACGAGGCAGCTATTGTATTGAAGAAAAAATTAAATAGCAATTTAAAAGACGAGGCTAAACTTTTGAAAAAATCCTATGATGAACAACGGTGACTTCTTTTATTATTCTTTATGAGGCAATACAAATAAAGTAAAGGATATATTTGAGATTACGGAAACGATGGAAGGTTTTTGTTTGCGTTTGTTTTTTGCAAATGTGTTGCTTGCACTTTATTTTTATGTTCGACTTGACTATGACTTAATGAAAATAATTTTTTTATTGGATTTCAAAATGACTGTTTGAATTGCACTATATTTCCAAATTAGCCTGATCTCCTGGCTGCTTCGTTAAGGGAGATGAAATTAAAGCCTATGTTGATGTGAATATGAATTTATCTTTGTAATTTAACAAGTAGATACTATTTATTCTAAAATATAGGAACAAGACAACTAAACATTATACATAACTATGAGGACATTGATAAATATATGACATATATTAAAGAAGAAAATAAAAACTAGTAGCTGACAATGAAGAAATAGGTGAAAATATATATCTAGAGGAAAATAGAAATATTATGATTGTAGCAAAAATTAAAGTGAAATTTTAAAGTAAACGAACCTGAAGTACAATAAGATTTAAATGTAATAATATATACCGAATTAAAAGGGAGTCAAAAAAATGAAGGTGTTAAATTTCTTAACAATTTGAATACAAATAGTTTTAAAATGTAGCACAAACAACATAAAATAAGATAGAAAATACACTCAAATAAACATTGTACACTCACGCGTGCACACGTACACACACACACCCACACACACACACACACACACACACACATACATATACACATATAAACACATACAACGATGGTTTAAATAAATATCGCACTGATTAGTGATCAATTTTGAACTACCAAGCAACTCCATAATCACATTCCTGAAGTGGCCAATGAAGAAAACAAAAATATTAAGACCAGGTTCAACTCATAAGAGTACATTTTTTTCCAAAAACTTACTTTAAGCCAGTTAGCCCATGCTTTGAAATGGTAACAAATAAAGCGTAAGGCCAAACTTGGACCAAAGGAGACATGGATCTGAGAACTGGGGATTTTCCTTATGGTCAATATTATGTATCACTATTCAAACTGTTTGACTTGTAACACTGTATAATGTAACTTTCTTACGGTTAATTTTATGAATCATGTCCAAGAGTAAACTTGTGCAAAAATTTTATTTATTAATGGAAAACGACACGAATGTTAGTGTGAACTACATTAACATGCAGAAGCACATTCAGAAGCACTACATCACAATAATAAACATTTCAGTAACTTGGATTCACAAAAAAGATTTTTCATTTTCAAATGATGAGAAAAATTAGCCTCGCAAAGAATCTTTTTGCTAGTCACACTTAGCATCCCATGTGTAGAAAGTCGATAGCAACAGCCAAAATTTATTAGTACATTTGAAGTAATATAAGGCATTTCTAGTGCTCATGCAACAAAACTATAGAAATATCTGACATTATGGATCTGCAGTTTACCCCCATTTTTTTATACTTTTTTGGTAACCCCAGTAAAATCTGATACTTTCAAAAGTTTATTCAAATTATATGATTGTGTTTTGACTTCAAATTACTTGAAATATCTGTTACATAAGTTAAAAGTAGTACTTAGTGTGAGTGTGTGTGTGTGTGATTTTATTTCTTTATCATTCAGCTACGTATATATTCATAGCAACATTTAGTATAACAAATTGAAAATAACCAAGCAACTAATGAAGCAAACAATTTTAAAAATATTTTTTAATAAGTTTGTAAATAATTTAATTTCATATAACCCATTTCAATTAAATGTTTTTATGTTTTTATTACGTGGTTACAATTTGAAAAATGCAAACACAATAAAAAAAATTTAATTTAAATTAAATTAAATTTTTTTTATTGTGTAATCGAGCTTAGACTCTGCAACTTTTTTTTGCTTTGAAACCCTATATACAATTTTTTTTACATTTGTACAGATACAATTGCTTATTGTCTAAAGACAAGAGCACACAGTTTAGTTTAACGGTCCATTCATTATAATCGCAATTAATAGTATAATTATGCAGAACCTGAGAATATTGCTATTAAGAAAGATAATTCCAAAAATTACTGTACTGATAATATTTCCATATTTCTTTATAAAACTGTTAGTGTAATAATATTGTCTGAAAAATTCCGTTAACTAGTTAAGATTTAGAAGCCAAAGAATGAATCTTTAAATTGAAGAAATTAGTTATGAAATATTCTCAATTTTCTTTTCACGGATAATTCAGGATAAATAATTTTTGGCAAAATGCATAATTTATTATTTAAAAGCAAGTAAAAGTAAAAAAGTTATATCACCTTTCCAGCTAGAAATGCTTTCATTATGTATATTGATACAACGGTAGCTGTGCAATGTTAATTTGTTCGTTAGTCAAATATATAAATGTTTGCCGATGATTACTCACTTACTTCAGCTACTTTCTATTACTTTATAAATCTATTAGAACCTTGACACTGGGTATTCTGCTAGTTTGATAACAGGATTGGGTGTCAAATAATTAAAATTAAAGGTTTATGTTATTTTTTGTGACATTTCTTCTCTCAATTGGTTTTATCAAACTCCACTTTCTGATTTTATGTAAATCCACGAGTGTATCGTATTCATTCCTTAATGTGAAATATTTTACAACTCTTATAAAGATTGAGGAAATATAAATGTAACAATTTAGCTCAGGCTTTATGTGTTTCTCAGGGCGGTCATCTGTCACTTCATTGTGACAGGTGATAACCCTGAGCTAGCGGCCTGTTGCTCACGTCTATAATCATGAAACAATCTCGAATAATTTTCCATGTGCATCACATAATAACAATTCACTGATTATCTATCATTCAGAGTAAACAAACTGAAAACAGAGTAAAAGTCACTTGTTTTTCGTTTTGAAAACACACCTATTATATTTGACAGTGAATTTAATTCACTGAATCGGTGATTGTTTCCGTCTTGGGTTTATTTTATTATTTTCATATTGTGAATGTTCATTTTCATTTTTATAGGAAGGTTTGTTGCTCCGTAGACTATCATTCAAGGGCAACTTTTCAATTTATAATTAGTTGAAAAAACAATATAAGTGGGAATGATAGGTCGAATTAAATGTCGAAATTACAATTTCTAATAAATGTGTTGTGTACCATTTTCACGTGTGATAAGTTATTGCAATTAGCTGGCAGTTGTATTTTCAATAAAATATTGTATGAAATTACAAGGCTGGTGTTGATAAGTTCTCTTTCTATAAATGAAAGGATATTCATAGACATAATTAATATAAATATTCTGCTCATGATGACGTTAACAAAATCTATTTGAAAGGTGGTTTTACTTTGAAGAAAGAGCTGTCAAACACTATATTTATAACCTCTCTTAATGCAAAATCATTCTTCTATAAATATTTTAATTTGTTTTTTTACATCAGTTCATATTCGTATTTGCTTAATCTAAGGTTTCAATTTAAGGTTATTAAGAATGGTAATTGAGTCAACAAAATTATAACAATGAATTTATTGTAAAAAAGGGACTTTGTCTGGGAAATCACTTTTAAATACATTGTTTATTATGAAACAATTGCGAGTGAAAATAATTTTTGATATACTAGTATATATATATATATATATATATATATATGTATATATATATCACATAATATTTGTCCAAATTTAAGTAATTTAAAAAATCGTGACAAATAGCAATTTTAATAGCAGACTATTTTGATCCTGCTCACTAGCAGGATATTTAAAAAAATATTTAATAATGTAGTAATGTAAAGAGTGGATGTTGTGATCTATAATGTGTTTGTTTTATTTGCAATTTAACACCATTTGCATTAATATATGGGCTTATGTGGTTTTGTTTTTGATTTTTGGTCATCATAACCAATGAGTTAGTAAGAAATTAAAGTAGGAAGCATAAAATTGACAACAATTAGAAAGGTAAGAACTTTGATTAGGAGACTTTTGGTAATGGTCAAACGGAAATATGCTACATATAATATACATATATGTGTATATAGATATATGTACATATATATATATGTATATATATATATATATATATATATATATATATATATATATATATATATATGTATACATATACACATACACACACGTGTTTACATATGTACACAAATATTTATATATATATACACGGTGTCTGGGAAAAAATGCCGGACAAAGAAAAATGCTATTCGTTGACTATAAAGAAATAAATTGTCGTCGAAATAAAACGTAAAACACATCGTTTCCTAATTGAATGCAAAAAATATTACACATAACTCTTTTTAACACATCTAACACTGTAAACGCACACTCACAAAATCACGCTAGCCGTACACAACCACTACATACCCTTCATTATTCCATGTATCGAACAGCTGATATTATTCTTTCGTTACGCATGTAAAATCATAATAAATTAATTATTACTGTACTCACTCAATTTGTTGTATGCAGAAATCACTTATCATATGACTTAAACAGCTTGTAAAATATTGCGCAGAGAAAATATTTCAATTAAATTGTATTCACTTAATATACATTGAAAAATGACTTCACTTTAATATTTGATTATCCTTATTAATATTAATTGTTTTAGTCTTATTAATATTAACTATTTAATTAGTAAAATTGACCATCTTATTGTAAACACAGATGCACTCCTTATTATCGAGTTAATCACTTTGTCAATCATTTGAGTATTTCTGTTAATTGTAATAAAATTTTGCTAATTCTTTCGCGTAAAGTTTCTTCATAGTTCGATTGATAGATGCAATAAAATTAAAGCCTCAACTATAAAACGATTAAAAATATTTATCTCCAATTAACTTCACGCTCATACATGGTTAACTATAACATTCATAAAACAATAATTAAAATTAATTTAACATTTTAGTTCTGTAGTTTATTTTACTAATTAAAAGGTTTTTGTACATCAAGTATCTGACCACACATGCGTTTTTAGCAATGTACTGTCTTTACAGAGAGAAGGTTACTTTAAAAAGTGGTGTGATAGAAAGGGACAGGACATTATAATACTGTTAACGATTCCTGTTCGCTAATAGTACACGTGGACTAGATTGGATTGGCTAACGTTTATCATTTGATCACACCAACCAATTAGAAACGAATCTTTGTCTCAAAAGCAAATCCGACACTACGCAATAAAAATAGCTAGATGTTCCAAAACGGCGTTATATTATTTATTTTTTTTATCAATAGTTTGCATTTTGAGTATTGTGTATAGATATACTTTAGATTGGATTAAATAAGCATGTATGTATAAAAGGATTCTTATAGATAATAATGATTATACCAGATTTGGAAGGAATCTACAAAGAAAAGAATCAAAATCAAAATCATAATCGATTATTATACTTCGGTTTTTGGATCATACGTTAAATCAAACGTGTATTGAATTACTTTTATTTTACTTTGACCACAATTCTTTTGATTTACTAATAGGACAGGCGGCAGTGGTGGCCTAAAAATTTAGTAAAGTATAATTTTTTTTCTTATAAACAGGTGTGTAGTATTATATTCTAATGTTCTATTTCTACCTTATTAATATTAATTGTTTCAGCTTTTTAATAATATTTTTTTAAAAATAATTAATTTAATTAAAAATAAATGCAATGAATATTTTATAATTAGAGTAACATATAACTGCTGAATGTATTTGGAGGAAACAAAGTTCTAGCTACAAATTTAGCGATTCATGTGACAAAACAATGAACAGTGTAAGCCATTTTTTCTCAACCATTTTTATGTCGCAAGTAATGTATAGAAGTAAAAAGTTAAATAAAAAGCCTTGCAAACTTCTTCAGTATACTATAAAATTAAAATGATAATTTGAATTAATAATTGAATTAATTTTTTTTAATTAATTTAACGTTCATAATTTTAATGAAATTAAGGCTTAATTAATAAGCTACAAGTTTATTTTTTCATGTTAATATTATCTGTTAATATTCAATTTTGTAACATTTCATTCATGTAAAATTTTAATAAACAAATTTTTTGTATGCCGGTCTTATTTTTTGGATAGATTGCGATCACTTTAATAATAAATGCAACCCCCAGTTTGAGAAAAAATGGTGTTGGACACAAAGTATTTTTAATTGTGCGCTGCGAACAACAATTAGTCAAACGCCGCGCTTTCAATGTATCGTGTTGTTTTTACATTCAATATATTACGATTTACTGGAATATTAGCTTTTGTTTTTGTTAATTATTGTTTTGATAACTTATAATGTCTACTGTATGCTATTCCAATTTGGAATATTATGACACGCGGATGTGCTTAGGTGGTAGGTCCAGGTGGTCGCGCCAGAAAGCCAAATGAATGGACCATCGCAAAGTTGGCTAGTCGGGTTCAGAGTAATGGTCAGATAATGCCCCCTTTTGATAGAGGATGCCCCAATTGGTAGAAGATATCATGTGGCTGAAGATGCTATCCTCGATTCATACGTTTGAACGCCATATCTCTTAGCTTACTGAAAACGCTTGTCGGAGATACACAGAGAGAAGATAGACAACATTCGTTCCACTATCGGGTTGTACAACAATGGCTCACTCGCATGAATGACGATTCACCAACATTTGTTCGACATTTTTTATGGTCAGACAAAAGCACATTTATACAGCATGGAATATTTAATGCGCATAATGAACACTACTGGTGCCATACAAATCCACATTTAAAATGATTGGGAAGTTTTCAGCACAGATGGCATTTAAATGTATAGGTAATTTCTGCTCGTAGGTCCGTTTTTCTACCTACCACAATGACATTGGATAATTATTTGTATTTTTTGCATAATGAAGTGGAAGACTTTATTTCAAATTTGCCTTTAAGCATTTATACGAGCAAAATTGTTGTCACTGAATAGGACAATGTGGACCTGTACCCTGGTCTCTGAGACCTCCAGATTTAACTAGATTTTTTTCTATGGAGTAGAGTTAAATCCAAGGTATTTTCAACTGAATGCCTGGATGAACAAACTTCACGAGAAAGGATTAGCGACAGTTTAAATAAAATAAGAGAAATGCTAAAATGGTGGATAATGTTATAATTCAATTATAAGGAGAGTGCTGTTGTGTTCCATAGTAAAGTTGTTGCCAACAGAAAGCTATGTTGTGTTAAACACGTATATTAGAGAAGGTTACTAGTAATTAATATATATAGCCGTCTTCCCTTCACCTTGATTTTTTATAAAAATAATTGAAGAAAAGGACGCAGTTGAAAATACAAATTTACACAGTTTCAGATATACAGTTTCAAATCTACAAATTTACCAAATCATTAAAGGTATAAAATTAATCTTTAGTGGTTCAACGTACTAAAGTGTTAATAAAATGTAAATAAACACATTCGCGATATATGTGAGTGAGATATTTTTGACTGACCACTTTGAATATATTCGTCAAAAATTGTCTATACATCTTATATCACAATACACCAAACTTTTTAAAATTCCAATGATGCAATCAAACACCCTCAATGACAGCTACATTGCTAAATATAAGTTAGCTTGCTTGATTCTATTTGACAATTTATCATTGCAGTATTAACTTATAGGCTGCCCGAGTGTCCAATATTGACCAAAGTACCAATATACGCATATAGCCTAAGTGTTTGATGTCGGGAAAAACATAAATGGTTGCATGCGCCGAAGTTTGATTAAGTTTAAGCAATAAGTATGAATGAAATGCAACTTGTAATCTCTGTTATACAATACTAAAATTAATATTATACTTCCATTTATGCAGACATATTCTTTCATAGAATATGTATGTATAAATGGAAGTACACGATTTGAGTAATAAATACGGTCATCCATTTTTGGCAGTATTTATCTCTGTGGTAACAAATGACAAAACACAATTTTTTATGCTTTTTCTTGAATTATACCATTTCGTTTTCAGGAAAATTGTGGTGTAATTTTCGTAAAAACGAAATAAATGAATGAATTCATAATTTTATACCAAATTCAAAAAAGTAAATTATGAAATTAAAACATAGTTAATTTCACTGTAATGATTTTTTTTTGCCATCGCGGCCAATGACATATCGATTTGATGTCACATTTTTTTTCAAAATATTCATGAATTTTTTTTGAGTATTTGGATTCATATAGTTCACGGCATTTCTTTTTGCAAATCTATTTTGACATTATTTTAAATGAAAAATTACTTTTTTATCTGCCCTAATTTGCCAAATAATTGAAATCCAGGCCAGAAATAAGTGTTTTAAAAATTTTGTGACATTTTTTGACATTTTTCATATACTTGTAAATAAAAAAAAATATACTATAACTTAAAAAATTTTATAACTTTTTCGAAAATGTATAGTTGTAAATAATTTTTATTGAAGTTAATTGTTTCTGCAAGTAGTTGATAATTAAATCCTGGCATTGCAGCTCTTGCGATTGACACTTGTGTCAAACTTTCTATATAAATTTGCTAATCAGTGTCCTGGCCGTAGACAGATTAAATGGCTGTCTAATTCACAAAAACTGCTTTACAATTCTCAAATTCTTGGGCATAATATGCGATGCTAAAACTTTTAATTTTAACACCCATTTAATACCGAGACACTCCAGAATATTTTGAAGGTAGGCGTGATGTTTTAAAAAGCCAGCCAATGATGCAAAATTCACACGAAGAAGTTCAATACTATTGAAAAATGACGTCGCTGAGGAAATATTTGAGCATGAAACAATGATTACTAAATTGAGTCTAAACGATGAAGTAATTAGACGGATGCAAAAAGAAAGGGTGGCATACATTAGTAGACATATCTGAATATATGTACCTGTATACCAAACACTGTAAGTATACAGCTTCTAGATGACTTTTTTTAATTACTGCTTGAAGACTGGTATTTTCTGAACATCACATTTTATTCAACAAATATAATATATTATTCAGATTACATTCTTTAATGTATCTAAAATGAATTTAACCAATCCATCTGCATCTCATGATGTCGAACAATGAATGAAACGAATGAAACTCTCTTCCACATCTAAATCTCTTGCATTCATAACAGAGACTGTAACTATTGATAGCAGTTCTTTTTTATAAGACCTTACTTCTTCTGCAATTAAAGAAAAAAAATCACATTTTTTTGATCTTTCAGACTATTTCTTGGACAGCGAGTTGTGCTAGAATTTGAATAATTTCATTTTGGATTTGAGTTTGCAATAATTTATACACTTTTCGAATATTTTTTTAAAACACAGACGAAAAAAAACACATGAATAAATTAGTTTTGGTGTACATTAAAATAGTTTTAAATAATTTGCTACATATTTATTGAGACCTCAGTATGCAACATTTTTTAACAAAGTTACATTACTAACAGCTGTTACAGAAGCAAGGGGGAATATGACAAAATTATAAAGGTTTCATTTATTACGTAACACTAATAAAATTTAAATATAGAATCTTCTATATGTACTATGATCTTTTTATGTAATACCAAGTAACTTTACGGAAGATAAAATTTTAGGAGAAAATAATTGAATAAAATTTTACTTTCTTGTTTAATAACACCTTCATAATATTTTATTCTAAGTAACACTTCATTTGTTTCACTTACCAATTTCACTATTGCATTCTTTTTCTATTGAAAACCTTTATTTTATTGGCCAAATGTGTCATAGTGGTACATGTTACTTTAAAAAAAATGTTATACATGACAATAACTAAAACTACAATGAAATTAAATAACTTTTGAAATAGTATTAAGCTAATTATTTCATTTTGACGGAAATGTGGCTTCTAATGTGGCTTCTAGCCAAAAAATAAAATTGATCTTTACTTTTTAAGTTGGGAGGAGGATGGTGTGCCCCCACCTCCCCTTGTCTAGTTACACTTATGTCCCAGAACTTGTTCCAGTACTAATGAATGAATGCAGTTGAACGTAAATTTAAAATCGATGGAGACGATGACTGTCCTTTTTTCGCATTTTCTCTGTTTTTCCATGGGCATTTGGTCTCGTCTCAACTTGTATGTTCTTAATATTACTAAATTCTTGATTTAATAATTTTCATACAGATTTTGCTGACAGTTGAGAACAAGCCGATGCCATGACAGTTCTTGCATTCCAGTCTGTTGCTTATTGTGCATTGGGATGATTACAGTTTTTCTCTAAGCGGATGGTATTTACCCCATATGCCAGATTGCCTTAACAAGAAGATAAAGTCAGTTCAATAGGTGGTTCAGGTGGTTCATGGTTGTAAAGTTCTTGAAAGAACCATCGCCAATGTTGCGCATTCTCTACTGGTGATTTGACAAACAATCTTTTTGTTGAGTGAATGTTGAAAATCACTGTTCACTATGATCAGGTTGTTGGTTGAGACAAACTACCAATCTATCTATCCAAAAGGCAATAAGCATAAGAATTCCTAATATGTATTGAAAGATGAAATAAATAAATTGAGATTCAATGCGAAATATAAATTCCAACATACAAAATATAAAGTTCAACACATTAACCAGAAATGAAAGATGATTTAAACTATTAAGTAAATATTTCAATTAAGAAACCCAAAGACGATTAATTTGAAAAAACTATAATCTATAAAATGGTTATAAAATCTAAAAAATAGCTACAGAGGGAAGGAACTTGTCAAAATTAATTAATGTGATATGCACCTAAATGAGGTAGTGTGGTATTGCAAAAAAATATTTTCATGCTATAAAAAACTAAACATGAATATTAAAGGAAATTATGTTAGAGCACATTGCACCGAATCGCCCTTAAATACTGAGCAATAACGATAGCATTCTATAGGAAAAAAATAGAATACAGCTTATTCGAACTTGAATTCTAAGTGCTATGAGTAATGTTTTAAAGAAAACAATCTTTTACATTTCATTCGACCTCGAACGCTGAGCTAAACAAGTATTGTTTCATAGAAAAATAAATTGATTTGCTTCTTTTTTGCCAGAGTTACACTAAATATCCTTGCTTTTTTAGCAGCGGACAACATCAGTTGACAGGATTAGAGATATACAGACGGTAATACTCAGAATGATCGGTCAGTAAATAAGCTGAATTCTCTCTACTTTGTACTGTTTAAACAGTTTGTAGAATAATGATTTAATCTTTCTCAAAGCGTGGATTTTCTAATATAAAAGACATTATAAAATTGCTGGCTGTAGCCTTTTATAATGCCAAGTGATTTGTAAACTCGAAGCGTTGAGCCAAGTTACTCTAAATAAATTTGGACCATTACAAATGTTCATAGAGTAGATCAGACGTAGAGTATGCACTATGGTGTAAAGCTAGACTGTCTTGTTTCTCCAATTTTTTTGAAAAATTTCTGTTACTTTGTTTTTTGGTCGTGATATATGTGGTGATTTAAAAAGTTTTTTTATCCTTTGTAACTTATGATATCATATGATGTGCCACTTTCCAAAGTAAGTTTTAGGCTATTGTTTGTTTTATGGAAAATTTATTGTTTTGCACTGCTACGCTTCATTCTACTTTATCAGATCGAAAGTTTCTTGATGTCATAGCAAGTCCAGAAAATTGGTCAGAAGTTTAATATGTTCCCGCAAATTTAGTATTACATTCATTTTTGAGTTAAAAAAAAAAGAAACTTTGGCTGTTGTACTGGGATTTTAAGTAGAAATAATGTTTCCTTAAATCTATTGACTAGTGCTAGAAAATGGTTTCAGTTTTTTTAGAGCAATGAATGTGTCCCCAATAAAGCTATAACTTAATGTCGCTCCACCAGTAATATTCCATCAGAAATGTTTCAGCTTCTTTTTAATATTACTTATTTATATTTTCAAGTTTGGAAACGTCCCCATTCAGAGTTTTGTTTACCAGGCTTGTAGTTTCATAAATCACAAAGCTCCATAAACTGATGCTTTTGGTCGAGTTGCTTACCCATCGATGGTTAAGTTGATACATTGGTTGAGTTGATATCCACGAATGATCATCATCATTCCTGCTTTATTAATACAACCACACCAGATATCATAGTTATGAGGTTTTGTCGGTGATATTCTTTTCTCGAACCAAACACAAAATTTGTAATTTTGATAGAAGTCAGGAAGTGCCATAGAAAGTTAATTAAATAGTAATTGATCATTTTTGAGTATGGTTGAACTATTTTAAAACAAGGAAATTAGATGACTGGTTGCATGTTAACGGATTATAATTAATAACATACGACACAAGTAAGAATTTTTGTGACTTATTAATTGGATATTATAAATTGAAGTGTACAGCTAGCATAAGGTAATAGCAGTAAATTCGTAGGAGCACTAAAAATTAGGAAACAAATTTGTTAAAATATTTGTGCAACAACCATACTTTTACACAATTACACATTAGCTATCGACAATGGGAGTGCAAGTCATTTAAAAAGTTACATATTGTGCACTGCTGAATGATCATACTTATTTAAAATATAAACAAAGCAAATTCAGTCAAGAAATACAATATACAAATTTTTAAGCTACTTTAATTTTTAAAGATTTCTAAGGAAAATTCATCTCACAACATCCGTCAATGTCTATACTTTCAGATATGTAGTCTAAAAAAAGGATAATTTATTTTATTTTCATTTAAAAGAAATAGCTGAAATATTTTTAAATGCATACCACGAAAGAAGAAATGTCAGAAAAAATTAATAACCAAAATTTTCAGTGGATATAGATATATATATACGTCTTTGATTAATTTGACTCTGTAAAAAACTATGTGAAAGCATTGAGATGTGTACATGAATTACAAAATTCCATACTTAACTTCTCGAAATTTCCTATGTCCACAAAGTCGTTTAAGGATGCTGCCCCTAACGAAAAACTTACAGACTGTTTCAAAGTCAAATGGAGCACATCACTTTGTACCAAAGTACACTGAAAAAACCATAATTATAAATAAATACATTTATATTCATTACGTAAAAAGTGTATAAACCGTTTACAATTTCCGTGTTTGAAAAAGATTTTTATCAAACAACGTATTAGCATATGTACATAATGAAAATTATTTTTATCAAAACAATGTATTAGCATATATGAATTATTCAACTTGTTCAAATTATTGTTTTTATACGTGTAAATTAGGTTTCACGTAACCAATTTCTTTTCAAAGTGAAACGCAGGTGTCCAACACCAGTTGGACAGGTAGATTTGCTTACCTATTTGTTTTACACAAGTTATCATATATTGAGTTATTTAATATAAAATATATACAAAAAATTTTGTGTCCATTTTTAAAAGCCAGCCTTGTTAGCTACTAGCAAATATAATATTCTTTACCTTATATTTTGCCAATAAAAGTTCTATTTTGGGCAATGATTTTTTAATTTTATTTATACATTATCAGAGGCAAATACTTGAAATTAGAAAAATATATTAAAGTATAATAATTAGAAAGATATTTTGAAGGAAAGATTATAAAAATCTAGATTTTTAAAAGTAATTAAATATTAAAGTTTGAAATAAAATGTGTAAATATGAAATAATTAATATGCATTGTGATTTACTTAATAAAAATACAATATGGTTACGGTACATATTGTCTGGTTAAAATTTATCATATTAGTATTCCCCACCTTTGCTACAATAATACTGATAAAAGCTCAATATCAATTGAGTAAATAAATCAGAGTCATGTATTATTCAGTGCCATAGTCGTACATGGGTGAATTTTTGAATGTTTTATAGTTATTTGTTAGTGAGATTGATGTGTTCTTTAATTCTGTTAATAAAAGATTGTAAGGATCACAATACACGGTATATCAAAGGGTAATGAAATATTATAAACATATATATATATATATATATATATATATATATATATATATATATATATGTATATATATATGTATATATATATATATATATATATATATATATATATATATATATGTATATATATATATATATATATATATATATATATATGTATATATATGTATATATATATATATATATATATATATATATATATATATATATATATATATATATATACATACATACATATATATAAATCAAGTGTCAAAAATATTGTTCCACTTCTATCGTCAATATTTAGTTATCTCTGCTACATACATTCTGAAAATGTTTATTTCAGACATTCGTCGAAAAAGTAAATAAAACTATTAAAATGTTATTTTTCACAGTAGTAATATTGCCATGCTGATAAATATTGACAGGAATGCGAAAAGAAAGCAGATGCTTAACTTAGCATGTCGTTATGTACAGTGTTGTAATTGTTATCTGTTTTTCCATCTTCAAATGTCCGTTTCTTTTTACCCTTGCCTTTCGGATTGTGATTTTGTAGTTCACAATATTAAAATTAAAATTGTCAAAATTCGAGAATATATGAAAAAAATTTAGGTGATTTTCTTTAACGTTGAAACAAACGCCTTCTTTTAGGGTAGTTGTTTTCCTTACTGTATACTTAAACATAAAAACATTTTATAGAATTTTTGTTCAAATTTAGAATGATACGACAGCACAGTTTGCACTTTATTTTATTTTGGTATCTGCAAAAGTTTGACAGAAAATTAATAACATCTATATTTGGCTGGCAGCAATGAGCTGTAAGAACATACAAAAGCGGCCACGAGAATGGGAGCGAGAAGTGCTACTCCATATCTGAAGAGTTCTGGAATTTCTGGGTTCCTCATAACTGAAGTGTTCTGGAATTTCAACTGGTTATTTACGTTCGATATAGAAATATAATGAACTTAAATTGCCCCGATATTATTACAGCACTTGCACTGCTGGTATTTCTGTAAAAGATTGTTAGCGTTTTTTAAATAATTTTAATGTTTTTTGTTACCAAGTTTTGACTGTTCAGTTATACTAAATTTGTGAAAGACATAAGGGAAATAATCACCGCCAGTCTTAATGATTTTGAACAAAAAGAGGAAGTTTGATGACTGAACCATGGGTTTTTCACAATCTCTATCATAGGTCATGAAGATTGCAGAAATAAAAGAGCCAATTACCATATGCATCATGCAATATCAATATTTTTATATTCACGACCAAGCTTTGCTTCATAATTTTATCTTCTTTAGGTGTATCTATTACATTTGTCATTTTTCAAAATTATTTTTGTATTCAGATAGATGATGCCTAAGGGTTTGAATGAAGAAATGCATATATGTTTAACAAAACCTTACTGCTTTTATATTGTTCCTGATTATTATGTATAAAAATATTAACATCAACTAGTGTTGAAAAAATGATATTATAACAAAAATAAAATAATTTAATAGATCGAGGAGTTGATACGGGTGGTTGACCAGGCATCGATTCGTAATATATCTAGTTGCGTTAATAATATGGTTATTTACACTCAGGTTCAAAAATTAAATATGCTGAAAATGCTGCTTTTCACTTTCCATATTTGATAGAATCCCAACCAAAAACTACTATGTAAAATCAATGGGACCATTTCACAAGCAAGCCTTGCTTTATCAGCTGTCAAATTATATAATGGCCATGCGGCTTAAATGTGAATTTGGTTGTGAAAAAATACAATTAAGTCCTTTGTTGAAAAAAAACGAAATTACTTTCCAAACAACCCAATAATATTCAATTTCTCATAACTTGTAACCACATTACCAATATTCTTTTACATACAATTTTTCCTAGATTTTTTTAAAAGCTATACCTAGATCTTTTCATAAATTTATCTAATACCTCTTTATCTTTCATCTGCTGTGGCTATACATTAACTAGAGTTAATAAAATATTACGAGTTGCAAATGTCAGACATGGGCTTCGAGTAGTTTCAATTTGTACTTTGCATCTGGTAAATCTTCCGGTTCTCTTTTTGTGCGTGACAGACAAACCAACAACCATATACTACAAAGGTGGGTCACTGTGTACAATTATGATAGTGATACAGTGCTATAACCCTTCAGGGATGAAATCGCCCCAATTTACACTTCAATAGATAGTAATTTTTCAAAGTCAGTCAAATAAATGAAAGAAAAATTTTAAACATTTTGTTTAACCGGAATATTTTAGAATAAAATCCATTAATACTAAAATACTATTAGGATGATTTCAGAAGCATAATTTGTTTCAGAAAGCATCATTGTTTCAAATAATCCTCATCTGCTTATGTATGTCTCTGAGATTCACATATTTATCTTAACTTTTTTCTGAGGTAATTATTTTTTCTATGTACCCTATATTTTAGCTATTTTTTTTCATTTTACTCAATATTAACGTTGAATTCGAAAATTCTTAAGTAGCAGTGCTTGTACTACTAAGCATTTCTGAATTAAAAATAATTTTTATTAATACATTCACGACTGAATTAAATTTATTGTTAGTGTGTATCTTATTTGGAAAATAACTTTTTATTTAGCTTTACGTGGTGAACAAGGAAGCTTTAAAAATTTGTCATGCCTCTCTCAGACTTTCAGTGTGAGACCTATGTGTTATTTTATTTTTTTTCAACATGCTTGACATTTCTGCTTACAGTGTATCTATTTTGTGATAATAGTTTGAGTTAAAAATAATATTTAAAAATGCATATAAAACATGCTTTCTTTAGAAATATTCTTACAAATTTCTATACAGTTTGTATGTCGAAATGTTTTTGGTTCATAGAAGCCTTACAATATTAAGAATATTGTAAATTTTTTTGTAATAGCAGATTTTATTTAAATTCTATTTAATACCATGTTTCGACCATAAGCTTTCAAAATGCAGTTGTTTAATCAAGCGATTCTTATGTAATACGGCCGTAAAAATAAAGCAAGTTTAAATCAACGAACATGTTTCAGGAAGAACTTTATGTAGAATATTCTGCATCTACTACAGACCAATGAAAAAATACCTCAACACATACACATATAGCAAGGCCGTAGCTGAAAGTGTTGTGAAACAAAATTCTAAGGGACTACCTGTCTGCATCATTCGTCCTGCAGTAGGTAAGTTTGTAAATGATAACTTGGAATCGGAAAATATCGTAAATTTTGAGGTAAAAATTTATTTAGAACATTTATTTATTTTGTAATGCATATAAAATACGTTAACATTACAAAATACGTTACGTTAGAAACAATTTTAGATCATAAATAATTTTATAAAAATAACATTTTATAAAAACATATCTGCAATATAATTGTTTTTTTTCCTACTAAATTATCATCTCTTGGTGATTTTAACGACAGGATCAAATACATTTAAACATTTATCATTAGTGCCATAATCGCATCATTTAGCATATAAATAGCAAGTTTTGATAAAATGTTATGAATTTAGATAGTTTTATTAAAAACTTGGAAAAGGCCCAAACTAAACAGTGAATAGATACGGGTTGATAATTTAAAACTAATTAGTGAATTGCTGCTTTTGATTAAGGTTGTGAAGTAAATGTTTTTTTTCCAAAAATTTCCAGTATCTTTTTAAACAATTTTTAAAATTAGTTCTTTTTTATTTATAATGTCAGTTACCTATATTTATCAACTTAATTTTGTATTTGCATATTTAGTATCTAGAAAAAAATATTTCGTTGTGGAAAGGCGGTTTACAAGGATAATATTTTATTATAAATTTCAAATAACTTTATTCAAAATACTAAAATTGTTACATTTCGTAACTAGCCCTACCGGTATTCATAAAGTATGCTGTATTTCAAAAGTACTGAATTTATTTTTGGTTGTTTGCTCAATTAATCTATAATCACTCAGAAGCAGAGTGGCTCAATTGAACCAAGCAGTGACCACTGGCTATATTTTAGGATGATTGCTTCCAAATTTACAATTTTTTATATTATATGTATAGATATAAACTTTGCAACTCAAATTAAATTATATTCTGAGTTAGAAATTGTATGTACAATGTGAAAAAATTCAAGAGCCACTAAAAATATTTTATTCTAGGGAACGTATATTTCGTTTAATATTATATACATAAATATTATTTAATATCATTAAGGAGAACCTTTACAATAGTGTAATATTTATTAAAACCTGGTCAATAACTTTTGAGGTGAATGTGTATAAAAAGACATATAAAGAGATATTTTATCATAGGCATTTAAAAATATATCGAAACTAAAAAATATGGTAAACAAAAATAAGAACCATCACCAAAAACCTTTTTTTTTCACCTTTTTTACCAACCTGATCATTTTGTTCAACAATATAAGATTACATTTCCAATATTTTGTCAAATTATTTAATACAAAATAAAGCCAATATAACATAGTGCAAGTACTAAAATAATTATATTAATCCCATTGTACATCATTTGTTTCCTTCTAGCTTGAAGTGGAGTTGTTAGAGGATCTCGAAGGACATAAACTCTAAGTCCTGTCAGATAGCTCTTATAGAATTGACTCCAGTCTATGTTGCTCATGTTAAACTTAAACTGTTCTTTATCGATATTGTTCAACTTAGCATAGAGGTTTTCCAAGTTTTCAGTATCAAATTTCCATTCGTGCCTCAGAAAATGCAACAAGACAACAATGTATTTATGGATAAATGTGTAGTGTTTAATGTACCTGCCAATTAAAAAGCATCATTGTTGATTGAATTTCCATGATATTAGCACTATGATATTTTATACTATGGTTATTATGATTAGGATAATAAAACGAGCTGATTGTGTCTGTGAGCTAAGTAATACATTTAAGAAACTTAAAATATGGCAAAATAAATGGCGTAGAGTGAAATAATATTTTCTGAATGCGAAGCTCAATTTATAAATACAATAATAATAAAAACATTTTATATTTTACTTGTTTATTAATTAATTTTTCTTGTTATGACTAAATTTGACACCAGAACATGGTCATTTGTTTTATGTGAAATCATCCAAGAGCTTTCTTCAAATTTACAGCAAAAATTGTAAAGTAGAAGAGCATTAATTGCGAACTTTGGTATAACGTCTTGGTTTACTCTGAATTCTTTTTGTTTGTCTTCTCTTCCTCATTTATTCAAGTACATAATAATACTCATGGACTTGTAAAGTTTTAATGTATTATTGTTATGGGGGCAGTAAAAATTCTCAATATTTATTCGACTATATTTACTTATCCCTAATACGATTTTGATAACTCAAATATACACACAATAAATATACCTAACTAAAGGCAAATACAATCCACTGATTGGTTTGCCTACTGGTTGGCTTCTCTCGTCCGGGGTTCGGATGGCAGATGTACAATGATGAGTTTGGATGAGTTTTAGGAGGTTGTCACGGACAACTGATTAGTCAATAATAATTCCGAACGTCGCTGCATTTATCAATGAGTACGATTTGAATCTTCGGAGGATGGCCGATTAGTCCGCTGCTTGCGAGCGTGACAAGCTAAAATGAAAAGCATCTATCCCAGTTGGCATAGCATATCTCATATACTTCCCATCAAATTCATCACGATAATTTCTATGAAAAACTATGCATATATATGAGCCACAAAACTAAAAGGTAGAAAAACACAATCAAATAACGAGGGTATTTAACTGTAAGTATGTCCTGAAGAATATTCTAAAGGTCATATGCAAAGGTAAACAAAGAAATTAAATGCTAGGAATTATGCATATAACAAGTTAAACTACAAAAAATGAATTAAGTGAAACAAACAAAAAAAAACAACTCAGGAAGAGGATATAGTTTATTAACTGGTCGTTTTAAGAAACCCTTTACCATTACCAAGGTAACGATTCGAACATGATTGTCATGAATCGGATGTAATTGGTACGCTCTACCAAGAGGCCAACCTAACGGTTTTCCTAAGCTGGATTTAATTATTATATGACCAAACTTTATATTACTACTAGATTAAAGCCATTTCACTTTCGGTTGAAGAGCGTGCATATCATCATTTACCCATACCTTCCAAAACGTTTGGGAAGCATGCTGAATATATTGCCAACGAATCAATCTATTTAATTTTATGCCTCTGGTACATTTAATAATGATTGGCCGATAAGGAAATCTCCGGCAGTAAGCACTTCACATTCGTCGGGATTGTCAGGAATGTGGCAAAGAGGTCGTAAATATAGGATTGATTCGATTTTACAAAATACGGTTGATTGCTCCTCAAACGTGAGTGACTTGTTGCCTACACTATGTTGTAAATGGTACTTGGCTGATATAATGCCAACTTCCCATAGATCACCCATATGTGGTGCACTAGAAGCGATGAATTTCCACTCAATGTTACGGCGAGGACAACTTTTATCAATAACGTCAATTAACAAACGCAAAAATTGTGAAACTTCCTTAAGTGTTTTGCGGCAGCGACAAAGCTAGCGACACAAACTGCACTTCGAGGTGAACTGTCTTGGTAAAAAAAAACAAATAAATAAACATAAATATGCTTTATGCATTTTAGCATTTTTACAGAAATTTTCTTTTGTATATAATGGACAGTCAATATCACAGCCTACATAATATAACGGTTTTTCAGTACGCACACAAGCGCAAGGTAAGTTGGCCATATACGGCTGATTTGAAACCGATTAACATTTAAAACAAATTACACATTTGTATAACACGAAGCTAATTACATGATGCACTGACAAAATCCAATAGGATGCTATGCAAAGTCCAGAGCCCAATGTGAATTAATAAAATTGTTATATGACCATTTTTAGGAAATAATAAAGGATTTATGATTAAAAGATAAGTTAGATTGAGACAGCCTACAACCCACTCTGAGGTACCCGTCGCAATCAATAAACGGTGATAATATTTTATATTGTAAAATACAATTCTTTTTTATGTCATCTTTTCTGAGTTAAAATAAATATTTTGACCAGCCATTATACTGGCGTTATGTGAATATTTGAATTCATTAGAGGATACAATTTTACTACAATTACGATTGAATTTTAATGATTCGCAATTACAATATAAACTAAAGCACCGTGCTATTATGTTATTTAATTTATTAAAACAAGAGAATTTAAGAAAAACATTTTCTATATTATTTGTCTCTGTGTGTGACAATAATGCAAAAGTATCAATATTAGATTTTAATTCTGAAATGACAGAGTTCTTCTGTATGTAGAAGTGTGATATGGGCCACTTATCAACGTAATCAAGTGTCCAAGATGGGCCATGAAGCCACTCGCGAATGCCAGATACTAGTTGTGTTGGCCCCGCACTGTATGTACACAAATCTGCTGCATTGTTTTTACTGTTTACATACCAACAAAAGGGAGGCGCAATTAAGGTTACCATAGCTACCTGACTCGCTACGAAAGTTTTAAGTTTAAATGGTGGTGTTTGTAACCACGCAAGTACAATATTTGAATCAGTGAGTGCGATTTTATCATATTGGAAATCCTTACAATTATTAGTAATAAAACAATGTAATTTAGAAAGCAGCACGGCTGACAGCAACTCTAAGCACAGAATTGACTATGGCTTTAAGGGAGTCACTTTTGTTTTGCTGATAGTTTTGCATTTTTTTTATTTCCGATAGGTTTGTTCATTCCATCCTATGCCAAATTTCCAAAGATCTTGTAAAATACATTTCGCAATAAAAGTAAACAAGGTGATATAAAGGTAAGTGGGTCGAAAGTACTAGCGAGCAACTTTAAGACTGATTTTAGTATACACAGCATCATTAAATGAATATTTAAAAAAAATAATCACCTGTCGGCGACCATTTTGAGCCAAGAACCTTATGAGTTGATTCGTCGTCAAAATAAATCTTTTTTTTATCAGGAAATAATTTATTTATGAAGTTAACATATCTAGTTAATAAATAATTTATTTATGAAGTTAATATATCTAGTCCATTTACGTAAAACGAAGCCGCCTTGTTTTAATAATGAAGTTACCTTACTCTATAACTCTAATGCTTTCTCCTCACTGTCAACAGACAAAGTAGATCATCCGCAAAGAAACGTGAAACTCATCTGATCAGCTTCAGATTGGCACAGAATACGGACAGCAATAAACGGTGCACTACGAAGTCCATAAGCATTTGTATTTAATTCATAAGTTTTTATAGACTTTGATGGATTCTCATGCAATTAGATGTGTTGATAATTACGGTCAGAGGGATTAATTAACACTCATCTATACATTTCGATATAACAGCCAAAAAACATATTTTATATAATCTAAATTGTATTATTATTTTTAAGATATCATGGTGTCATTTTTTACTGGTCAAGAAGGTCATTTAATGATTTTTCATTACTTGATTTTGCTGAACCGTCAAAAACCACGCGTACAGGTGTAGAAATGCTCCAGGTTCGTATTACATAGTGACAAGGAATTTAATATTTAGTGTGACTCCCAGTGTACATCTGCATGTGTTCGAGATGCCTGTACTCAAGCATAAACTTTATGTTAGAATTGTACACATACCTAGATGCATCCGAATTTTATCCGAATACTATTCGGCTATAATTCTCTGATCATTATAATTGTCTAATAAGACATTCCACATGACTTCATAATTATCAAATGCCATCGGTATGCTTTTTATGATATTTAAAAGTATGCCTATCGCAGGACATTAAATAATGAAATTTATTTACGTTTGTTATGTTAGGTTGATTATGTGCTAATGAGGTAAAAGTTTCAAAAAAGTCAAATTCACAATTTTACTTGGTAATATAACTCGTCCAAACGTTCGAGTTCACTAAAATTCATCATGACCTCGGAGTCAATGGAACTTTCTTGTTCAAAGATCTCATTTACTACTTTTCAAATATATTACGAAAATCAGTAATCTCCGCAGAGCGCACTAAAAACATATCGAGACTACTTGGCTCGTTAAGTTTTTTACTTAAATCATAAACCTTTTGCATTTTTGAAAATATTCTCTCTTTCATCATTGTTATATTTTAACCTGTTTTTGGACTGCAAGTTCAGCTTTTGATAATCTAGGCTTGTTACCTTGTGATATCATTTCATTTTTTTACCGTCACGGATGAATGTAGAAAGTTTCAGAACGAATGTAAAAGAACCAAATGTGGGGGCGGTAAATAGTTTCAATATTTATTCGACCATATTTACTTATCCCTCATAAGATTTGGATAACTCAAATATGCACACAATAAGCAATCTGCTATACCTGACTAAAGGCAAATACAATCCACTAACTGGTTCACCTGCTGGTCGGCTCCTCTCATGCAGGGTTTGGATGGCAGGTGCACTAGCACAATGATGTATTTGTAAAGGGGTATGACTCGAATCTTCAGAGATTGATGGCCAACTGGTACGCTGTTCGCCAGCGCCACAAGTCAAAATGAAAATCATCTACCCCCAGCTGGCATAGCAGATTGTATAATTGTATTCAGTATTGTTTTCTAGGAATTTGGTGGTGAAATGTCAAGAATAAGGCATTGAAAATATTTATAATAATTTATCTAACAATTTTTCGGAATTATTATTAGATAGCTTGCCAAATTATTAAATTCATGTGTGCATGTGAGCTTGTGTATGCACGAAAACTCTATTCCTCACAAAACCTCTGCAGTGTTTATGTGTAGCACAGTAGGTACGTGGCACAGAATCCTCGGCAAATGATACTGACTAATACTTTCCAGTTTTTTAAGTTTTTTTCCTTCTAGTCTCTAGTCAAGGTAATAACATATTTATTTATTTAATCAAAAAATAGGATTCATAGATGTGCAAATGAATACAAAAGCTTTACCTAGGTTTTTTTCCAACGCAGAACAGGAGGCCATCAAGAATATATGCAGGTAAGAAATGGAACAAACACCGGAATAAGAAATCAATGGATTTGTAATTAGTTATAATCGTAAACAAACATTTCAGTGATGGTAGAAGGTTGGACCATTTAAAAACTTGTTTCATGCATTCTCCTGAAAAATACATTAAAAATACATTCACATAGATATACTAAAACCTGTCTCCTAATTCATCCTCTAAAGTAACAGGTTATTTGGTGGATAAATGGTTTTATCTCCCATTCTTTTTCAAATACTTGAATTTTGTAATCTTTCTGAAAAATGGAAAATATTTCCCCACTAATTCAAATTACGTCTTGCACCAGCCTAATAATGTTATTTATAAAAAATCTAGTTCTAATGAATCTTTCTAAAAACATAATGAACAATTAAAAAATTAGATCTCTGAACAACAAAAAGAAAAAAACCGCCAAATTTTTTGAAAGTGATTTGTGCAAAGATTTTGTCATATGATCAAATTTGGCCCCACTGTAAATATTTTGTTAAAACTACCCCAGAGCAAATATAATGTTAAATAATAATATATTTCTCAAAAATTTTATTAAATCTTTAATCTGGAGCAAAAGTTCCCCAAAAATAAAATAAAAAGTTCTTAAGTGAATTTTCACTTAATTTAGTGTCATTATATATTTGTGGGAGAAAATATGAAGTACTAATTTATTTAATCATTCAACAAATGCGTAAAAGTTATTTAAAGGAAAATGTTTATTTCAATGCTGTGTTTCCAAAAATTGGTTATAATTGTGTTTACATGAATATGCAGTTTTTAAAATATTATTTTTTGTAAATGCCTGTAATTCCAAAAAAATCTCTCCTAAGATATCAAGTTCAAATTTTTGTTGTGGCAACACTATATGTCAAAATGTCAATGTGAAAAGACGTCAAGCCACGTTTCTCTATAGATTAATGTCTATTGTATTTATATGTTTATTTAACAGCAGTCACCTGGTTTCTCTTTCTCTTTCTCTAGTTCCTTCAATCTTAGAAAAGGCAACTTTTTTGACAGAATTCATATCATTGCTCCTAAAGCAAGACCAAACCACTGGATATAGGAAGATTTAATTACTTTGACTATATCTGGTAGTCTATACTCTATTTATGTTACATGATTATAACATATTTTCCGAATGTCATTTTCTTTAACTACTCTGAAATTTTTGCAAAGTATTTTCCATTAATCAATGGGAAGGACATTTCCATGGCTAAAAGTGTCAGATAATGTCTATATTTAAATCTTACTATGTAGAGATTTATCTTAGTACTGATGCTAATACACTTTGATTTAAATTGTTTTATGTAAGTCGTTGTATAACCTATTTACAATGATGTTTTAGTTTCACCTTTAACATGATTATTGATCGTGATAATAATTCTTAATTATGCAAATTGGTTTATATTATAAAATATGGGGTTTCATTTTCTTTATATTACATTTATTAGAAGCAATAAGAAATTTGTTATCCTCTAGATTTCTGTTCTTTTTGCCATCTGTTGATATCTCGTTCTTTTTGCCACCTCTTCTAGAGACCTAAAAACCTCTACAACTGCTTATGTACTTCTTCCAATAGTGTCAATGTTATCTATATGTGGAAAAGTTTGGAAGAACCTTTGAAAAATTATTACTTTGGTTGAAATTCCAAAATCTATAACCATTTTCTTGAACTAAAATATTTCTGCATTTTCCTTGGAATACAATTTTCCTGAAAACTCAGATATTATTTAACATTTTATTTTACATTTTGTATCATCATGTTATTATCAGTTTTCCTGAACATAAGGTGAAATTAATTGATATAATCGGATAGAATATGAAGATCTTAAAAAAATTTCTTTCAAATAGTATCACAAGTTTATTAAAAATCAATGAAAAAGCAAAACACCAATTTTACCTTCTTTTGAATTTTCTAAAATTAGCCTTAAAAGTGAATTTGATCAAACGTTAATGTTCCTTTCTGAAACTTACACTTGTGTTTTCCAATAACTTTAAGTCATTATAGATAATAAGTTACTGGATAAATAGAAACATTTTCTCATTTAATAGATCTACGTTCCTATAATCAAACAACACACATCATTTTATGTAGTCCTTTTAAAAACAGGGTTAGTTAACCATGTATGGTACAAAATTTGATCCCACATCAGCCAGGTGATTTAAGCTATTAACTTAAATCACCATATAATATAATGTTAGTGCAATATCCTCTATTTCTTTAGCAAAATTGGGATAACAATATTGTAGATTGGTTTCTGAGCTTCGACCTTCTTCATCACAAAAAACTTCACTTTTTAATCGGGATCTCAGTTTTATTACTTATCAACTCACTATTCTTAATTGTAATTGTCTTCGTATTGAAATCTCTTCTAGGTATTTTATCTTCTAAGTTCCTTTTTAGTTCTATAATTTTCCAATTCCTAATAAAATTTTTCAAAGCGTTTCCTTTATGCCCCCAATCTTCTTTCTATTCTTCATCACTTTCAGTATCCCACCACATATTTGTCTATCTCTTTTTAAACATAAGATGATAACCGGCATATAGAGAATATTTTATAGCACCAAAATTTACAGGGATATGGGTTAGAAAACAATTTAAGTGAACTATTTTAAAACGTCAGTACCCCATAACATTACCATGAGTATAACATTGTGAAAAACGACAGCTCATTAACGATTTAATATATATTATTATTTACTTTTTGTGTACTTATTTTATGGATTGGTGTTACAGGCATTTCCAGTCCTCAATAAAAATTGATATATGCAACTCGCTATATTTTATGTGGAAGGTCTTAATCCCAATTAAATAAAACTATGTGATGTAGTATTATTTCTACTTTCTTTAAGTTCTTTACCACAATCTAAGTTTTGTTGTTTTACAACAATATTATAATACAACAAAACATAGGTTGTGGTAAAGAACTTAAAGAAAGTAGAAATAATACTAAGTCACGTAGTTTCATTTAATGAAATTCCAAAAAATTAATGCCAAATATATTCAACATTCGGAAGTATCAAATAAATAAATCTACCTTTGTTACAAAATATTTCTATGTAATCAAAATATGTAAATGACCGTAAACAAGTTAAAAATAAGTACAACAAGACCCACCCCTAGTACGAGCATGTTCCACACGACCTGTGTAGTTGTAAACAGTATTTTCATGTATACTTCCCAATAAATAAAAGTCAGTGATCCCCTTTTTTTGCTGCTTATCCGACATTTGAGCCACGTCCCAGGCCGCTACTATACAGGCATTCGCCATGTAATCTCCTGTGACCAAAGCTGCAATTTGACTTGCAGCACAGTGCGAAGTGCAAAAAATACCGAGAAGAGTGACTGCTACTCCCTGGAAATTAATCAATTTACCAAAGTCAGTGCACATTCAGCAGAGAATAGCAACTTCAATCGCTCTGTTAATAACTGTTGCTAATGACAATATTTCACATAACATGATCCTGAACTCAGCCTACATAAACACGCTTCACCTTGTAATGAGTTGTAGAGACCTATGCTGTTTAAACATATCAAACAATTAGTCAATAAACGATTAGTGTCAAATTCAATAATGCATGAGTATACTTCTGAGTATTAACTAAACTACAACTCCTACTATTTTCCTACTGTATACACTGTAATCCCCATTAAGTTTCTGAACAAGATGAAAACAAAGTGGTATGCCACTACTTGAAATTTATTTTTGTGTTGGACTCCCCATTATTCATGCAACTGCATTAAAAAATCAAATAAATCTGAATTGTTCCTGTTTCTATATAGAAGTTATTTTAATTTTTTTCATCTAACATGAACAATAAATTCAAATTTTTTTCATTGTTCCCCACAGTCACTCTGTTCTTTATCTAGTTGCGATATACCTTTAACAGTGTATATAAACAGAACAGTGTAATTAAACAACAACATTGTTTAATTCATCGAGGCTAGTTCTTCTCTATAACTTTATAATTATTTGCAATTTAACTTAATGTCAATATTTTGCACTTGTTACATTGTACTCAGCTTTAAATAAGTTTCTGGTGAAATTCAATAAAAAGAGTATTTTTAAAAGAGTAGTATTCGTTTAAACAAAATATAGCTTTACGGTGACTAAAATTTTATTCAAATAATTTTCATTCTTAAATTTATTTGTGTGTTCCTTATTTAAATCTGGTCTTTTAAAATGAACTACCCCAATGTGCAAAATTTTATATAGGTTATGGACTAAAAAAGTTTTGTTTTCCTTATTTTACATTGTATTGGATTCACTTACCCCTATGGGTCCGTAGAAATTATCACACCACCCAGCGATAGGTTGTTTATAAGTGTTCAGGACTGAAAAACAAATATTTTAAACATAAAATGACATTTCCTTTCTTTTAGATCATTGATGGTCCTATCTATATTTAAAAATGTATACAAACGTTGGAAACTACAACAAACACCATACAGTATATATAGATATATCACATACATATATATGTCGTATAGTTACGGGTTGTGTAATAACTTGCCCCAGGTGAATACCAGGTCGCTACCCAAAATATTGCAAATATAATATCATTACTGAAAAAAAAATCTCCAATTTATATAGAACGCTGGAGTGCTGCCCAAAGTACTTTCGATACAAAATGAAATGGAAGAGACGTTTTTAAAAGAATATATTTTTTACAATTTTTTCCTATGACTCAAAATTTATATTTTCATATCGTCATTTATTTACATTGCTAAATATTTTCTTTTGAAATCATTTTACGCAGAGCTACATAACCTTAACTGTTTGATGTAATAGAAGTAATATAATTTAAACACAGAAAAATTAATGACTTCCTGGGTTTGACACAAAATAAACTTAAATAGTTTAATAATTTTTTTGGTCATAGATGGGGGCCCTCCCAAAAATTTTGATTCGCCGATCGCCATTGCCTTATATGTAATGAACACAAAGACTTGAAACTTGCATTGAAACAGTGATACCTCCATTCCCTTCACATCAACTCGTTTACCTGAACAAGTGTCCCAACTAAAACAATTATTATATATCACAATTGCATAGCTGAGAAAGGTAAAAAATTTCATAAAGAGCCAAATCTACTCTGTATTAAATATTCCGTACACATCTAAAGAAAAACATTTTCTTTCCCTCCGTAGACATAGTATTAAAATATTTGGGGTGCAAAACTTTACGTATTTTATCTTCTATAATGAACAAGTTACTAGAAATATTTAGTTTTATAAATGTTTGTCAGGTTAAAAAGAAATATTCCACTCTATTGGTGTAAATAACACTCACTGTAGAGTGATGCCTGACGCCTGAGACTTTGTTCGTTTTCATAGGTAAACAATCACTTGCATTTGCTTTTTATTGTGGTTCACATATTTTTGTAGGCTTGTTATATTGTTATAATATTTTAATCGTACAATTACAATCCTACCTGCTTTTCTTATATGATTAAATTTGTAGTAATGTGGTAATTATTAATTCGTCATTTTTGCGATTTTGTTTCTTTACCAATTTAAACACTGTTTATTTGTTGTTATTTAATTTGTATTCCGCTGCATTCAATGTCTTCCACGACACAACACATATTCATATAATGGCGTTTAGTTGGCTGAAAGAGATTACTCTTGTAACAAAGAGCTATTGAATGAGATATGTACTTTAAGAAAATTAAATAAATGAGTTTATGTAGTGATGTTTCTAGCTAATAAAGCAGTTCTAGTAATTATTCAAGTTGATCTATATTTCTTCTATATTTTTTGAGCTATGATATAAATCTCTTTCCGGAAAAAAATTCTGATAGTTCACAACAATTTAAGCAAAAATTCTGTATTATTAAAACTTTCCATAAATTAGATAAGAAATCATTTCATGTAATATAGAAGATAAATCACATGTTTCTTCCATTGTTTTCTAATATCCAAATGTTGAGTTGCTTGAAATAATGAACAGAGATATTAATTAATAGTTCTTAAAATTAGCAATGCTTCAAATGTAATGTATACATTTCAAACTTACTGACTGAAGGGCGTACTATGCCAACAGGTAATCCTCTGGAATTTTCTTTAACAATATTTTCAGCTACGGCCTTGGAGTATAGGTACATATTAGGGTATCCCCCCAATAATCTATAAAATATAAAGAAAACTTTTAATCACTTGCCAAATAGTTTTAATAAATATAGCAACACAGCATATGCACTACAATAAACTCAACACAACTGTGTTCAAGTAAATGTTTAAAAAACTGTGTAATAAAAGGATTGGGTAAACATTTTATTAATACATCACATGATCTTAACTTAATCAATTTAAACAGCAATTATAGAACCAAGCAAAACATTCTTTTACTTGGTAATTAATCTCCCTCATTAAAACTAAACTTAGAAATATAAAAAAGGGAAATTTATTACTGTGTTTTTATACTGCAGATCTACCGAAGCTGTTCAATTGAAACTTCAAACATCACAAACATTTTCATGTTTTTAGAATAATTTCTTAGTTCCATGAAAAAAAAATTTATTTTCAAATTTTGATTACAAATAATTTATAATAATATATATATTTATAATAATAATAATTAGGGCCCTCATATGTGTGTGTATATATATATATATATATATATATATATACACACATGTACATATACAGATATATTTTACTATTTAGACACACCAGAATAAAGTTATCCTCAAAAATAAATTATTTAAAATGATAGAAAATTAACAGCAACATTTTATGCTGGTAGGCGAATTGCTGTTTTGGAACTGAAAAATGCTCTGAAACCTTGAAAAAACAATTTTTAATTTCAGTATTTATTTTATCCTTTTTTAGCAATATATTCAATATTTTACTTTGATTATGACATATTATACAATTCAGTTACAGCACTATTGTTCCATGTACCTCAAGCTAACAAACATGCCTCATGTCTTTGTTGATGAATTAAAATTCAAATTGTGTCATTATCATATAATGTAATCAACATAATTTCATTGTTATGAAATACACTGCCTACCCTGGAGTAATCTTAATAAGAGTATCTTCATCAGTAGACTCCACAAGTTGCATCAGCTGGTCTCCACTAATTGCATCAGAAGGTAGGTCATACATCTTCTCCTTTATATGATGATGTACGAAGTTGGAGTAGGCTGAAGAGACATGGACAAATGCTTTAAGTTGCTTCATCTTATGAGCGAGAAGGAGAATGTCACGTATGCAGTGTATATTAGTGCGTACGATTGTACACAATGCATCGTCGAATCGAACTGTTGCAGCGGAGTGGAATATTATGTTGACCTGAAAATTGTTTTAAAAAAAAAAATTATCAGTTTTTACCCTTTCATAGCTTTTCTTTAATTTGTTGTTTACCTTATATATGAGAGATTTGTGGTAGCTTGAGTTTTACCACAATTTCAAGAAGATAATTTTTCGATTTGAAATTTATCACTATTCTTCACAAACATGGTTGTACTACCACTTATATTTCACTTCATGCATTGTTTCATAACCTAAATGCAAGTTTTTTCAAAAACGACTTTAAATATTACGTTGACCAGTAATAGTCACAGCATCTCAGCTCATGAATGTTAGCTTGTGTTATGCTTCTTCTCGAAAGCATGAATTTGTTTCTCTATTGCAGTGTGGGAGCAAGAGGGTAATTCTGCCAGATAAAATGAACTTAACGTGGGACCTGTTACAATAAGGTTTTCTAATTTCTCTACATTTAATCTAAGATGACACCCTGGATGAGGATTATCGCAAAGATCAAAATGTTCTCCCCTGAATTTTTGTAACTAAAACTTGGCTGTCATGGGAGGGTACCTCTTCACACATTATTGTGTATATATTCTGTGTTGTTTTGCTTGATTTTTACCCTAAACAAAACATTTATGAAGCGAGAATATTCTAATTTAATTTAACGAAATTTCCATATTTGGTTTGAGCTTTATTCGCAGAAACTAAGGTACTCAATGAAGAAAAGAACGAACACAGTACTCTTAACACATCCTACCAGAGATGTTGGAGAAGTTTATATATCTTTCTTGAAACTGCTGAAACAAAGCTATGCAGCAGCAAAGCACAAAACAAAATTGGGTAAAAATAACCCTGGCAAGTAATAAACCTGGTGACCTTTGTGATAGATTCTGTTTAGTTCTCTGGTACTGCAACACAAAAAATAAATGTATTGAACTACATTAACTTAACATATTATATTTTAAATCTCATCTCTGAACATTCAGTACATAACATATCAATATTGAGAAAGTTCTAAAAAAGTCTTAAAAAGTATTGAGAAAGTTCCTAAATAACGAATTTATCACTTCACTATTGCTGTTTTTTTAAGAAATTTTATATTTTACTATGTGTGTGTGTACATGTATATGTATGTATATGTATATGTACAAAATATATACAAACTAAGAAAAATACTAAAACAGGTTACCTTAATCCAATGAGGAAAAACACGAATATATTAAAATGAGGAGTTTATTAAAACTATACTGGATAAAGTCAATGAATGGTTAAAGAGAATTGATGACTACCAGTAGAAATTAATAATTAAAAGCAACAAAAAAATAATATGAAATGTCATCCTGATAAAATAATTGGCAAAAAATATATGAATAAATTACCAACACAACCAACAATCAAAAAAATGTGTTAAAAATGGAACTTTCTTTCCTGGTACAAAAATATATTATATGTAGGTAAGGATATTTTTTAAAGTGTATTTATAAGCATAAAAATGCAAGAAATCAATTTCAAATCTTCATCAAGGCGAGGCTGTTAATAAACTGGTAGGAAGACCAAATGATGAGCTTACTATGAACCAATAAATTAGACAAACTTCGAATATTATCAATATAAAGACTGCAATGAGTACATCGCTTAGTAAATCTCAAAATCCTCTATATATTTTCACAAGCATGTACAAACGAACATTGAATTTAAAACAAGCACACGTGCAGTGACTCAGTGAAATATCAATTTTAAAAAAATTACTGTAATGGCCGCAATAAAAACTTTCCAAAACGTGTCATAGCCAAAACACTTTTTGTATGTTACGAACCTCATTAACCAATGTCTCCAAATCCTTTCCACTGATACCTAGATTGTTCTGTGCACAGTCTCCCTGTATGGGCACAATCTTGGATTTGAATTGTGGATCTGTTTCCCTCACTTTATCAAACAGCTGGAAAAATATGAAACAATGTAAAATTTAATTCATTTGTAGTACTTTTTCGTCAAATAAACTTGTTTTGCTTCAAATAACTTGTCTTCAAATATATTAATTCAATAGCTACAATTGTTTTCGTTTGTGCTCTTTACTTTTAAATAAGCAACAGCTCTTTTTTTAAAATGATGATCATTAGATAAATTCTTTTCAATTCTTACTAAACGTTTCTTAATGTAAATTATTTAATACCATTCCAAGTAACGAAGTGAGCAAACAGTGAGACAAAATGTGAAACAGATTGGTACAACATTTAAATTTCACAAGATCTTTAGTACTACCAAACATATTTTTATTTTTCCTGCACATGCGGCATTATTCCAAACATGCGGCATAAAGCATGGAAGTGCAAAGACAAACAGATGGACACATAAAAACTAAACATCTATGAAACTTACAACATCGTCGAATTGTTCGTCTAGCCTTTTATTAATTTCTTTTTCTTCCTTTTGTCTGCACAAAATGTACAATTTTCTAATTCCTGGACATGACCTGCAACAATAGACATTTTTATAAATCAAATAATTTTGCAAAGAGAATCCCTGTATTTTGAAGCCACTGCTGAAATGTGGTAAGATGTAAATCAATTCAAACAGCCTAACGAAAATGTGTAACGGAAATAACGCAATGAGGTTATTTAAGCATGCTATGTTACAACTAAGTTTTAACATCTGATATCATATAAAGATATTGTCATATTCACGATACAATATTTGGAGCATATAATTATTTAATTAAGAAATTGAATATAAAAATATGGTTTGAGAGCATAAAGAAAGCAAGAATACCTTGAGGGATATCTTACCTGGTCTCGTTACATATATAGTGAAGGTAATAATGTGAATTTTTTAAGCCTAAAAGTCAACGTTCAGTCAATGTCAAGTCAAGTTGAAAGTAAAATTCATGTGTGTAAAGCAAAAATAACTTTATTCGGAATATGGAAGGATTTGTTGTATTTTCATTAAATTCTAAGCATAGTTTTGTTAAATAAACCATATTTATAAATAATATAGTAAGCATTCGTTTTTCAAATTGCTATATTATTTAATCTATTTCTACAAAAGTAAATCTTAACTCAATAAATGATTGAATTGACCTCAAAATAGCATAATGCAATATTTCTATTCTGTTTGTTATTTCACAAATGGATAAACGAGTTGCTTTATAGAATTTTCATCTGCGCAGACTTTTAAATGATCTATAACATCTTGCGTTAAATACCTATAAATGAAGGTAATAACAATTCTTATTTTAATTATGAAAAATATATACTTTATGGAAATAATATGTTTTTAAAAACATCAATAATAACTGCTAACTTTAGCAAACATCGGCATCCAATTTCCATTCTACTGCAATAATAAGGAAAAGTAAAAAAATGTATGAACTAAAATTCTTGTACTTGTAGTCAAATAGTCGAGTAATTAAATGTGAAGTTTATTTGACAACCACACAGAAAGTGTTTTTTGGAAATAATAACAATTATGAACAGTCATAGCCACAGTAAACTTTGTTTGTTATTTAAACAATCCTTTTAATTAAAATTATCAGTAGTATTATAGAATCACTTTAATAAATTGACCCACAAATGGTGTTAGGATAACGTCATCTTAGTACAAAAGAAAGGTCAGGCCCAGTACAAAAGAAGGTTTCATTTCAATAATTTCTTAATAAAATATTTCTACAAATCTTAATTTTATATAATGACAATTATGTGAGTCTACTCGAATATTTATTTATATTAGAGGTCGCTCAGTGGTCGAAATTCAACCGTGGTTCATTAAATTTGTAAGTTTCAACATTATTGAGATTTTTTTGTCAAAAAATATAACTCTGGTCTATATGTGTTTGACATTGATAGTATGAACATAACCTTTTATCTTGGAATGTAAACAATGAATCTTTTAATGTAATTATAATATATAATTTAATGTAGGTTTAACACATATTATATATAAATTTTAGCTTTCTGTTTTAACACACATTATATATAAATTTTAGCTTTCTAGTCTTTCCTTTTCCATATAAACTTTAACTAATTCATATTTCATACTCTTCTATGGGCTTAATATACTTATACCAGTGCACAAATTTTCTCTTTACGTATTAATACATAGATTTTTAAATTTAAAGGGCTGGGGCATAATGAATTTAAAAAAGTTTCTATTCTGATAATAAACTAAGAGGATAAAGAATTGTTCTATCAAAGTATACATTTTATACACACATGCACACCTACTTGGTACCGAAAACATCCCAAGTAAGCTTCGAATAAAAGTATCAAAACTTGAACAAAATTCGTACCAACATAAAAATCAGTAAACCTTATAGAATACGTTAGTATATTTGTAATAAATTTTATGGAATCAATTTCTTGTGTGATGTGGTGTAAATAAAATAAATTAGATTATTTTGTTAGGTCATATCCACCTGCGGCAATGTTTCACTCCTCATGTTTTGTCACATAGTAGAAAAAAAGTGAATAAATATAATTCAAATATAACTTGATGAAAGAAAACGATGAAGGAAAACACAATAAAAAAACTTTTAACAATTTTCAGGAAAGTATCTTGAGGAATAAACTTATTATTTGATACTTTTCATACAAAAAAAATTTATTGTAAAATGGTGCAGCTTTTCTTGGAATATAAATTGATACAAATTCAATGTCTACAAGGTCACATATTGCATTATTGAAATTAGAATTTTAATAACAAACCTTTCTATAGATGAGGCAAATTTTAATATTATTTTATTACGCATTAATCGGTGCTTACGTCACTTCAGTGGAAGACACTGCAGTCTTATTAGTCATCTTCATCTTACAATCTAAGTTGTATTTGTTATGATTTTTAATCATATTTTATACACAAACATATAATCATACTTTTGTTAAGATACAAACATACTTTATCAATGGAAAAATAAAAAAGTTAATTCGATATCTGTATGTTAAGATGGTGAGATTAATCAATGAGCACATATATTAATAGGAATGTGTTGAAATTTTAACAGAAATAAGGACCTAACGGAACCCGAAAGTAGTTTATATCATTACAACAGAGAAAAGCATCGCTATAATAATTATGCAATTGATGCTATATGCGCAATTTATATGGTAACTTGCTCATGTTACCATAAGTAACTTGCTTAAGTTAGCAAACTATCTGCAGCGGCCAGTCTTCAGCTGAAATCTGATTTATTAGGTTTACAGAAATAATTTCGGTCTAGATAAGACTCTTGTATATACTACAAGGATAACTATTTGTGTATACTATATAGGTTTATAGGTTTATTTATTGATTTGGATACTTCACAATTGATGCGTTTAGCAGACTTACTGCTACAAGAGCAACTTCTTACAGCCAACTAGTACGTCAGTCAAGCCTTCCGCAGTGAGCAGCCTGGAATCAAGATCAAGTCCTCGCAGTGCACCACGATGTCAAAGGTATCATGCCTTGTGATCAACCCAACACACAACGGCGACAATATGGTACAATTTTAAAAAACTAATTACTTATATAAATTTTTAATATTAATCATAGCAGTTGTTTTATTTCAAATGGTAATTTACTTAAGATGTAGAACTTACACATAATTTATTTAAATTTTTCAACTTACTGAATTTCGGATTTGATTTCATTGGACAATATTATTTTTCCATAAATTCAATATTTATTTTTAAAATAGAGTGTTTGTAATATTATTATTCAAACGCCTACATGATAGAAAAATATGGATACCATTACAGATTTCAACACCACAAAATTGCCTATATTAAATACTTTCCAATTTTTAAAGCCAAATTTTCCGATATCCATTTCTGGGTTAGAAGAACAATGGCTATATGTCAATGATATTAGAGTTAACCCAAAAGCCAATGTGTATAGACTAAGACGTTTAAGTCACTGCGGTGAGCTAAGCCCATGATGACCTTTCCTGATTATAAATGTGTAAATATATTTTACTAAAGTCTTCGTTATAAGATTTACTGCTGGTGCCTTACCTGAGTAGTTTTTCAATAATCAATTTTCCTACGAATCCTGTTCCTCCTGTGATAAAGATACTGGTGTCCCTATAGAACTCTTTGATCTCAGAATCCTGTTGCATAGCAGTCATTTTCATGAGGACTTACCCAGGTTATGAAAAGATTCAAAATTTGGTCTGAAATTTTAATCATGATTTTTTTTACTTCATTTATTAAAAGGTTTACATGTATTGTACATTGTTTTGAAATACCAAACTATGGCCATCCTAGTGACAGCACATCGTAAGAAATCTATCTCTGGGCAGTACTGACTTGAGAATCAGAAATTTAGACATTTTTGGTACAAAAGTTGTGACTCGTATAATAATGTATTAATCAATTAAGGTAACGTTATAAACTTATGTGATGGAAGCAAGGTTGCAAAATTTAATAAATATATTTGTCAATTGGTATTTTAACAGCATTTTAAATATACAGCTTTATAAAATTAAAAAGTAGAGAAAAAAATTATAATGTGTATACACTAGTAAAATAAGAAAATTTTTATATTTTAATTTTGTGTCGTAAAACATTTAGATATTATTGAAAACCCTTACATGTTGTATTTAAGCTAATTGGCTAAACATTTTATTAGTGCAATATAATTTCATTTTCCAGGTCTATGTTAATGTTTAATTCAATTAATATAAAAGAGGAAACTACAAGAATGTTTCATAAAAACTATTTTTATTTAAGGTCTTGTTCATTAACTTTTATGAACTATAAATTAAAATAATTTATTTTTAGTTTTTTATGATATATTTACTGAGAGGAATATGAATAAAATTACAAGACTAATAATTAATTGATTTTAAAATTGTGTTTAACCAGGGAACTTCAACAAAGCATTTTAACATTCTAATCTATAATTTAATCTCAGTAAAATTGTTCGAGAAAATATATTTTAATTCTCTTTAAATATGAATTTTACAAACTTTATATTTAAATTGATATTGTGCAATCGAATTGAATTTTTGATACAATTGAATTTTTAAAGAAAAATAGTGCAAATTTTTATATGAATTTGCATAGACGTATTATTTATGGTTTTGGATATTCATTATTTATATTCATTACGATAAGAGCTTTTTCCTTGAAAAACAATTTTGATGGGTTTTAAATCATATTTTAATACCTAATATACATCACAAAATAAAGTTTAGTGTCTTTGGCCCAAAATATATGTTATAGCCATGAAAGCAAAATAATTTTCAAGTAACATGGGGATGAAAAACATTTTAGGGGATGCAAATAAGAGGCAAATGGTTAATAAAATTATATGATGTCTTATCTCGTTGTGATATAAATATGATATATTTATACCTTTCTGTTTATGAACTCTTGATATTCACATTGAATTAAATATAAATTTTTCTTCTTTTAATAAACAGAAACCCTTTTCTTTATTATACTACCAAGATCTGTCTGGAGATTGAAACCTCAATAAGTATCATGTGAGGTAGGATACCTCAATTTATTCAAGGAAAACTATCATTGATTGATTCGAAAAGGCTGTAGATCATCTTATTCAGGAGTATATTTTACATATATAAATGTTATTTGTGTGTGTCAATATACATATGAACATATATATGTATATATATATATTATATATATATATATATATATACATATATATATATATATATATATATATATATGTATATGTGTCTGTGAGTATGTGTAGGAATAAAAAGATTTTGAAAATCAAAGTACATATGCAGTGATTTATATGTAAGTTAACAAAAACACTTATTTAAATTATCCTTCTTTATTAGTGTGTAATATAATTATAAATTAAACAGATGGGAATAAATTTAATTAGAAGTTGAAATCGTTTCTTTTGTCCTGTAGAATCTTTATCTTCCTTTGCCTTAACACTAATCAGAATCTATAACGTGTTACGGAAAGGATAGTAATGTAACTAAATGTTTTCATTACGTTCTTTACTTTATACTTTAAATTCCATAATTATTTTGTTGATAATAATTTAAAAAGATTGTAAATACTTGGATACCTGGTTACTAAAAATGTTAACTCTCACAGACAAAGTTCACTTAAGTACTGTCAGAAACGATAATTATGCGATTAGACTTACAATCACGAAATAATGTAAGTGTAATGGAATCCGGTTAAATTCAAACAACATCCTAATTACCATTTGTACATATTGTAAAACACATGTTGTTATGAACATATGTACACTGGGAAACGAAAAAAAAATGGATTTGATTATGTATAGATTTTTTCCACATCAAAATGAATAGTTAACTAAAATTACCTAACTAGCCTTTGACTGTACTTTCGCAAATAAATTTTGATAGCCGTACACACAAAATTTTGAACAATTAAAAAAAAGATATTTAAATAATTATATTTTCATAAAGTTAAAAGAAATATACCTTTTTGAATTATTTTGTTCCTTTAATTTGTACACACAAATTATTCTGAAAGGGTATTTGTGAAACATATAAATATCTGCACATTTACTTAAAAAAATTAGAAAACTGTTATTTAGACTTTTAATTTTTTACATGAAACTATTAATAATAAGATGCTTGTTTCCAAAAAATATGTAAAATTCATCATTATCTTAATAAATTATTTTTCAAGTATTTGTTTTTGGGTAAGTTTTAAGAAGCAATTAAATTTGTTTTTATAAGTATCTAATCTACTATTTTCTTCATTCATTCTAAACATAATAATTTTTACAGGCACACTTTGTAAAGTACCAGTTCCCAAATACATTAATTTAAAATTTTAATTTGAACAAGTGTTTTTTATTTAAATAATCTTTGAAATATTATTTAAATAAAAAACACTTGTTCAAATACACTGTGTACATCATTGTAATGCATGATGAAAAAATTCATTCTAATTAATAATCAATTTGTCAGTATCTGGGTACATCTATGGCTATAGACTCATTTTGCCGATTATATTGTTATATTATTTTATCTTTCATTACATACTCGTTTATATATTTGTTACATATTTATATATTTAATACGAGTTATTTCACTGTATTGCGTAATAAAAATGAAATGAATAATAATAAAATGACAGGACCATATGAACTAAATGTTATGGATTGTGATTAGTGGTAAGGCAAAGGAAGATAAAACTGTACAGGGCAAAAGAAATAGTCTCTCACGTCTGAAACAGTTCTATATAAAAGTCTTACAAACATATATTTACATTTAATTTAAATTAATAATTTTCCTAAAATTTATTGTAATAAAAGGTTTCAACTTCTAATTAAATTTATTCCCATTTGTTTAATTTATAATTATACTAATAAAGAGGGATAATTTTCCTAAAATTTATTGTAATGAAAGGTTTCCACTTCTAATTAAATTTATTCCCATTTGTTTAATTTATAATTATACTAATAAAGAGGGATAATTTAAATACATATTAGAAAAGAATGCCAGTAACTGAAAAGAATGTATTTTCACTTCATTTATAAATTTCTCACATCAAAATTTTCTCTTAAAAATATAATTCATAAAACATCAGTGCACAATTGAATGTTTATCATTTCAGAACAGAGATACAACAAACTCTTTGTATAATCATAAAACAATGTCATATAATGAAGTACGTATTCTTTTGCATCACGATTTGAAAATGAAAATGAATACATTTAAAAAGAAAATAATCCTTTCATATATCTATGATAAACGCAGGCCACGCCACACATAAGAGCAAAGTCGTGTGACGTATGATAGTAATAATGCGGAGGTTGGGGCTGAAAGGCCTGATAAGTAAAAAAAAATACTATAAAGCTGACGAATAAAATGTGTGACAGAAAAGACATAAAGGAATTGCAATTTATTGTATATTTTTTATTTTCCTACTAAGATATTTTTTAATTATTGAGGTGTTTCTAAACTTTGACTTATGATAACTGAATTACTTTTCACAAATTATATTTTTAACGGAGCCACATTAAAATCACTCATTTACTTGAAAAACCCGCATCTACTTTGCCAAATTTTAATGGCAACAGTGATACAAATGAATCTCTCTATGCTCCAGCTCCAGCAGCAGACAACACACTTGTTTTCCGCAAAGTATACTGACAACATCTTCAATTTTCACTGATAATGCAAAATCAACAACTTTAAGAGTTATCACAACAGAACATGTAAGTCAACTTTCCAATAGCCTGTAGCCAAAAATATTATGTGCAAATAATGATAAAGAATTGATAGAATGTGACTTTGTCCTATATATATATATATATATATATATATATATATATATATATGTATATATATATATATATATATATATATATATATATATATATCTATCTATATATATATATATATATATATATATATATATTTATCCGAAAGGTAGAGCGAGTGTCAATTTTCAATAAAAAAACAGCATTTTTCACTATCATAATCTGAATAAATAAATTTTCTTTACTGCTATTACTGCAAAGTTTTTGTTAAGAGCTATTTGAAATCTGTTCGCCCTGGGGAAGAATTTGAATATGACTGACAACATTTAAGTGAACTTTTAAACATTCATGAAAAAAGCAAGTTACACTGTTACAGAAAAAATTGTGATTCGGTTTTTGCTGAAGTTAGCTTTTCAGAAATTGTTTGAGATCAATAATGACAACTCTAAATGTGTAAATTACCCAATCATATCCAAATGTACGTAATGGTTTCAAATAAATGAAGTAGTTAATTTCAAAATGAAGTAATTAATTTTGAGGTTTTTATATATTACGATGTACCTTCTGAATGTAGTCACAAGAATTAATTTCAGTTTGTGTATAACTTCTTAACTTAAAAAGCACAACAATTAGTACAGAATAATATGTTTTATTATTTTAAACTGTGGTAGGCTAACATAATAAAAAGTAGTAGGTACGGTATAAAATAACATTTCGGAGGTATGGTATAAAATTTATTTTTCTGGCTTTATAGGAAGAAGTGTTAAATATCAATTATTTGGAGAGTTAAACTTATAATAATATTACAAGAGATCTGTAAACAAATTTTGAATTTAAATCTAAGTTTTTGTTGTAAATAAAGTGTAAATTAGTTTGTTGTTAATTTTAATGTTAATCATGAGTCATCATATAAGTTAATAAACAATTTGAAATACTTTTATTGTAATAAATTTGAAATACTTTTATTTTGTAACTGTTCTGAAAAAGAACAATTAGTATTATGTGAAAAAGTTGAAAAGGTATTGGACAATAAAATAATATCTTATATGTGCAGGTATAATTGTGTAGGAGAAAGGAAAGTTGCTATGGTCCCACAGTTCTGAGTGCCGCCTTTTTTCACTTTGTTACAAGTGTTTTTCTAGTAAACATTTATAAAGACACTTTTTGTTTATTCTTCTTACATTGTAACACTTTTTATATCAATAACTTCATTGTCTTTAGTACTTAGATATCTATAGATACATGGATTTCTAAGTTTCATAAATAAATAAATAAAATATGGAAAAAATGAAAGGTATGTAGATATATGGAAACAAAATTAATTCCGACTTTATAATTCAAAATGTTATGGAATTTTTTTTCATTAGCCAATATAATTAAAAAAAGAAAGAAGTATCTAGGTAAGATTAAGTAAGATTTAGAACCAACAAAACAAATTATGTAATTAGACAGTTTTGTTACCTCTGACACGCTGCCGATGGCACAGCAAATAAAATATAAAATAAATTAAAATAGCCGCACATATTAATCAAATGTTGTCGAATAATGTAACATGATTTTAATTCAAATCAAGTGTTACAGTTAAGAATGAAAAAAGTTGATAAAATACATGTGAGCCTAACAAAAAATATAATATCCTTAATTGTCCCAAAATCACCAAAATTTACCTTTATTCATCGGTAACATAAATAGGAATGAAAGTGGAAAGAAAGTGACCGAGTGCATGTCGATACTTGCCCAAAATAAGATCTCTTAATAGTCTGTATCACTTGAAATGGTTGATGCGAGTTATGTAAGATAATTTAAAAAAATTCTTAATTAATTCAGTTAAATGCCAGTATCTTTTCTGACAAGCAATAATCACTTATAATTGCAACCCTGTAATCAACATATCACCTAGCTGAGACAATATATAAATCTATTTATTCACATCTATTCAAATAAAGTTTAAAAAACCTTCTAGACTCTTGAAAACAAACCATTATTACATTTGTTTACTCCATCCATCACCTGGGATCTCTATGAAGAATCAACTACTCGTCTCTCTTCTTTGATCTATAACTGAAGATGAGGTTTACTGAAATAGCTTACTGATGAATATCAATAAGCTACTTTAGTGAACCTCATCTTCATCATTTGGTAGACTGCTCAAACTCTCTTCCTACATCAACCATCATCATAGAATCTAATCCAAGAAAGTCTGAATCTATGTTTGTTCTTATCTAATAGTATCCGAATTTTTTTTAAAGTTTTTCAAACTTATACTTAAAAAATTAGAGCAAAGAGGAACTTGGAACATATGATTTGAAAGTTTAATATTTGGCAAAAGGTAGTAAAAATAAAAAGTACTCCACATAACCTACCTTGAATTTAAAAGACTTATTTAATGATATTCCAACTGATAGGATACATGGGCAATATTAAAATATATGAGAAATAATGAAAAGTATATGAGAAATAATGATAAAAAATATATGAGAAATATTTTGCACCCGCTTTATGCACTTGTAACATAATTTTTTCATTGTGCTTTACATTAAAAAAATAATGTTTTGCTATATATCAATTGAAGAGCTCAATTGAAGAGCACATAAAAAGTATATGGCTGAAAAATTTCTTACATATCGGTCTAAACTTTTAGAAAGTGTGAGGCTGTAAACAAATGAATGAATGTGATAAAACTAAAAAGGGTTCCTTGTTTCACTGGAGAAACACTAAGTAAAATAGAGCACTACATCTTATTACATCTTACGTCCGTAATGAATTTTATTCAAAAATAAGCTGCCAATTTATAAAGCAATGTAGACCTTTAGAATACAACCCTGGAGCACAGCCGTTTACTGAAACATAGAAATTCTTCAAAGATTCCATTCCAACACATTATTACCAATTCTCTTTGGTATATTACATTCGGAAATAGCCACATTAAATGCAGGAAAAAAATCTAATTATAAATAATAAATCTAGATCCAAATACAATGTACTTTTGGACTTAAAAGTTTGTTAACTTTCAATAATAAAGAAGTTGGATTTTTTCATTGGACCATCTACCCAAAGTTTCTTATTAAATGTAAGTGTACCAAACACCAATTTCTTGTGTTACATATTCTCTAAGAACCAAAAGTTCGATAGATAGATAAAGGAACGGATAAGCATCGAGATAATTAAAAAAGGAAATATTTTGACAAAAAGATTCAAATTGATCGATGGTATACAGTAGAATATAGATACTGTAGAAGCTGATACTACCAATGATTACCAGAGAATTACTTACATCCCTTGAATACCCTTCAAACTTAAGGAAAATGCAGCCCAACAAGAGGAAGTCCTATTATGTAGTGTGGGGGGTAGCTGATTAGTAGTAAATTTGAAACAATACAAATTTGACTTAATTATTTAAAAAACCGCATTTAAAATATGTTTAACATTTTCCGTAAAATACTAATTTTTTTGAAACATTCCACGTGACGATTCTAAAACTAGATAATAGTAAATCTAAAATTTACCAAGATGAATGAATAAAGTTTATATTTTGGAATTAGCTTCGAATGGATGTAATGGTTGGAATTAAAATTATAGTTATCAAACAACATTCCTTTTTGTTAAATTTTTTCAGATAATTACATAAATTTTAATGTTTATTTTAAGATCACCAAATTTTTCAGCATTATTACTTCTGAATTTTGTGAAAACTTTTATCGAAACTTTTACATGTTTTCCGAGTAATAATAAAGGCACTGTAAAAATAAAACTTCCAGGTGATTTATTTAATAAGAATCTTGAAACTCCCAAACTCCCACATTTTGATTTGGAACATTATACATTCAAAAATCACAAGCATAACTTTACAATTTAAATATAGTTTGTGAAGTAAACTTCACAGAATTTTAAAATTATGGATATAGAAATTTAGAATTATAGCTAAAAATTAATAAAATATTTGTTAATTGATAGGCTATTATGTAAATAAAAATTCTTAGTGAAGCTAAGAAAGAACGAATAAAACCAATTTATTAGTCATTTAACGAGTTCTAGTTTTCAGCAAAGTTTCTATTTATGTATTGGTTTATTTAATTGTTATATTAATGACCCTGGTAAAATTCTTCATTGTTGCACTCACTTTACATTTGTAGGTGATCTGTAATGAAAAAAGGTATGATGATGTCAGATTAACGGAAATTAGAATTATAAAAAACATTCACAATACCTCCAATAATTCTTTTATAGCCTGGAAGTTTTTTTATTACGATTGTGCACAGACTACAACAATATATAAAACAATAATGTTGCAAATTTATACAATCCAGAGCTAAAAACATCATCTATTCTAGATTTTCCTGTTCATAAAGCACATTCGTTCAACTGGCTGCTCTACGTATTTATTCATATCTGATGATATAAGATGAATATATTATTTTAACAACTAATAAACCTGCTAGTTTCTTCCAACAGTTTCTGGATATTATGGAAACTTCCAACTATGCCTACATCAAAATTTACTTTGGCGAAAGGTTCTTTCAAATGGGTGATGGGACATAAATGAAATTATTTGCTGGGAACTTCTTCCAACTAACAGTGAATTATTTACTGTAAACATTCAAGTAAAGTTTCCGCTAAACTTTCTACAAATCAAAGTGAAGTGTGCTCTTAAAGTTAATCTCGCAATTTTTCAATACCAAAATGAATAGCAAATAAATAAAGGCCCGAAGTATTTTACAAGAAATTTTATCTCTACACATAAGCTGGCAACAAGTGGAATATAATATCACATTTAAAAAATAAAATGACTGTTAAATAAGATGGTAGGTGTTACATTTGACAACTTTTAAAAAAAAATTGTTTTAATTATTTATTAAAAAAACAGTGTTTTAAGGCGTGAAATATAAAAGAAAGGCAAACATGTTTTGACATAATATGTGTGTGTGTATATATATATATAAATAAATAAATATATATATATATATATATATATATATATATATATATATGTATATATATTTATATATATATATATATATATATATATATGTATATATTTATATATATATATATATATATATATATATCCATATTGGATAAAGTCTATGAGAAAGCAATATGTTAAACAAATGTCCGAATATTTATGAAGTAATAAAAAGTTAATATCAAAAATAGACTGATTGACAATATTACAGATATTTCTCTATTTTTATATCACGAGTAAACATAATTAATTGACCTTAATGAAAAAACACACAAGGAACAAAACAATTGACGAAATGTACAAGGTCTCTTTTAATAAAAAAATTGTTTATTCTGTTAAATATTATATTTTTCTTTTGAACCCTTTTCGAGGATGAGTTCTGTACCAGGAGTCTTCCACAAAAGATAAATAAATAAATTGTAATATTCTTCGAAAAAGTAAATAAAAATTGATAATCGAAAAACACGGAAGCTATTTCTTTTCATTTTAAGAACAAAAACTACGGGTCAATTTGCTTTACAGCTAATCCTTACAGATAATCTGACGAATTTTGTTTTTTAAAAACTTTGTTAATACGTTGCCTCATATCAATATGCAAGTCTTGCTAAATATTTATTTTGTATGTGGCTGCGTCCGCATATATTTTCAATTATAGCAACGTCCTTGACCTTATGATACTTTCCAAAATATCTCTCTATGAGTTATGTTGAATATTTTGTGGTCCTCCGCAAAAGCATGCCATTTTTTATAGAGGTCACCAATTGATTCCATTCAAGTATAACATCATATGTTAACATATAATGCCAAATTTTAATGAAAGCATTAAAACATATATTTCATTCTACAGAAACATTCTTGTATAATTTATTTATTGACACAATTGTAATTTATTATTCTAGATATTATAATTTATTCAAAATTAGCTGTTGGTTAGATGTGATTAAATAATGAACGTCAAAGCACATTTATTGTGACGTTAGTATCCCACATAGGCAAAGCCGCAGATGTTAATCTATCTGTTACTCTTCCACTTGATTCATACGCAATTTTGTAATGAATTGTTACTTGATTGCAGAGTACTTAAGTGACAGCAAATCTGTTAACAAATTGAAAATTAATTTCAAATTTGTAATGTTAGTAGTAATTCATTTGTAATTATCAAGGCTGAATACAATGAATTTCAATTGGAGTCTATACACAATAAATGAATATAAAAAAGCAGGAATAATGTAAATTCCTGAAGAATTGAAACTATCGTAACCTATTTTGTTACATACTCATTCAAGTACCTGCGTTCATGTAAATAAATCCTACAGTGGTAGAATTGTAACGGTTAGGGAAACGTTTGTTGGCAAAGGCGAGTTTAATGAATAAATATTTATTTCAAAGAGTTATTTTCTTAGCAAATAAAGAATTTCTACCTTGCTCTGTTTGCCATTCACATTCCATGGTAATTTCCTGACAAAAAAAGCAATAATATATTTAGTGAAATTTTAATAACAATTTAATAATAGTTATCTGGTAATTGTTTCCACGCCATTACCAATCGTCATTCAGAGCAAAGATAGCTCATATATATATATATATATATATTTTTCATAAATGAATCTATAATTTAATAAATAATGGGCTGAAGTTCATAGACACTACAGGACCTTGAACATATTCTGTGAGGTTATTTTCCAAATTCAAATCAACTTTAGTGATGAGATCAAGTTTAAAGCATTATCTCCTTCTTAAAGCTTATTCTACCAATCATCGACAGGCTATGAGTATGCGATTTGCTGATCTTGTGTGACCTATTACTCTCTCAGGGACCTATTGCCAACCAAAAGATAATAAGTAATCTGAGAATGTACCATTCTCAGATTACTTCAAAATTCTGGGCAACAAATTTATGAAGTGACTGGAATGCCAAACACGACTTTTAAGGCACTAAATTAACTTAAAAGGAGGGAGTCAGTTGAAAAACTGTCTCGACCAACATCAATACCACCCGCTCTTGACTGAAGAACCCACTTAATGGTCTAAAGACCTAAAAAGGGAGTGAGAAATTTATTTGTGACCAAAAGGCATAAGCAATCTTTTTACCAGTATCGAGTCCAGCATAGATGGATCATCAGACCACACTCCAGTAATCCTAACCATGAACTTGAATATAGTGGTTCGTGAAGAACCAAAATTACTATACAATGGGAAAATTAACTGGGAAGGTTCATACTTTGATGACAATGTAAATCTGAGGATTCTGTTGAAATCAAATGAGGTGGCTGTAGAGGCCAGTAAATATATAAACAACATCCTCCAGAAATGATGTCTGAAACGAACCTGGCAGCTATCGCGACATCACTCGAACAAAACACTACTTTACAGGGCAATACAGGAATTAATAGAACACTTGAGGAACAAGGAAAAAACAGCTAAAAATCAACAGAAATAACAGCTACATCGAGAAGGAAAATCCTTGAATCGATGTTACCACTTGCCCGTGGTGAACATTGGCTATGGAGGGCTACCTAACGTTTAAAAAAATTCCAAGAATCATTTCCTCACATAAGTTACCGGTAATATCAACAAAGACAAATCCGAGGTTCTTGCAGTGCATCCGGCTCTACTACTCAGATCGAACAAAGATAATGAGGAGGATACCGACCTGAAGGCCATACTTGACTAAGATCAACAGAATCAAGCCCACATTGCCTTGAGAAATCGCAAGGGAAATAAAATTACTAAACCCTAAAAAGCTACTGGGTTTTGACACAATCATTATGTAAATCCTCAAACAGCTTCCAATAAATTGTATCACTTTTCTGACTTGTATATTCAACGCCATCTTTGGAGTCTCTCATTTTCCAAATGTGTGGAAGGTCTCGCAGATCGTCATTATCCAGAAAGACGGTAACAAATCTCCAAATTTTTCAAAGTTGTGGAAAAGATTTTTCTCAAAAGACATGACGAGGAACATGGAATTATTCCCAGGTACCGGTTTGGTTTCTGTAAGTCCCTTTGACAGTTACATGGGTACAATGTGTTTACCATTCTGTCAGACAATGTTTGGAGAATAAAAAATACTGCTTTACTGCTTTTTTGGATGTTCAGCAGGCCTTTGATCGCATATAACACAAAAGATTGCTGGCCAAAATTAAATGAAAAGTAACTATTACAAGTCAGGTATGGATAGACTATTTCAAGTCGAGTAGCTTATACGAGCCAGAGCACAGGAGTCCAACCATATTACTTTCACCCTAAAGAACTTAGGAAATAATATCTTGTCTCAATCTGAATGTGTGAAATATCTTGGTTTCCACCTGGACAGAAGTTTAACTTGGAAAATCCATGTAAAACTTAAAAAAGATCAAGTAAACCACAAGTTTAGATGCCTATCTTGGTTAATGAGAAGAAACTCAAAGCTCTCCTGGACAACTAACTTTTAATGTGTAATATGTTCCATTCTGAAACCTATGCAGACATAGTGCATCCAGATATGAGAAGTTGCTACTGAGCAGCAAGAGTAATCTTCCGTGCTTGCAAAGGATCCAAAACAATATACTGAGAAACACTGTAAACACCCCATGGTTCACGAGAAATAATGAAATAAACTTGAGTACTATAACACCGCAACAGTGGCCCCAGAGATAAAGAGCTATAAGAAGCGATTCATTGAATATCTCCCCTACCTCTCTAATCCCCTTGCCTCTGGATTTCTTGACAACCCAATGTAGTTAAGAGACTTAAAGGAAATCTCATGATTTGTGTAGAAAGTGAGGTACTGGCCTCCTTCTCTTAACTGCTTGATCACAGAATTAATCTAATTATAGTCTGGTGACTGATTGCAGATTTAATGAGAAAAAAAATTTTAATTACCAAAATCTTGTATTTTCTTAGTCTATTTATTAGCAATGTTTCTTGACATATTGGATACTTAGTTTATTTTTTGCCGTCAAAAATGTAATTTGTGTTGTGCTGTCCTCGGCATTTTTCGACTCGTAAACAAAATGAAATGAAGTATCTGTATAAAATATTATTTTGGAAGTACAGTACCGTGTTGAAAATGTTAAATATCATTTTTGACAATTCGGTGGTGTAACAGATATTTCCGAGAAGGTCATGAAATTGTTGAAGAGATCTTCCTCTAGAAAAAAATTAAAAAAGATATTGTTTTGCCAACATTCTTTGATAAAGAATGAATCAGTGAAGCACCAAAATGCACATAAAAACTGTGTTTCAGAAGTAAAATTTCTTTCTATGCCTGCAGATAGAAAGAAATTTTGGCAAAGGTGTTTTATATCTGATGCGAATTACTTTAAAGGTATAAAATTTATATTGATGAATAAAGAAAGATTTTTTAAGTTACAGAAATGTACGTTCTAAAAGACTAAGATAAAAATTTATGAATTTTTAAAATTTTGCACTAACTGTTGGTAAATGTAAAGTTTTTTTGATGTACTAGTGACGACTATATCAAAAAACAATTATGATACAAAGTTATATATCAACTTGTTTATTCCATCGTTTGTACCTTTCTTTATAATATCGGTATTTGCTTCATCATTCAACACATCCTATTGATTGAGTGCTTATTTATATTAATTATTACGTATAAAGCTAATGTTGTAACTAAACTTCTTGTTGTTAAAATAGAATTTGTAAAATGTCTAAATATTTAAGTCCGTCAACCGTTCATAGATTTCTTAATTCATATGATTACTGACATGTTCGATATATTTTAAACAATTATCACATTTATTTTGAGATGGAAAAACTTTTCCAATATTAAAATTAAATCCTTAATGAAAAATATCTTTCTGCGATCATTTTCATAGAAAACCTTTCCTTGAGTACATTATCTATAGTGAACATACTCGTTTTCTTAATATTCCTCTGTTGTACATTTAGTAAAAATTGACATGAATATTTTGAATAAGAACCTCGCTATGAATGACTATAAAAATCAAAAAGTGGTTTATGTCAGATCTCAATTATTTTTTGGCATTTAATTGAATAATATATTTTTACTTCCAGTTGGAAATTCTCAAGGAATATCGCTACCCTTTATCGGAAGGATTGCTTTTAAACTATAAGATAAACTTTGTTGTGAAAGAAATATATAAAATAAGTCAATTGTGTTCCACAAAACTGATAAGGTTGTAAAATGTGGTCTCGTCATAACTTATAGGTCTCTTTCTTTCTACAATTATTCCAAATTCAGGTCACTTCCCAGGTTGCCACTGTGCAAATGTTCACTACTTTATCTGCTGAAACTAGAGGTACAGATACATTTATGTTACAATGTAAAGTGTTATACATACGTTGGCAGCAATCTGCCGCTATCTGTAAGAAATTAATAGTAAAGTAAACATAGTCACCGATTTTATAGGTCTAATTACAATGAAATGTGTCAAGGCAAGAAGATTATATTTTATTATTAAATTCGTTACATCTCTGGAGTTGGTAAGCTGAAAATAGAAGGCTCTTTACACAGGAGGAGTAATAATGAAGCCAGACTACAAGCCGCAAACTTGAAAATATGTTGATTTGTGCTATGCACATTAGAGTAATGTCTTATTTAAATATAATAATGTCACCTTGTCGGGTAAATATTTAAACAAACCATTATGTCGTTTCTGAAGAGTGAATAATGATAACTTCAGACTTTTAGCTTACACTTTAATATTTAGATAATAGTATGTATGATTATAAACAAATTTTATTCTAAAGTACACTATATTCCATTGAATACTTATTCCTGCAGCTTCTTGTGTATTTTTACATCATCCAGTATGAATTTCTTTAGACACGGAAATAACTAAAGAGACAATAGGAAATAAAGAATTTATTATGTCATCTACATAAGTAATGCATTTTGATGTAGTTCCCATTCAAATTATGATATTCGTTATTAAAAATGAGATACGTAAGTTACTTGTTAATAATTTAGGTAAATGATATGAAAAAAAACTATTGTAGTACGAAAATGCAGTTTAACCCTTTCACGCATAAGGGACACATTTGTCTCTACATAATTTCCACGATTTATAGTAATACTGGCTAAGTTTAACTTATTTTAGATTCATATTTTTAAGTTTTATAGTTCCTTTTCGAGGTTGGGCAATGACAACAATAAAAAAAATTATCTGTCAAAAAAGTTTTCGCTGCGAAAAGAAAAAAATATTTTTGTGAAACGTGAACATTAAATAAAATTTTACTATTTTATTGCGACTTTTCATAACAGTTTTTTTTAAAAATTAGATTTGCTGGTAAGTGGAATTATCAATTCATAACATATTTTTAGCGTTTTTAATAAAAGTAATGTAAAAAAAATGTGAAGGGACGCAGGTGTCCCTATATGCAGCAAAGGAAACTGTCACTTCAGACTAATGATATTGTTTGCTCTGCTATTAGTTTCAGTTTAACATTCTTATTTTATACATTTTATTGCAGACCATGTCTTCAAATGGAAACATTTTCAGTGCAGTTGCAGGCCTTGAAACATTTATAGATGAGATTATTGTTCATGAATCCGTGCATTATGCTCAAGAAAATTATCAATCTTTTACCATGACTAATGAAGAAGTCAAAGCTTTCCTAGGCATGACCTTTGTAATGGGGTATCATTGCTTACCTACATTCAGAAGCTATTGGTCTACAGATCCTGACATAGGAGTTTCTTATATTATTTTATACTTCTTTGATACTTCTAAACCGATTTGAAGAAATATGTAGGAACTTGCATTTTAGTGATAATTCTAAGGAATCAAATAGAACCGATTCCGTTTATGTCAGACCATATAAAATACATCTGTTATAGATCACTTCAATCAAGTTTTTCAAAGAACTCTGACCAACACTAAAACCAAGGCAACAGATGAACAAATAATAAAATTCAAGAGGCACAATATAATGAGGCAATAAGTCAAAAACAAACCCATAAAATGGGCGTTCAAAAAGTGGTGTGCGGGTGGACTCTTCTACTGGCTATCTATTTCACTTTGATTTGTACATTGGAAGAAAAAAGGTGGTACTGAAACTGGATTGGGTGAATTGGTTGTGTTGCAATTGTCTGAAGCTTTACAAGATATAGGTTGTGAACTAAACTTTGATAATTTTTTCAATTCCCCTAATCTTCAGTATACACTGGCGAGTATGAATATAAAGGCTTATGGAACAGTACGCTCAAATAGGAAGAATGCACCAAAAAATATGTCAACTGATAAAATATGAATTGTGGAAAAATTTTTGCAGTCAGCGGCAATGTTACATCTTTCATAAAATGGACGGATAATAATGCTGTTTTTTTATTGACAAATTCCTTATCACCCTTCCTGACAACGACAGTCAAGAGGCGTATACAAGATGAACTTGTCCTGAACTGAGAAGTCGGTCTCGTGGATAAAAAAAAGTGAGTTACGAAGTGGATCAAAAGGCAAAAATACAATACTACCCAAGATTATTATTCGATTTATTAGAAAATGCCATGAATAATTCGTATATAATTTATTGCAAGCTGCACGAATCAAAAAGTGTTGAAGGAACTTTGCTTTCAAGCCTAGAATTTCGCCAGAGTGGCTCGTTCACTTATTGATAATTTTTCGTCACAACAAAGAGCTTTATCTGGAGTTGTTATGATGAAAAAGCGAATCTCTTACACAAAAAACGCGGAAAGCTTGCACATATAATGGTAAAGGTGAGTAATAGAAAAAGATGTGTTCAGTGTGCTAAAAGTCATGTTGAGAATCACACAAATAACACATGCTCGACTTATAATTTTCATTTATATTTTATTTCAGAATGTAATTGTTTTGTTGAGTATCATTAACTTTTTATATTTAGTTTAATGTAAATAAGTTTCTAAATAAATTAATTTGTATTTCTACTATTCGTTTTGCAATTTTATTGCATTCTAGTATTTATTTACGAATATTTATTTATTATTGAAGAATGTATACCTTACCGCATATATATATATATATATATATATATATATATATATATATACACATGTCCCCTTCCTAAAGAGACACTAAAATACTTCTGTATTATGTATTATTTTTATGTTAAACTAGACCAAAATAAATACACATAAACATACAAAATCATTTTTATTGTCTTGGAAAAGTTACAAACGTGTAAGGGCTAATATGATTAAGAAATGGAAACACTATTTGTAATAGACGTTATATAGATGAACGGAAACAATGGTAGAAAATGGAATCAATAGGATGCTAAGTAAAGTGATGAGGAACAATAATGGGATATGAAGATAAAACCACGATTAGTAATGCAGAATGGTGTGGGCACCATTAGAATGTTAATTTAATTGAAGACATATCTTTAAAAAATGCGGTCAGAAAAACAATTATTGATTTCATATGAAATACAGTATAATAGTGTTGTAAATAAAGATTTTCGTGGAAAGCTTTTATAACTTGGAAAGAATTGTATAAAAAAAGAATGTGTATGATATATACAACATGTAATATATAAAAAGTCACTTAAAGCATATTTAATAAAAAATAGGAGTTATGTTCATCATAGTCAACCAATGTAATATTACTGTCATTCTTTAATTGTATAAGATTTTAACATGGTAAAAACATTTAAAAATACCAACATCGGTATTATTTGTTTGAATTATTTTTGAGACTCCATCTATATCCAGTCCTTGATGGTGAATGTTACTACAAGCAAATAACTAAATGTCAGCATGCATGGAAGGAATGGCCATTTTCTCTCCCAATTATTTATATAGAATTTCAAAGAATGTAAATGAAATTAGTCTCATTCGGAAGCAAAAGTCAAGAGGACAGAAATGTAGTGTGGCATTGGAAAACAAATTGAAACTCTACTAGATAAGTAATGATTGTTATATTCTTCATAATAATACAGGAGATAAGAATGGTCCTACTATTTATTAAAAGAATCAAAAAGAAAACAAAAAAAAGAAAAAAGCATAAATTATCAAATCGAAACTGACCATGAGACAGCTTATGATCATCCACATCTTTATGTTGGCGCGCTAAACTAACTTTGACGACAATTATAAATTAGATTTCTAATAGATAAATTCTTCATCAAAAAATGTATATAGTTTTGATGGACTTAATCGATTTATGACTTTAACATAATTGTGACAATGTCAATATTTTTCATTACCTATAGTTAATTACCATGAATAGCAGAGAAAAGGAATACGGTGAAAAATAATTGTAGTTATATGCTTATTGAGTGTGTCACACATTATACAAATCTTTTCATATATGTACACGTTTGTTTACAATCGTAGCAACCAACAGACAGACCGATTCAAATTAAACAAAAATATAAAAGTGAATGCGCTATAGATTTCATCCCGCGGCACCATCTGGTTAAACTGAACGAATGAGATAATTCCTTTATTTATCTGTATCGTGAGTAAATTATATTTAATAAAACAGTCTATTGATTCAGTAATGAGGTAAATACATGATATAATCGAGTTTATTGGCCCATTCAGCCTCGTAATGTTAACGATGTAAACTTTTCAGTAACCAATATATGCAAATAAATACCAATGTAGATGCATAGAATTTGCTAAGCTGAAAAATATTGTTTAAACTTATTTTTGTTAAAAGGTATAAGAAGTATATCTCCTAAGTTTATTTCATCACCACAGAAGAAAAATCTAAAATAATACAAAACAATAAACTTAATTATATCTTTCAACTGGTGTATACATTTCATTCCCTTACCATCCTGTAGGTAAAAATTAACTTGGGCAGACTTTTCGATGTCAGTTCTTGCTCAGTGATGGTAAGAAATGATGTTATATTTATAACTAGGGATGATGATAGGGAATATCAATTTGAAGGTGTTATCAATTTTTAACGTCCCATGTATAAATGAATTCTACTCTGGAAACATTTTGCTGTGGTTTAAGTAATTAAGACCATTTAAAATAAAATTTTTTGAGTCGTACTGAAGCTTAATATATAAGCATTTCCGAGCAATACTTTTTTATACATATTTATTTTTAAAAAAGTGGAAAAATAAATTGATTGCTTAAATAAAAAAAACTTTAAAGGTATATTATAAAATTTGTTACGATTCAATTAGCATATAATTCAATATATTTCCAAAAAAAGATTATTATTTTGATGGTTAATAAGTACATTTCTTTAACGATAGATATCCTTTAATCTCAAGTTCCACTATTTATGTTTAGATGACTAGTATTTTCTTTTATTTTCTACACCTTTCCTGAAGTGTACTTTTGTGAACAACTACCCTCACTCATTTGAGATTTGGAAGTTAAATTTGAGCGCATGTGTTTTTTTAAAATCATTTCTACTCTATAGTAAGCCATATGATGATTTCCTTTTCCAGTTAAACTACTGATACTCATGAATCATGAATGTATTTATTTGCTGTATGTTTTTACGTTTATTTTTCATAATGAATAATAAACATAAAAATATAAACATTACATAAATACACTTACATTTTTCTTTAATGTGGGCCCTTTTTCATCTCGTATGAAATATTCAAGATAATATTTTCTTCAGTCCGTCCATATATTTGCCATTATGTACTTAACATCCATTTATCTGATTTCCATTACTTTGTGTAGTTATATGCTGTTCACTTGTTTATACATAAGTTTATTACAGATTTATTTATATTACAACATTACATTACAAATTACCATTATGTAAAACCATAATGGAGGAAATAATAAGGAAAGTGGGTAATTATATCTCTCCGAAAGTCGAGAGTGTGAAAGTTACCAAAGCAAGGATGGAAGTGGTAGAGAAGAGAAAAGGAAAATAATTATATCCACCTATATATATATATATATATATAGAGTATATTATTGTAAATAAAGTATATGATACAGTATTTTGAAATCTTCCCAGTGTAAGACAATACTTAGTTTTCGAGGACTCCAGATAATACAGGATAAATCCATTTCTCTTCAAACTAATATGAAATACAGCAAATGAATAAATATTAATAATTAAATTGAGTAGAAGAGTCTTAGAGGCAATAGGCAATGTGTCTGCGACACGATCATGGAAGACGGGCTGAGCTCTAAATCTACATCAAATTCCATGACTGTCACTCGAAGAAGCAACAAGTCAGCCCAGTATAATATTATTGAATGTTTTGAAATATGAAGTTGGTCTCCTCTTTTGTTTATGAGTATGTTTTTATCATCCGTAATTCATAAAGTGCTCACTGTAAATCCTCAAATATATTTTTTGCTTAAACTGAATAATAAATTTCAATGTGATCAAGAAAATAATAATCACCCGTGTCACAGGTGAGCAATGGTTAAACATAAGATTCATTCAACCTGTACTGAGCTGCTGTTTGGCTCACAGGTTCTTTCCTTTGGTAGCTTAGTGAACGATAATGTCAGGCATCTTGACGAGAAGAAAAATCATGGCTAGGCTATTGAGCTAATTGAGCATGGTATATACAGCTAGTAAGAAAATAAATATTTTTAAATGACTTAAAAAAAAGGGCACTTAAGTATCTTACGGAATTCAATTAACCAAAATGGTATAACTCGATGTTTGAAGTTTACACATAGTTAAAAGTATTTTTAAGATCTATAACTAATTTTCCACAAGTATATAAATTTTTATCTCAATTATTCTTGCAATTTCGTGTTATTTTGTATCATAATACCATAGGTAAATTTACAGATGAATGACTTCATTTTGTTAACAACATTTAGATTTTTAACTAAAAAAGAATGAAAATTGGTTAAGTAGACCAACTACAGGCTATGTATCCCTGGCGGACAATGGTCCAATCTACTCAGAGATGTAAAATACAATAAAACAGAAGCTAATAAACCCACGGTCCATTGAGTTTATTACTACAAAAGATGACTTTGTGGCTACTTGTGATGCAACTAAAGTTGAAGCAGTGCAAACTAAAAAAGGCTAAAGCAGATATTAAATAATGTCCCTTTGCAAAAATTTAGGGTTTTGTGAGAAAACAAATGAAGAAAATAAAGTTTCACACCAAATATGCTTTAAATATGTTTTTTATTCAATGTAATTAGTGGAAGTTTTAATTGTAGTTCTGTTAATACAAAAATTTGAATTTAGAAGAAATGAAATTCTCTAATCATGAAGTTTAATAAGCAGATAACACATAATTTATAAGTTACTATGTAAGTACTCATATTTTGCTTATATTCAAAATAAGTTTCTAAAACAATATATATTATGAGGAATTGAGGTAGAAAGATATCATATTGAAACTAAAATCATTTCACTTTAAAATAGTGAGTAAGAATAAAATGAGCAAGGTTAATCATATTTTTCAACCATACTTATTCAATTTGTACATATTTTAATTTGCTTTCCGTATTTTACAATCATTGTGCTTTAAACAAAACATATTGTTTATTTACATATATATTGTTCATTGATTATATTACTGAATAAATGATATAAACAATACGGACAAAATGGAATTACATTTATTTGTGATATACAGACGGTTTTTCATTATATATATTATCATTAAAACATATGCACGCTAGTCCACTTAATTCCTGACTTTATTGCCATTTTATGTGGCTCACGTTTCTGTTTATTTCTATATATAAATAATAATTCTATTTAAAAAACATATTTTACTTATTGACCTATTTGATTATTTATATATATTGATTATTTAGTAAGTTTTATATTAGTTTATACAATTCTATTGCTGCCAAATCTATAGTTAAAAATTATCGAATGAAAATTGTTAAAAAGTTCAAAATCATTTAGCTTATTAGTGCCGTATATTTTTACACATGTACATTTTTAAAATAACTTCATGAAAATTTGTTAGAAACAGACAAACAATCATATTTATGATTGTTATAGAATTTTACTTAACAAAACATTTTGTACATTTTATAAAACAATTAATGAATTAAACATAGATTTATAAAAATTTATACAACTCAAAAATAACTTTAATTCTATTGATTTTAATTGTACTATTGTTATTTGAGTTTGGAAAGTTATATGAGAATTTAAGTCATGTTTAAATTACAAAATTTGCTAAGGGGTAATAACGAACTACTTTTTGTATTTCAATCAATAGGGACAAGGCTAGAAACACATAGGTTGCTCAAAAACAACAGAAATTAGAACTTTTGGTTAGATGTTTGTCAGCATCAGTACAGTATTTATTTTACAGAAAATAATAAACTTAATCGAATGTAAATAGATTACGCCAGGAGTGAATGTAAAATTCAAATTTTTTTTCAAACAACATTCAAATTTGCTTCAACACTACACAATATTTAAGCTTTATAAATAATTTTGACTAATTATAAATGTAAAGTTTGGGAAATTCACATGAAGAAATGAGAGTGGTGTAACCAATTAATTATTACTGATAGCATCTTGCACATTTTTTATATACATAATAATACATAAATAAGTAATAAGTAGTGTTCACACTTCAAAAAATACATTCGACCAAATTGTTTTTATTATGTTTCAAACATTTCAACCAGTCAAAGCCACAAATAAAAGGAACATGTCAAAATCATGAATAAAAATTTATTAACCGCTCTCAAAATCATGTATCTCCTTCTAGCCAAAGGTACAGTTGTGAGAGGATCTTTAAGAATATAGACCCTACTACCGGCTACGAGACTCTCCATATACTCGCTCCAGTTCACATTACTCATGTCAAAGTTGAACAGCCTTTTGTCAGTATCATTCAATTTAGCATAAAGATTTTGTGTGTTCTTGCTTTCGAACTTCCAATCGCGATTTATGAAGTATGAAACCACATCAATTGATTTGTTGATATGTCTGTAGCTTTTAATTAGGCTGTAAAACATTAATTATTCTTGAATATTTATTCTAAATGAAATTGGTCTTAGAATTTAAATTACAGGTTGAGGAACCATGAGAACTAATTTTGCATATTTTTGTTTTTGAGCTTAAAAAGTTACGTCCTGCAGGAGAAATGTTAATTCTCAATAGTTCTCATTATTGCTTTTGTTTTGATGACCATCACAGTTAGAGTACAGTTAATAAAGAAAGCTTTGAAGGAATTGCAATAAATTACAATATATAATAACTTTTATCAGCTATGGAAAATAGATAGCGTCAATGTACAAACTTTTGCCAAGTTTGTGTGCAAACTCGTTTACAATGGTATTAAACTGGTTAAATTTATTTCTAAATATTTTTCAATAACTGTTAATTAGACTTTTCTATTGACTAAAACATAACATGTATTAAAAACAAAAAGGAATTTACCTGGGTGTTTTTCCAAAGCAGAACAATAAACCGTCAATAACACATGCAGGTAAAAAATGTAATAAGAACCGATAGAATAGGTAGACATATTTATACTTGGTTGTGATCACAAAATGAGTCCACAAACATTTCAGCGCCGGCAAGGAGTTGGAACATTCAATAACCCTCTTCATATAGTTACCTGAAATTAAATAATTAATGGAACATTCAGTTTGAAGGTGCACAGTTTTAGTTTAATGTTCGTGAAGTTCTTTCGAAGATGAAGACCATTTCCACGAAGGTTTTTGGAACACTTTCTATATCGGAAAAAAATAATGGTTTCAAAATATAAAAACCTTTAAGTACAGGTAGAACTTCCACTATGAGTGTTCTATATACTTTTATGCACATATAAAAATTTAATGGTAATTGAAAAATGTAGTCGGAGGTTGATGAAATTTCACAGACTTCTTCATTTTACTTATTTAAATATTTTGAGACACTGCCATAAATAATTTTTATTGGAGTCGTCATTAAGAAAATCTATGTTTATTCGGCAATTCGTGTCCTTGTCAAATACATTCTCTAAAGCGTTTTGAATAATTCATTTCAATTAAATCTTCAGTTCATATTTGTCACATATTTTCATTATTTTCTTGCTTAAGGAGAAGTGTGTTCTATGTGAATTCACTGAAAATTTATTAAATAAATTGAAATGCCTTAAAAATTCACATATTTTCCATATTTTTAACCTTAAATAATATATTTGTGTATCTGAGTTTATGTTATTGTTAAGCTTCTTCTAGCTGGTAACGTTTCAATCAATATGGGAAAAAAATTCTATCCACGACATGAGCAGCCACAATCATAATCTTTGTAAAATATGAAGATCGTAAAAAGTTTTGAAAGGACGAAAGTGTTGACTTAAAAATGTTATTTTATTTATGGATATTTCTTTTCTTCTCTAATAAATCTTATCACATTTATCAATTTTGTCGAATTTATCTATTCTTTATTCTTTAATAAATGAAAATATAAGAAGTTTAGTATATGAAATGAAATTCACCCCAGGTCAAAGCACGCTCTGGACAACCGGTGTAGTTATAAATAGAGATTCCATCAGTATTCTCCAGTGGTTTATTGCTGTTGGTTGAAGTTTGATTTATTTGGCTAGCTGCGACTATACAAACATTTGCCACGTAATCAGCTGGGACTAGAGATGCTACTTTATTTTTGTCACCGTGCCAAGTGTGGAGAACCCCACTCAGAACACCTACCACAACCTATAAGTATATTCACATTAAAGTATGTATATATATCATCCACAGTACAATTCTATATCTAATGAGAAGTGATGATGGTGCAGAGATCAAATTCTTTTAAACGGAGATAAAGTATATGCCAAATATTAATTCTAGAGATGTGGTAAGAGGCCTGATGATAAGTCTGTGTTTTGTAACCATAAAATTAAAATATCCTTCATTACGTTGGTCAGAGAAATAATTAAATAAACTAATAAATTATAAACAAATCCAGGTGGATATTATTTTGAAGAAGTTAAAAGGAAATTATTTAATTTTTACATAAATAGTTACCCCTATGGGTCCATATGCATTATCACACCATCCTGGGCGAGGTTCTTTACAAGTGGAAATGACTGAAAATAAAATATTCAATATCAATAAACATTTTATTGCATTACATATATATGGAATATGTCTATGATGTTACCATTCCTGTTTAAATGATATTATATATCATCTGCTGTTTATAAATGAAAACTTATGAAAGAAATGAGGTGAACAAAGTTGTTATTTGTATCGTGGCGTATATAGATAATATGTTATGTTGGTAGTACCTGATGAAGAATGCTTGCAGGATTATCAAAAATATTTGAAAAAAGTTTCAAGCAATAAAGGGAAAGCAAGTTTATGATTTATGAAAAAGCAGATTGTTAACGACAGACATGTAAATGACAGGAAATTATTGTTAGAGACGAAATTAATGGAATGTTAAGTAATAAAGCTGAATATTGATATATTTGGCATTGATTTTATAAAAATTCATGAATTACAATTAAATGAAACCATGTGATGTAATATTATTTCTACCTTCTTTAAGTTCTTTACCTCGACCTAGGTTTCATTGCATTACAACATCTTCATGTGGGTTATTAGCAAAGATATCAATATTTTCTAATAACCCACCTGAAGATGTAGTGATACAACGAAACCTAGGTTGTGGTAAAGAACTTGAAGAAAGTAGAAATAATACTACATCACGTAGTTTCATTTAATTGTGAATAAAACTGAAATAAATAGATTTGACGAAAAAAGTACAACTAGTAACGCGCAATAGTGGTTACGTGGGGGTAGAAAAAATTAGATCTTTAAGAAAAACGGGTGGAAATACTTAAGAAATAGGGTGGGGCATAATGGTTAAAGGAGAGCATCAGATGTAGAAATATTTTAATCCATATTTTCAAAATGTGATACATATAAGAATTAAGTAAAGTAAATTTGAAAAGTGAAAAGTTGTTAAAAGCATTCGAAATGATGTCATTATTACTTTACACCCCTTTTTTCATTCCACAGCCCTTTTCTTCAAGAATTTCTGGAAACTTCCTTCTCTTCAGTTAGCAACTTAGTTTTGAAAAATAAAGAATACATTAAACTTAAGAACGTGAAAAATCCTTACTAAAACAGATCTCAGGTTAAATTACATTATCTGGCAGAGCTACTTTCCAGCTCTCACACTGTAATAAAAAAAATAATTTTATGCTTTGATGTTGAAATGGAAAAAACTCTGTTTGGCTACTACATGAGCTAACATCGTGAAGTGAGAGGGCGCACTTATTAGTTACCATCTTAATGAATAGGAGCAAAGTTTATCGGAGTCATCTAATGTTACAACCCATCATTGCTATTTACTTCACTGTCATGATGTTATATACAATTTTATTAATATCACATCAATTCTTGATTTTTTTGTAAAATTCCATTTTGCACAGATATGGTAGACTATAGGTAGATGAATAAAGAAACGTAACCATGTTAGAACGAATATTGTTTTCTTTCTACCTATATTAAGGTGCATTCTTTGATATATTTTTATTTCATAGATACTAGAATTTAGTTCATATTAATTTATTTAGTTAAAAGTCCAAATTCATCAAGCTATAAAGTGTGATACCACCACCACAGTGATCAACCACTTTTTGTTAAGCAGATAAAGTTGCATTGTAGGTCCGGCCCCATGTTGTGTTAAAAAAATTAAAAAATGATATTTATATTGTGACAGTTACAAACGGCTTTTCATTTTTTTTAAACAATAAGATAACCACAGGCGAAATTTAAAAAACACTTAGTGGCATCTATCATATTAATAACAAACTATTAATACACATAGTTTAAGCTAAATCATGAGGTCTGTTATCGAAAAAAATAAATGTTTTTTATAAGAGTAAATATTCTCATTTGGTGTTTTCAATGAAGTAATTTCGTCCACTGTCCTTAACACAATAAATTACTTAGATATAATTGTAATGTATAAATTACATAGGTATTTATAAAATTATTAGGAAAATATGCTGTACTAATCTAATCAACATGTATCATTTTCTATATCACTTATAATGCAGAAAATGATGAACTTAGTTCATTTATGAATATTAAATTTGACAATAATTAAAAAGAAAATGAAAATGAACTTCCAAAGATCAATATAAGGTTTGATTCCCAACCACTTCATTGACAAAACCTTAATAAAATATAAAGTTTGGTAGTCAAAAATAAGTACAGCTTAAAGTTACTTTGAAAACTTTTTTGTTTTTTTTATTTTCCTAGTTAAAACCTTGCTCAATTTACAACTTAGTATTATTAATTAAGCTGGCTAGTGACAAACAAAATGAAAATATTTACAGATAAAAAATATACACAAAAAACGATGACAATACAAACTTAATTATATGCAATGAAAATAATAAAACAACTGTGAACAACCATCTTAACTCAAAAGTTATGAATCAAACAAGGGAACAAGCTGACATGGAGCAATACTTTCAAAACCAAGTCTTCAAACTCGTGCAAATGTTTGGTAGAAAAAACGAGACTAATTCTAACCCTGAAGGGCATACTAACACCGAATAACTTGGCATTGGAAAATGAACTGGTCAGCCAAGTCTCAGTAAAAGAAACTTTTATGTATGGCATGAACAACAAATCACTAAGGAATTTAGTGAGTTTTGTATGCAATCCTGTATAATATTTATGAGTGTGTCGCTCAGGTTCGTGTTTACGTTCATGTTGCGACTCACAACTGTGCAAGAATCTAAAGGAGCAGAAAGAAGAAGAGCTGATGCAGAGCACTAGGTTTTAGCCACAGTGCACGGAATAATCGAACTGGATATGTGTGGACTATATTGCCGACCGCTTCTTGATGAGTAGGAGATGGTAAATGGAGACTAGTGAACTGCTGCTCAGCAGCAAGTCATCTTATTAGCCTCCTACCTTCAATATGCCCACACTCAAATGCTTATTCCTAAAATTACTATTTCTCACTTGTTATATTGACACATTCCTAAATTTAGTGTTTCTTCACCGTTTTCTTGATTAAATATGGAATGAGGATATAATTTGAAGTGTTTTTAGTTGGAGAAATCAATGACGAATAAATGTTATTTCTAGTTTAGAGATATATTTGAGGATGTAGCGTTAAAGGAAATATTTGAGGAGCTTTTATAAACTTCTCCCTTTATTTTGACTTATAAAATCATTGCAATAATAACAAACTAATTAATTATTTAATAATAATAATATTAATTACCATTAATTTATTTAATTAATTTGACAATTCTTACTCCACTAAGAAAGAAGGGAGCATGTTAAAAAGAATAAGCAAATCGAAAAGGAAGGCAATTAAATTTTTTCCAACACCAACTTTGTTACTTTTTGTTATGTTTGGGGGCTTTATCCAGAGTGAATTAAAATTACATAGCAGCACTTAGCTGATAATGAAATTTCTATATTAGTTTGTTAGATATGGCATTTACTGACCTCTAATGAATGCAATGTATATAGTGGCAGTGAAACAAGCAACGTCAAAAAAATACACAGTTTTCATGTATCTTGTGTGTCTTCCCACCTTAAAACTATTATGTTCGAGTGACTTAACTAAAATAAACAATTCAATATTTCAAACTTACTAATTGCAGGGCGCACTATACAAATAGGCAATCCTCCAGAATTCTGCTTTACTACATGTTCAGCTACAGCTTTGGTGTATGTGTATGTGTTGGGGTATTCCCCTATCAATCTTTAACAGACAACGAAGACCACATATAAAAGCTGATCAAAAATTTCTTTGGCAAGAATGCACGTTTATTCTGCTTATATTATATGTATATATTTATATATGTATATGTTATGCATGTGTGTGTGTGTTCTATTTATTTTATTGTTGATAGTGGCCATGAAAATGGGTTTTTGTTTACAAAATTATTCTTTTTAATTTCTTAGATTTCAGTGAAGCTTTTGACAAATATAATGCCTTTGGTTTGTATTTTTTAGTATGGTTTTGGCCAATCTACAATGCTTACTACACAAGAAAGATAAATGACCTTTAAAGCATATTTGGCTGTTTTACATTTTCATTTTTAATATTTTAATTGTGTTGAAACTAATCTGAAAAATGATCAGTCATTCTTACAAGACAATGTATATTTCTTTGTTTCACAAAATCAGGAGTAAGTATCATAATGCGACAAAAATTATGTAAATCAACATTGTATAGTGTGCAGTCAATGCTTTTTAGCAATAAATTCAGACATTTTCTACCTTGGAGTCATGCTGTTGAGTGTATCTTCATCGACAAGATCCACAAGTGTTATAAGGTTATCTCCATCAAATGGCAGTTCATACAGTTTCTCTTCAATATGGTGGCGAACACAGTTAGAGTAGGCCGTGGACACGTGGACAAGTGCCTTCAGTTGCTTCATGCCACGTGCCAGAAACATTAGGTCACGTGTAGCATGTACATTTACGTGCACAGCCCTATGGAGAGGCTCGTCAAATCGGATTGTTGCAGCGCAGTGGAATATTATGTCGATCTAAAAAAATAAGGTGATATTTCTTTGTGTATAATCTCTTATGTCTAACTCCGTCTTGACAAGTTCTTCCTTAGTCATATATTTTATTATTATGTTGGGATAACATGATTATGTGTGCTGGTTGCAACCAAGTTAGAAAATGTCAGAAGCAGATGGGGTGAATTTTCTTAAGAACAAGCATATACTCCTACTTTATAAGATCCCTAGGTGATATTCTGTGACCAATGATATTTGGCATTCATTTTATTTGTTATTTATAAAATCAGTTAAATTTATAAAAGTGTATGTTAAAAAGTTGTTTGATTTTAGTGAGCAACTGTAATTTTATATATAAATGTATATTGTGTGGGATAGAATAATTATAGATGACACTTAATCAAAAACGTTAATTGAATTGATGCTTCCAGTTATAAATTTTATAATTAGAAAAAATGAAAATGATAGTAACAACTTACAATAACTTACAATAAAAGTAAGTGTAACTGTTAAGAAAACCTTTATAAGATTATCCATATATCTGCCTGTCGGAGCTGTTTTTCTTGGACAAACTTTGATATAGAAACTTTAAATTTGGTTTATGGGTAAAGCATATTTTAATCGTTAAGTTCCAAAAATATTTGTATGTATTGAAATTTTGGAAGTGCAAATGAGTTGTTCAAAATTTTGTTTCAAGTTTGTGTGATACCAATTGAAAGAGCATTTATTTGAGATAGAGTCATGGAATTTTACATGAGATAGGATTATGCAAAGTAGCAGAATTTTAATGAAGAGTTCTGGATATATGGTTAAAATAACCACTGAAAATATGTCTTATCCCTTTATTTTAACTCTGAGAGTGCTAAATTAAAGTCATGAGTAAAGCAGTGTCAGTAGAAATTATTTAAAGTTTATTAGACAACTTTGGCAATATTCTATATTTCTATATTTTTATACTAGCAAAGGATATCCTAGATATTTTATTTACCTGGTGAAATGTAATTTTAATATGTATAAATAGTTTAATAAAATGTAAAGTGTAAGTGTTTAATAAACTGTAAATGTCCAGTATCATCTAGTACCATCATTATCACTTCATTCCATTCTAAAAGAGGATGTATGTAAACAAACAAATTTTGATATTCAAAATATGGTTAGCACAAATTTATAAACAATGATACAAAGACTATTCGGAAAACTCATGATTTTTCACCCATAATATTATTGAAATATTATAATCACTATATGAATTTAAAACTGTCTTACTAAATAATATTATGAATATCAATATTATAATGTTATTTTACGAATATGAATTAGGAAATTTGAGCTATTGCTAACCTTGCTATTGACCACATATATCTTTTGAAAAATATTTGATATTTCAACACATTTGAAGTCTGTGCTATTCGGTACACAGTTTTATAATGTAATGGAGTAAAATAGCCAGAATAAACTGGTTTCAATTTGACAGTGATGATATTCAATTGTCTTTCTAGTGTGATGCTTAAATGAGGCAGGAAATGTAAACAAAAGGAGATATCGGTGTAATGTAACTAATATATTTTTATATATATGTCTTTTAAATCTACATGGTGGCGTTTTCCGTAATAGCTAGGTTTTTGTTTATTTCACTGTATATTTTCGGTGATTATTTTTAAAGTTAGATATCTTCATTTTCAAAATAAAATAATGTTAGAAAAAAATCTTAATGTCAAGCTCTCTTTTACACATTTTGGCAGCGTTCTTTTGTCACAGGTTTGTAACCGAGCAGTGTGTTTGAACATTCATTAATTATTAATATAAATGTGAATGATTTATTACATCTTGTAATAAAAATGTAAATAAACAGATACTAAAAAAAGAATAATATTTTCTAATCACAAAATACAAAAAATATCTGTATTAGATAACTGTTGCTAATAAAAATTGTGGGTTTTGATGTAGTTAATTCTTAACTCATTTCTTTATACCCTGCTTGTAAACAAATAACAGTTGCCTGTCATGTCTGCAAATGATTGTCTAATGAAGATGAGAAATAGTGAAACACCATTCGTTCTAAAGTTCAGTTCTAAATTCGTTTTAAACACATTATAAACAGATAAATCTCACATTATTAATAATGGTTTAGGATCAGTTGACTCAATACAAACCTCACTGAGTAATATTTTGATGTCCTCTTGACTGATCCCGAGATTTTTACAAGAACAATCACCTTGGACTGGTATAATCTTTGATTTGAACTCTGGATCTGTTTTTCGTACTAAATCATATAACTGTGAAAAAGAAACAGATATTAACCGTTAGAGTGCCGATGAGCGCCATCGCTCTACTTTTACTTCAACTAAATTTGCCAAGAGTACGATGGCGCTCGCAAAATCAGTTGCTGTTTAGCGCGCGGTAGGGGAGGTCACTCGCACGCATCACTAATTTTTTATCTTTCTACGTGTTAGATAAAGTTCAAATTATAATATTATTAGTAATTACAATATACAAAGGATCCAGGAAAAGAAAGTTTTTAACCCATAATGTCGGAATACGAAAATAATTCGAGTGAAAGTGTTCATTTTTCAAGTTGTGAAGATAGTGATAGTGGGAGTGACATTGTGGTGTGCTCACAGTTTGGCGTAATGCAAATTTTGAGTGATAGTGATGAACCGGATTATGAAAAAACATTGTGACGATGATTTTAGTTTACGTTATAAGTTTTGTTCACTTTCATTTTCTTTGTATTTTATTATCCTTGTACAAGTTTTTATTATGAAAACACCAAAAAAATTATTAAAATTGGATAATTTTTGGAAGAGAAGAAAAGAGTTTTTTTTCGAGATAAGAGTAAATGACATCAAAAACAAAAGATTTCTTTGGCATTTTTAATACATTTGAGTAAAAAACCATGGCACTAAAACGGTTAAACTTAATTTCGTTTGAAAGCTTTTACAGTTAACCCAGAAAACATGTCACCAATCAAGTAATCCATTTCTAATTTAAATAATTTATTTCTAAATTTATGACCTAATGAAATTACTAAAACACTATATTTTTTATTCAAATACTTTACTGCTGAGTTGAAATACATACGCATTTAAACTCATTAATGGATTTAAGCCGATAAAGCAGAGCTGCTCAATGACCATAAACAATAAGTTTTTTACTCGTTAGGTTCTTCACAAATTGCTTTAAATATAGTTTCATAATAGGTATATATGCGTATATGCAGATATTAATAAGCCTATAGGCCAGAGTTAAATTAAGTTTGATGGCCTCTTCCTTTTAATGATAAAAATTGGTCAATCTTGTGTATAAATAATCCAGTAAAATTCTATCTGTCTAAAAACAAAAAGGAAGAAATAGCGTCTGTAACTCTCGCTGACTAATTATTCAACACAAATTACTTATGCAAAGAAACTGCTGAACAATTCCATTCAAATGTTGTTTGTCACACTAGCTAGACGTCACTAAACCTTAGTAGTCCTATTGTATGCATAATATTCTTGTGTGTAACCTGGCGAGCGCATAGCTGGGTAAATTGGACCAACAATATTTTAAAACTTGTGTTTTTCTTAAAATTACTGTGCAACATGAAAACACAGTGGCTGAAAGTAATGATTCCTCCTCTTCACTGCATATCACCAGTCAGTCGTATTGCGCCTGCATTGGCAGAAAGACACTGTCAAACACAAAAAAGGTAAATGTGACCCAATCATACATTTAATGTTGTAATTCCACGTCATTGTGTAAAAACAGTTTTAGCTTATTTATTTTGTATTTTCAGACTTCTTACAATTATCAGTAGAGAAGGACGTAAACGGCAGCGGGTTTTATCAATTTTGCTGTAGACTACGAATATGAAAATGTTTTGTCAGAAAGTGAAGAAGAGGAAGATCACCTGAGAGTTCACAGGAAAGAAAGTGACACCGATCAAGACGCGTCCGATGACAACAGTGATAATGAGCTCGTGATTGAAATAAACTGTTAAACACATTCATCACCTCTGAATTACAGCAAGATTTTGGTACTAATTTGACCACCATAATCATTTTTTTGGAGGTACGGGCATCTTATTTTATTGGAAAAGATGGGATCTAGTGGCAAAAGGACCTTTCCACCAAAAGATTCAAACTAGACCTGAAAATATTATAACACAAATGCCAGATGTTCAACCAGAAGCTAGGCCTGCCAAATCAGAAAAAGAGTGCTGGCACATTTTTTTAAAAAATGTAATGGCTAACCAAATTGTAACCTATACAAATGCTCGAATAAAAATCAAATTAGCAGCTTGTCAAAACCCTTTAAAATTTCAAATGAAAGAAAGAATGCAGTTGCAGTGAATTTCTGCCTTTTCGTGTATTGCTGGTGTGCATCGCTCTGGGAGACAAAATCTAATTTATCTATAGGCTTCTGATGGAACTGGCGTAGAAATTTTTTTTGGTTGACTATGTCGCAACGTCGCTATCATTATATTCAAAGTAACTTTTACTTTGATGACATGACTACTCATGATTCAAGAAAGTTATTGGATCATTTGGCACCAATTCGTGAGATTTTCTATGCATTGTAGATAATTACCACAATAGCTACAAGCCAGATGAAAATCTTACAATTAATGAGATGCTTTTGGCATTTAGAGCTAGATGTAAATTCAGACAATATATACCCACAAAACCTGCCAAATGAGGTCTAAAGATTTTTGCATTAGTTGATTCGAAGACATTCTATATAGTCAACCTACGAGATTTACACAGGAAGGCAGCCTGAGGGACCACATCATGTGAGCAATAAGCTGTATAATGTCATAAACCGCCTTGTACAGGCAGTTCCCAAGACAAATCAAAATGTAAGATTCGATAATTGGTTCACCAGTTATGAATCAGTAAACCACTTACTGCAAGAACACAAACTGCAATCAGTGGGTACCGTTCACAAAAATAAAAGACAAGAACTATGGGAAGAGAAATATATTCATTAACGTTTGGTTTTCAGAAAGACATCACATTTACAATGTGACCAAAGGTAGTAAGATGTTGCTGATGAGCTTTTTTCAAATTGTAACATGATCCGTAATTTACAAAAAATGGCCCCTGACCATTTTTTACGGTTTACTAAATATATCTGGAATAAATGCATATATATTACATAAAAATAATAACAACATTAGCATAAAACACAGCAAATTTCTTAAGAATCTAGGCCTTGAACTTCTTCATGTGCATCTGCAAAATCGTAAAGATGTCATTCAATTGCCCAGACTGATGCGTAGACAGATACGAGGGTTCTTAGAAGAACCTTATGAAGAGCCACCTGCAAAGATACCTAAAGTAAAAAAAAGATATCAAGATTGTCCTGGCAAAAAAGACAGGAAAACTAATTATATTTGTCGGAGTTGTAACAAATACATATGTAGTGAACAAACAATGTTACACTGCAGAGATTGCGCATATGGTCAGCAAGATAATGCCAATTTATAAAACAGACACGGTGTAATATTCTTAGTAATACTAAAAATCTTATTTACATGTGCCATATTAGATAACAAGTTATAAAAAAAGTTTGTTTTCTTTGAATTTCGTTATCATACGACAGAGAGCGTCGATTTTGTTAATTTTTTGTAATACTTTAACAATCATGTAATAAAAAACCTTGCGTGTTTACCTAAAATCCTTTCAACTGTAGTTGTTTTATTACAATATTTTCTTGAAATCCATTTAAATATCGGAATTACTAGGATTTTTTATACAAGTCTGTTCGACCCAACTTGACTATTGGGGTTACAGGTTTCCACTGTATTAATCACGCAAGGATTAATCAAATAATGATGATCAAACACAATTACTACTTATGCTAACAAATCTATTATAATACTGTAATGGTGTCTTATTTCACGCCTAGTTCACGTCTGCTTATTAGATATATATATTTATTTCATGATTGGTTTTAAAATTGCCACTTATTTTTCACTTCCTATGTTATTAAAAAAATAAATGTGTTATTTTAGTGATATTGTGAAATATGTGAATGAAAGGTAACAATGGAACTTACAGCACTGCCAAATTGCTCATCTAATCTGTTTCTGAGATCTTTTTCCCTCTTTGGTCGGCACAAGACATAGATTTTCTTTATTCTCGGACATGACCTGTAATAGCGTAAATAGTTTTATGCACTGGTAACTTTGTTATCAGCTGTTAAAATTTCTAAAGAATTTTCTGCCATTTTACTCTCTTTAAATTATATTTATTTTCATGTTCATCATTGTTTCTTTTATAACTTGCACAAATTGTGTTAAAAATAAAGGATGCAGTGGCATAATTTTCTTTCGAATACATTAGAGCACTAACTTCAACAATGTAATATTAGAAGTACGGATTTTCAATTACACAATGGAAAGAGACAAGTTGTCTCTTGTAAAATGTTCTGGCAAATTATAGTGTGGGTATTAAGATAATGCAGGTGATACAATATATTGGCAGTTGTATATATTTAGCATTTATGTGTAGCATATTTGAGGCTATGAGAGCAAAAGTGGCCTAAACCACCAGCGTACCTATTGGAGATAAATGCAATTTTTATTTTATACAATTTTAGACACAGGTTTCTCACTAATATGATTTTATAGTCAATAAATTTTTGTTTTTCTGCCATAAATAAACGATAATAATAAAGATTGTAAAGTTGTGTTTTTTTTAAATACTCTGAACTTATTTGGTTGTCTTATCTCTATATTAAATTATGCTTGATTGAGCTAATGTAAGCCCTCTAAGGAAAGTTTTTTCTCCTAAATGGCTGATAAAAATTATACATTTTCCACAGATACAATATTATTCCTGCTTCTAACGGTTTACACGAAACTATTAATGAAGCTTGTTCTGGTCAGACTCGTGAAATCGTCCAGTATGCTTATTATCCTGAAATCGGAAAAAATAAACCTAGGAATACAATTTACAGAAAATAGTATAAACAAAATCTAAGGATTGTGAAGACAGAATTCTGGTTGACCTGAAGGCAGAATTCTGGAGTGTCTACATCTATATATAAAAACTCATGCAAATGGAGTTGCTGGCCATTGCTTGTTTACCCCAAATACTAATTTCTCTGTTAGGCTACAAGTTAATTTTGAAGTACAAACGGGTAAATGTGAGTTAGGCCTCTGTTGCATTTTGTGGTCTTTTTATTTTACCTATGTTTGTTTGGTTAGAGCACAATATTAATATGCCAATCTTGATGAATCTTCAACATAACATGCCAATCTTGATGGATTTGCAATACCCCATGCCAACTTGGATGGAAATAGGTCTTTAATGATAAACATTCAAAAAATAGATCTGTTTAATTATTTTTATTCAAAACCAACATAGATAGGCCCTATATTTTAATTTAAACTTCAAAAGTCTTCCAACATGCTTTTTTGAAAATAAAAAAGTTATATGTAAGAAGAATAAAGAAGATAAGTAAAACAGTTTGAAATCAAAATCTTTTAAAAATAAAAAATCAAAATTCTTTATACTCTCTGTCCTCTAAACTTATGTGGATCTCGGTAGTGGCTCCAGGGATGGTTTGGAGGTTTTTAGAAAAGCCATGAGTTTGAGCTGATCTTTTTTCTTTTTTAAACTAATAAGATTTCCTTGTGTGTATAAAATTTCTAGATTTGTCAATACTTACGATGTTCTTTTTTGTACGTCAAGGACTAGAAATGGTACTACTTGTTGGTTGCTATACTTGGTATTTTATGTAAAAATGCTTTTGGATTTTGAGCCACTCCACCTTTTCTTTTGTTTTGTATACTTTTCTTCTAATTATGTTCTTCTCTAAACACTTTGAAGAAAAGAAGTTTTCCTTCTTCATTGTGATAAACTTGGAATATTTTATTTTTCCTTACACTTCTTATCACTGCTTCCTAGTCATTTGGAGCATAAATGATGGGTGATCTTTTTTTCCCTTCCTATTAATACAAAATCTTGATCCCACGGTAAGTAGGAATGCCCACTACATAAAAATTTGTTGTCTATTTGAGACACTGTACAGTAGTATCGCTTATCAAAAACGCTATTTCTTGATTTCTTCTTATTCAGCCACAGTCGGAATAAACTCGGAGTCACTTTCTGAACTGACATTTCCATTCTTCACTTTCCAAAAGATCTGGAAAATATGATCAGTAAGATCAAATAGCTAATAAATTTAAATAAAATATGATTACAAAATGAAAACCACATTGATTCAAAGATGCTTACCATTTAATAGCTTGTCCAGCTTTGGTTCCATAAAAATAAAAAAAATACAAATAATTCTGTATTGAATTAAACCATGAACCACCAACGTCAAAAGCAAAAATAACAATAAAATTATAAACAAGATCAAAAGTTAAGTGTGGAGAGGTGAGAAACTGTGTGGGGGTGGAAACAATCAACTCTGGTTTAGGGCACTATTGCATTGATTCAAAATAAAATTAGCGGTAATGTCAAATAGGCCAATGTCCTGCCATCTGTCCGCATTATGTAAAACTATATTTTATATTAATCTAATGACAACAAAATGCTTTATAGATACTAGAAATATAATTTTTTTCAGTTTTCATGGTTTGTAGGTTAGGCCACTTTTGCTCTCAAAGCCTCGTTTAGCAGTTGTGTCACCCATTACTATTGGATGGGGGTGACTTAGTGTTAGATTTATTCAAAATATTTGATCCCAACTGTGCTCTGGTGCTGACTAGATTCTAGTAATCAAAAAGATATTTAACGGTGGAATGTTATATTTCTAGTTTTATAATAGTGAAGCAGAAGATATTTTTCATCCAGGTGAGATTCAAAGTTTTTCTCTTTTGACTGAGAATTTTAATTTTTATGTTTCTGTCAAAAACAAATATCCTTCCGATGTCCGTATGAACTCATGGGCCTTGGCGATTGTGAGATCTTTATTTTTCATTACCATGTCTGTTTTTATCATATGAAAACTATTGCCACAATAAATCTGAAATTGTTAACGTTATTAGATCTTCGTACCATAAAAAGAAATTCTAATCACAGAAAATGAAAACATTAAAAAATGTAGAAATTTAGAATAATGTTAGATATACAATTTTTTTAGATTACGCATAACATATGAAACAGCATATCTTGCTACAGTAATTTTATTAATGTATATTGCTATTAACAGATTCATTGCTGAAATTTCATTACATAAAAAAATAATTATTCATACCGTCAACAGGAAATTTTTTTTCAAGTCATGTTATCACCGTACTTAATTTCAAATAGTAATATTTACATACTTCGTAAGTGTGTAATATAATTGTCTTAAAACCCCACATGCTTATGTAAATATAAGAAGGGCAAACTGACTCGATAAAATAACCTTTGTATGCGTACCCGTGGTGCGTCGGTGACATGACAGTCCTCCCATATTTATGCAAGTATGGTGGAATTTTATGAAGTGAAATTTTTATAGCGAAACTCTTAATAAAAATTTCTATACTATAAAATATTGCAACTACTTATATTCTATTACAAAATGAATTGGTCTCCCTTACTCGTTCCTCTTAGATTTTATTATGATGCATGGATGGTCGGATGTCATTCCTTTCAACACTGATGGGAAATGCTAAGTGACTTGTATACACATATGACGGTCATTTGATAAATTCAAAATAAATTAATATAAACACAAAAGAAAAAGGACATAAATAATAATATTAGGTTGGCAACTAATAAACCTGAAATCTCGAGTCACGAAGTTATTTTATTGTCTATATGCAATTTACAGTAATTTATACAGTTTCAATCAACTGTTGCTAGTGAACATGTAGAGATATACTGTCTTCCTTAAAAAATTTAGTAAATTCAATTTTAAGTTGACCTGCATCTTTACATTTTGTTTTAATTTAAATAAATAAGTAGCGTGTGAAAGAGACTCTTCGTGAAATTTCCATATATTGTTTAATTTAATAAACTGCTATCTCAACAAGCCATTGAACGTCCCGCTTCATATATAACTTTCCTGAAATGCTTGGGAAATTTCTTTTCTACAACAATCACAGAAATCATTGCAAAAAATAGCAGGTTTATCTGATATTTTTATTACACAGTGCAATTCTTTTTAATACCAGTATGCATGTCACATCAAACAACTAATATCCAATCCAAAAGTTAATTTAAATATTAATAACATAATAAAATACTCATTATTTGAAATATACACTAAAATACTCATTAATTCATTACAATTTGATGGTTACAACAGGTTTCCCATGAGAGAAATAGAAAACGAATATTTAGAAGATGAAGAGGTAGAAAGCGAAGGAATAACCTTGGGAAATTGTTGGCAAAAAAATTAAAACTAAAACGTATTATTTAGTGAGAAGAGGGCGTTATTTAAAAAAAACCAAGAGTTGAATATAAACAAGATGAATTGGAAAATAAAAAACTAAATACGAATGTGAGCAGACCATCTACACGAAAGAAGAATTATTATATAGACATATACTCTTGCAAAGAACTTAAATATCAAAAATTCTCTGCTGGTCTCTTACCTTAGAAGCTTTTCAATAACTAGCTTGCCCAGGAATCCAGTTCCTCCAGTGATGAAAACACTGGCACCACAATAGAACTCTTCAATTGCAGATCCGTCTTGTATATCTGCCATTCTGCATGTTGCAAATTAAAGAGACTGAAATTCTCATTGTATACATTTTACTCTTTTAATTCACAGGTCTTCAAATTATAACTTTTATTTTCCCTTTTTGGATTTGGTAACTTATTTAATGTATTTTGGTGCGCTGAATATGTACTGTGTACTTAGATTTAGAATAGTCCATGGAGACCTTTGAATTATTGCTTGTCTTTTACTTCGAATATTTTTGTGTATTAAATTACATTTTCAACTTGTTGACATCTGATTCCTACCAGTGTACACATTCAAATTGCATTTTTTGTGTAATGTATTATTTATTAACTAATCAAACCGTAATCAATATTTATATGCAACTGAGAATATCTCAAAAATATGAATATATGCACCATGTATTTATCCATTATGCACCATGTATGTATCCATTTGTATTTCCGCATTATATAGTTTCAACATTTTGATAACTCTCTTTTTACTCAAATAAACAAATAAACAAACATTGTACACTCACGCGTGCACACGCACACACACACACCCACACACACACACACACATATATATACACATATAAACACATACCACAATAGTTTAAATAAATATTGCACTGATTAGTGATCAATTTTGAACTACCAAGCAACTCCATAATCACATTCCTGAAGTGGCCAATGAAGAAAACAAAAATATTAAGACCAGGTTCATCTCATAAGAGTACATTTTTTTCCAAAAACTTACTTTAAGCCAGTTAGCCCATGCTTTGAAATGGTAACAAATAAAGCGTAAGGCCAAACTTGGACCAAGGAGACATGGATCTGAGAACTGGGGATTTTCCTTATGGTCAATATTATGTATCACTATTCAAACTGTTTGACTTGTAATACTGTATAATGTAACTTTCTTACGGTTAACTTTATGAATCATGTCCAAGAGTAAACTTGTGCAAGAATTTTATTTATTAATGGAAAACAACACGAATGTTAGTGTGAACTACATTAACATGCAGAAGCACATTCGGAAGCACTACATCACAATAATAAACATTTCAGTAACTTGAATTCACAAAAAAGATTTTTCATTTTCAAATGATGAGAAAAATCAGCCTCGCAAAGAATCTTTTTGCTAGTCACACTTAGCATCCCATGTGTAGAAAGTCGTTAGCAACAGCCAAAATTTATTAGTACATTTGAAGTAATATAAGGCATTTCTGACATTATGGATCTGCAGTTTACCCCCATTTTTTTATACTCAACTGGTAACCCCAGTAAAATCTGATACTTTTAAAAGTTTATTCAAATTATATGATTGTGTTTTGACTTCAAATTACTTGAAATATCTGTTACAGAAGTTAAAAGTAGTACTTAGTGTGAGTGTGTGTGTGTGTGTGATTTTATTTCTTTATCTACGTATATATTCATAGCAACATTTAGTATAACAAATTGAAAATAACCAAGCAGCTAATGAAACAAACAATTTTAAAAATATTTTTCTATAAGTTTGTAAATAATTTAATTTCATATAACCCCATCGAATAATTAAATGTTTTATGTTTTTATTACGTGGTTACAATTTGAAAAATGCAAACCAATTTAAATTAAATTTTTTTTATTGTGTAATCGAGCTTAGTTCTGCAACTTTTTTTTGCTTTGAAACCCTATATACAATTTTTTTTACATTTGTACAGGTACAATTGCTTATTGTCTAAAGACAAGAGCACACAGTTTAGTTTAACGGTCCAGTTATTATAATCGCAATTAATAGTATAATTATGCAGAACCTGAGAATATTGCTATTAAGAAAGATAATCCCAAAAATTACTGTACTGAGAATATTTCCATATTTCTTTATAAAACTGCTAGTGTAATAATACTGTCTGAAAAATTCCGTTAACTAGTTAAGATTTAGAAGCCAAAGAATGAATCTTTAAATTAAAGAAATTAGTTATGAAATATTCTCAATTTTCTTTTCACGGATAATTCAGGATAAATAATTTTTGGTAAAATGCAAAATTTATTATTTAAAAGCAAGTAAAAGTAAAAAAGTAATATCACTTTTCCAGCTAGAATTGCTTTCATCATGTATATTGATACAACGGTAGCTGTGCAATGTTAATTTGTTCGTTAGTCAAATATATAAATGTTTGCCGATGATTACTCACTTACTTCAGCTACTTTCTATTAATTTATAAATCTATTAGAACTTTGACACTGGTTATTCTGCTAGTTTGATAACAGGATTGGGTGTCAAATAACTAACATTAAAGGTTTGTGTTATTTTTTGTGACATTTCTTCTCTCAATTGGTTTTATCAAACTCCACTTTCTGATTTTATGTAAATCCACGAGTGTATCGTATTCATTCCTTAATGTGAAATATTTTACAATTCTTATAAAGATTGAGGAAATATAAATATAACAATTTAGCTCAGGCTTTATGTGTTTCTCAGGGCGGTCATCTGTCACTTCATTGTGACAGGTGATAACCCTGAGCTAGCGGCCTGTTACTCACGTCTATAATCATGAAACAATCTCGAATAATATTCCATGTGCATCACATAATAACAATTCACTGATTATCTATCATTCAGAGTAAACAAACTGAAAACAGAGTAAAAGTCACTTGTTTTTCGTTTTGAAAACACACCTATTATATTTGACAGTGAATTTAATTCACTGAATCGGTGATTGTTTCCGTCTTGGGTTTATTTTATTATTTTCATATTGCGAATGTTCATTTTCACTTTTATAGGAAGGTTTGTTGCTCCGTAGACTATCATTCCATTGCAACTTTTCAATTTATAATTAGTTGAAAAAACAATATAAGTGGGAATGATAGGTCGAAGTAAATATCGAAATTACAATTTCTAATAAATGTGTTGTGTACCATTTTCACGTGTGATAAGTTATTGCAATTAGCTGGCAGTTGTATTTTCAATAAAATCTTGTATGAAATTACAAGCCTGGTGTTGATAATTTCTCTTTCTATAAATGAAAGGATATTCATAGGCGTAATTAATATAAATATTCTGCTCATGATGACGTTAACAAAATCTATTTGAAAGGTGCTTTTACTTTGAAGAAAGAGCTGTCCAACACTATATTTATAACCTCTCTTAATGCAAAATTATTCTTCAGTAAATATTTTAATTTGTTTTTTTACATCAGTTCATATTCGTATTAACGTGCTTAATCTAAGGTCTTAATTTAAGGTTATTAAGAATGGTAATTGAGTCAATAAAATTTTAACAATGAATTTATTGTAAAAAATACATTGTGGGGTATCGTGTGCCCACATCTCCCCTTACCTAGATACGCCTGTGTCCCAGAACTTGTTCCAGTACTAACGAATGAATGCAGTTGAATGCAAATTTAAAATTATGAATGAGAATTTACTCCATATGCCAGATTGCCTTAACAAGAAGATAAAGTCAGTTCAATTGGACTTCATCACCTACATTGTTCCACTGTGACAGACTCGATAGTGCTTTCCCATTTTTCCTGGATTTTGTCTCTAGTAGTAACCATTTGCTTGTTAAAAATAAAATGGTGCCATTGATCATCCTGACAGTGGCTCATGGTTGAAAAGTTCTTGAAAGAACCGTCTCCAATGTTGCGGATTCTCTACTGGTGATTTGACAAACACTCTTTTCGTTGAGTGGATGTTGAAAATCACTGTTCACTATGATCATGTTGTTGGTTGAGACAAACTACCAATCTATCTATCCAAAAGGCAATGAGTATAAGCATTTTGAATATCTAATAGATGAGATAAATAAATTGAGATTCAATGTGAAATATAAATTCCAACATACAAAATATAAAGTTCAACACATTAACCAGAAATGAAAAATTATTTAAACTATTAAGTAAATATTTCAATTAAGAAACCCAAAGACGATTAATTTGAAAAAACTATAAACTATGAAATGGTTATAAAATCTAAAAAATAGCTACAGAGGGAAGGAACTTGTCAAAATTAATTAATGTTTTATGAAGGTAGTGTGGTATTACAAAAAATAATTCCATGATATAAAAAACGAAACACGGAAACAAAAGGAAATTATGTTAAAAGGAAATTATGTTTTATAGAAAAAAATTGATTACAGCTTATTCGAACTTGAACACTATGATATGGGTATTATTTTACAGAAAACAATCTTTTACATTTCATTCGACATTGAACGCTGAGCTAAATGAGTATTGTTTCACAGAAAAAAAATTAACATCTTTTTTGCCACAGTTACACTAAATACCTCTGCTTTTTTAGCAACCGATAACATCAGTTGTCAGGATTAGAGTTATATAGATGGAAACACACAGAATGATCGGTCAGTAAATAAGCTGAATTCTCTCTACTCTATACTGTTTAAACAGATTGTAGAATAATGATATACAGCCTTTAATCTTTCTCAAGGCGTGGATTTTCTAATATAAAAGACATTATAAAATCTGACGTGCGGTTCCAGCGATTAACGCGAACAAACAGACGTTTTCCGCTCTACATATTAGTATGTATTCAAGGTAAAAGAATGAATTATTCATTGAATTAATTTGATCCATATTTATCAAGTTATGTAATATACATTGTTCCTTATTTCAATGTCTCTTCAACAGTTTAGGTGCCGTATTACATATGACATCTTTTTACCTTCACAGCTTCATTCTCTTTTGAATCAAATACATTAATTACAGTAAAATTTTTTTTATTTTACAATACTAGTACAGACTGCTGTCTCCAATGGGTTTTTGAATATACGTTTGTTTGAACAATGTTACATACAATTAAAGGAGATTGAGATTATTATTGAATATTGAATTATTGACATAATATTTAATTATTTCTTATAATTTCAGTTACTTTTTGCATAATGTTGCATGTTCCATATGTTTTTTAGTGCTCAATAATAATCTCAATTACCTTTTGTGTTGTATACAATTAAAGGTAATTGAGATTATTTATGGATATTGAATTATTGTCATAAAATTTAGTCATTTGCTATAATTTCAGTTACTTTTTGCATGATATTGCATGTTCCATATGTTGTTTAGTGACTAAGTAAAAATGAGAAAAATTGTAAAAGAACATCTATGTCAACTGACCTGGTCTTCGAGCAACTCCGTCACTCTGTCGGTGATTTTCTTTCCTTTTTTTGGTCTACACAAAACGTAGATTTTATTTATACCTGTACAGCTTCTGCAATTTAAATTACAAAATTATTTTTAATATCAAAAGTGTGCTATTGAAGAAACTTTTATGTTTAACCAGGTATATGATGCAGAGAGTCGTTTTCATTTTTATTCCCAGTTTAGGTAGGTTACATAATACACTTGATAAAAATATACATCACGTGATAACATGTTGGCCATTTCATATATTTAATAATATAATTGGTTTTGAATATGTGATAAGCTGTGTGTCAACTGACGAAGTTGGTTGATAACAATTAGTAAACTCGTCTTTATTTGTCTATATTTATTACACACAATTAAACACTTCGTTCCTTACTCCAGAATGAAAATATTCTTGAAATAATTCTGAATATTTGTAACATTTTTATTTTCAGTATATGTAAGTAAGTAAAATACTATTTCAATTGTGTTTCCTTGAAAAATGGGAAAAAACTGCGATGTGTTAAAGATGAAATTATAACAATAAAAAGGTTATGATTACATTTTAAAATATTTCAAAAAATTGTCGTGCCTGAGAAGTTTCTCAATAGTTAGTTTACCCACCAATCCAGTTCCTCCAGTAATGAAGATATTCTTACCTCGATAGAATTCTTGTATTTCAGACGACATCCTGTTGGTATGAGTAATTTTGTTGAACTTAATTTTTTTTGTATTTTGTTGTAGATATGTTCCAATATTTATAATACACGTATTCACATTTAATGTATATGTTTTATGTATTAAATTTAGATGAAATAAACAAAATTTATAGGTAAAAAATTACATGAAAATGAAAAAATCGCTTTTCGTCAAAATGGTTTTTTTTGGACAATTTCTAATTTTTTATAATTTAATGTTAATAATAAAAAGCAACTCCCATACATGATCATTGTACGTAATAATTCTATTATCATAATAATAATTAATAAAATTATGCACTGAAATTTTTTTTTAAAATCAATTACGTCATTTATTGGTTCTAATAAATGAGAATGCAACAAGGCAATTCGTATTTTTTAAAAATCTGAATATTTTTTAATGCATTTATATCATGCATGATATAAATGAATATTCTAAAGATTGATTGAGGATATAAACAAACAAGAGCCATTTGTTTTCGTTAATTTTTCTCTATAGCTATGATTTAGCGATTTAGTAAAGCAAAGAGTGCTTAAAGAATTGTTCAAATATTAAGTTGACTGAATATAATAGATGGGTCAGGACAACCACGGTGTACCAGCGGGTCATATTCGCGTATTAGTGGGTTGTAATGTCCTCAATCTAAGAAAGATGTTACACATATTTAATGAGTTGCTGAGAACACCATAAAGTATATATAGACATAAAAATGGTCCTTATGTTGCATTATAAGAACTATATAGTTTCTTAAACTCTTCTGGGAATTCAGTTTGTAAATAGGGAATCTGACAATATTTTGAAGTTTGTGTAATCATTTAAATCGAGGTAATTGGTTCTGTTTTATATTAATTTAAGGATTAAAAGTAGTTGAGAAATCACTCAATATACTAATTTTTCCATGCTATTTCTACAATATGATATCCAAGTCATTAGTTTGAAATGATCTGCTTAGGCCACAATATTGTGAATCTTGAAATATCAGCTGATACAATTCTAAGTGTGAACAATAACATTGAGGGATGAAGATTAAAAGAATTTTGATGTAGCTCTGTTAGTCATACAGAGCTTTGCTTGGAAGATATATAATTTACCTAAACCAAACTTAAAGGTTTTTTTCAATCAACTTTATAAGTCATTATTAAGTTTCAGTACTATATTTCTCTTTCACATTATTATTGGATTAATAACTGGATTAATTACATCAACAATTGCTGGCTGTAGACTTTTGCAATGCCAAGTGATTTGCAAACTGAAAGCACTGAGCTAAGTTACTCTAAATAAATTTGAACCCTTACAAATGTTTGCAAGGTAGATCAGACGAATATGCACTACGATATAAAGCTAGACTGCAACGTCTATCCATTTTATTAGAAAAATGTGTATTAGTTTGTTACTTTGTTTTTGATCGTATTATATGTGGTGATTTAAATAGTTTTCTATACTTTGTATCTTATGAAATCCCATGATGTGCCAGTTTCCAAAATAGGTTTTAGGCTACTGTTTGTTTTATGGAAAATTTATTATTTTTCACTGCTACAATTCAATTTTCTTTAACAGATCGAAAGTTTCATTATGTCGTAGTAAGTTCGAGATCTCAAAAATTGGTCAGAAATTCAATATGTTTCTGCAAATTTAGTATTACATTCATCTTTTGAGTTCGAAAAAAAAGAAATGTGGCCAACTTTGGCTGTTGTACTGGGATTTTAAGTAGAAATTATGATTCTTTAAATCTATTGACAAGCGCTAGAAAATAGTTTCAGTTTTTTTAGAACAATGAATGTGTCCCCAATTAAGCTATAACTTAAGTCGTTCCACCAGTAACATTCCATCAGAAATGTTTCAGCTTCTTTTTAATATTAGTTATTTATATTTTCAAGTTTAGAAGCATCCCCATTCAGAGTTTTGTTTACCAGCCTTGTAGTTTCATAAATCATAAAACTCCATAAACTGATGCTTTTGGTCAAGTTGCTTATCTTTTGATGGTCAAGTCGATACATTGGTTGAGTCGATATCCACGAATGATCATCATCATTCTTGCTTTATTAATACAACCACACCAGATATCATATTTATGAGGTTTTGTCGGTGATATTCCTTTCTCGAACCAAACACAAAATTTGTAATTTTGATAGAAGTCAGGAAGTGCCATAGAGAGTTAATAAAAGAGTAATGCATACTTTTTGAGTCTGGCTGAACTATTTTTAAAGACGGAAATAAGATGGCTACATGCAATTTAATGGATTATAATTAATTACACACGACACAAGTAAGAATTTTTGTGACTTATTAATTGGATATTATTAATTGAAGTGTACAGCTAGCGTAAGGTAATAGCAGTAAACTCGTAAGAGCACTAAAAATTAGGAAACAAATTTGTTAAAATATTTGTGCAATAATCACACATTCACACAATTACACATTAGCTATTGATGAAGGGAGTACAAGTCATTTAAAAAATTACACGTTATGCACTGCTGAAATAATCATATTTATTTAAAATATAAACAAAGCAAATTCAGTCAAAAAATAAAACATACAAATTTTTCTATTACTTTCATTTTCAAAGATTTGTAAGGAAAATTCTTCTCAAAACATCCGTCAATTTCTATACTTTCAGATATGTAGTCTAAAAAAAGGATAATTTATTTTATTTTCATTTAAAAGAAATAGCCGAAATATTTTTAAATGCATACCACGAAAGAAGAAATGTCAGAAAAAATTAATAACCAAACATTTTCAGTGAATAGATTTACATCTTTGATTAATTTGAATCTGTAAAAACTATGTGAAAGCATCGAGATGTGTATGTGAATTATAGAATTTCATACTTAACTTCTCGAAATTTCCTTTATCCACAGAGCCGTTTAAGGATGCTCCCCCTAGCGAAAAACTTACAGACTGTTTGAAAGCCAAATGGAGCACATCACTTTGTACCAAAGTACACTGAAAACCATAATTATAATTAAATACATTCATATTCTTTATGTAAAAAGTGTATAAACCGTTTATAATTTCCATGTTTGAAAATTATTTTTATCAAAACATTGGCATATGTACATAAAGTATTGGCATATAATTGGCATATGTACATAAAGCGATATGAATTATTCAACTTGTAAAAATTATTGTTTTTATACGTGTAAATTAGGTTTCACATAACCAATTTCTTTCCAAAGTGAAACGCAGGTGTCTAACACCAGTTGGAAAGGTAGATATGCTTATCTATTTTTTTACACAAGTTATCATATATTGAGTTATTTAGTATAAAATATATACAAAAAATTTGGTGTCCGTTTTTAAAAGCCAACCTTATTAGCTACTAGCAAATATAATATTTTTTACCTTATATTTTGCCAATAAAAGTTTTGTTTTGGGCAATAATTTTTTAATTTTAATTATATATTATCAGAGGCAAATACTTATTGTTTTAAAATTAGAAAAATATATTAAAGTATAATAATTAGAAAGATCTATTGAGGGAAAAATTTTCAAAATCTAACTTTTTAAAAGTTAGACTGTAATGTTTTTTCATTTTTTTTGGAAAAATTTCTGTTACTTTGTTGCTTTGTTTTTTGGTCGTATTAATATAATAAAGGCCGTATGCCTTGTGATCAATTTAACACACCACAGTAACAAGATTTTAAAGGCAGATGTCGGTGAAACAATTTTTTGTCAAACATGCCATATAAATAGGGTCTCAAAATAAAATGTTTGATAGACAGATGAAAAGAATACATACTGATATAATGCTTATTTGTGTACTGGTAAAAACCGATGATGGCTTATATCTCTCTGAAGAAGAGAAGAAATTGTTGTTACAAACACAATTGGTTTACATTTATCGAAGTCAACCCAGAAAGCCAATTGTAGCATTATGGCTCACTATTTTCCATCTATTGAAATTTGCAATGAACTAAAAAAAGTTAGTTTAATCTATGAAGAAAAAAGGGGATGAGAAAAATAAGGGAGGAATTACTCTGAATTTTTTACAAAGAGGCCGTCGTCAAGTTAGTGTGTAAGTGTTAAGTCAAGTATGTATGAATTCACAAAAGATTTTTTGGTGTGAAACATCTAATGGTGTGTTTGGGTGAGAGTTAATAGGTTCTGATGGCACGTTGCAATGTGTAATTCGGTCATCTTCTTGTCTCGTCGGTTTTTATCTAACTTGGCCAGCTTCGTACCTTGTCAGCTCTTTCCGACTATTTTAATTTAGTTTGTTCAAATAATAATATTTCAACATAAAAATTATGAAAAAATTTAGATATGTCACATCTGTTAGGTGTGTTTTTGTGAACTTTGTTACCTTAAATACCAAAAAAATGAAGCTGTAGTAATGAACAGGCCAAAGATGTACAGAAAGGCATACCATAGATAATTTCTTTTTAAAATTCTTCAAACGAGGCGTCAATTTCCTAGATGAAAAGTATACAAAATATACTTGATCTGGATGTTCAAGACGATAGCCGATGCTATTTTTTTATAGATAATAGATATAACTACTCTAATTCACTCATATTGTCAAATTATAAACCAAAAGACCGACTTCTCTTCATGAAAATTGTAGGCAAAAGTTTAGTTAGGCTACATATAGAAAGGCACAGTGATACCTCCATAATGTCTACAGAATTCATGTAGCTCATTACTTATATTCTTGGTCAAGCTGTATTTCCAGTTTCTGAGATTGGACCTAAAAATGATTGACTCTAAATCCATTAAAATTGTTATTTAAGTTTCAGACAAAACCATAAAAAAACTCTATATACGTGCCTGAGCTATAGAAAACCAGTATCTTTCCATTGTACCAGGCCGGTTTATAATTCATGTCATTAAATTTCCTATTTTACGAAATAAATATTATTTCCTATTTTACGAAATAAATATTATTTCCTATTTTACGAAATAAATATTATTTCCTATTTTACGAAATAAATATTACTTTTAATTAGTATAATCAGATGTTATTAAAAAGACTTATAATTTCAGTTTTTAAGCCAAAAAAGAGAAGCTACTTTTAAAACTTAAGTAAATATTTGTTGATTTACTTAAGTTTTTTTATTTATATATAAAAACATTGTATTATAGACCTAAAAATAGAAAAACATAATGTTATAAATATTATACTTATTAAAAAACAAATACACTGTTAGTGGTTGAGGGTTCAGAAGTGTTCAGGTTTTCTTCTTCTCCATCGATTTATTTCTAACCTCTGGTTTAATTATTTTCACACCCTTCTACTGATATACAAACTAATACTGAATGTCGCATATTTTGTTTAGTTCAATTAATGTTCCTTTTACATATCTTTTCGTCTGTAAGTCATAGAAATATATTTCTCAAGGACTACCGATAAAATTTCAAAAAACTCTTCTTCCAGCTTGAAATCACAAGGATATTTGCTTCATTTGTTTCGAAGGATGAAATTTAAACTATAAGATCAACTGTAAAAAGAAATTTATAAAATGAAGCATACCCCAATTCAAAGCATGTTTGGTACAACTGGTATGGTTGTAAATAAGGATTTCGTCATAGCTTCCAAATGCGTTACTGTTAATGGTCTCATTCTTTCCATGCATATTCCACATTTGGGCTACCTTCCAGGCTGCCACTAAGCAAATGTTTGCCACGTAATCTCCGGGGACCATATTCATAGATGCACTCACATTACAGTGCAAAATGTGGAGCATACCTTGAAAACAATCTGCCGCTATCTATAACAAGTTGGTATTAAAGTAAATATACTCATTCACTATAAAGTTTTAGTCACGAGAAGAAGTTGATACAAATTGGTAAGCTGAAAATATGAAATGAAATCATTACGACAAATATTTACATGAGAGCAATATTAAAGAGACCCGATCATAAACCTTGAATTTCAAAATGTTTTGACTTATATTATCTGCATATAAGGTTTTTTTGGATACATTATAATCACTTCATTTGGATAAATATTTAGACAAATTTATATGTCGGTTCTGAAAAGCAGATGGAGATTCGATCAATAATGACAACCGTATACTATTTCATATTTTCATTGCTAGCAAATTCAAGAGATTGTAAAATATATACAACTCCAAAAGACATTTTGTTCAATTAATACCCTTCAATACTTACCCTTATGGCACCTGTTGCACTGTCGCACCATCCAGCGATAGGCTCTTTAGACGTGGAAATAACTAAAATGGATATAGGAAATGAAGATTTGATTACATCTTGTATACAAAGGTGTGTCTTGTTGTACTTTCGTTGAAATTGTTATTGATAGCTGTGTATAAGCGAAAACTGATAATGAAAAATGAGATTGGGTTGTACGGTTATGGCTAAGGTAAATGATGTGTCGCTTGTAGCAGCTGATGAAGAATTTGAATTGTTAGAGGCCTGCGAAGAACATATTTTAAAAAATGTACATGTGTGAATGTTTTCAAATTTTTGAAAAATGGAATGCAAGTGAATAAGATTGAGAAAAGTAAATGCCGCTAATAATGGATGTGCAATGGATGAAATGTGTATAGCAAGAAGCACTTGCAGGTAACGGAATTAATACAGTGTTAAGTAATGCAAGTGGAAAATAGATAATAAGACATAAAGATATTCAGTAATTTTATTTGAAATAAGCGTTAAAGGATAGCATTATTCTAAATGTTAATAAAACTGTTTGTTGGAATGCTTTTTTCATTTTGATAGAATGAATACAAAGAAATAATTGAAGCAAGTTTTGCAAAAAACTTTTATACTGTCAACCTTGAAATTTATCCCGGTAAGCAGCCTGATGGGCCATTTTTGCAAAGCAATAAAGCTTTCAATGTTATAGACAGATTAGTGCAGCCTATCTCTAAAAGTAATAGAAATATTACATTTGACACCTGGTTCACGAGCGTTCCACTGATAACACATTTGCAACAAAATCATAAACTAACATCTACAGGTACATTACGTAAAAACAAAAAAGAAATCCCACCAAACTTTATAACCACGCAAAGAAAAGAAGTATATAGCACTCAGTTTGCATTCCAAAAAGATATGACGCTTATTTCCTACATGCCTAAACGGTCTAAAGTGGTGCTGGTATTGTCTTCCCTTCATCATGACCAAAACATTGATCCTGCTAGCGGTGAAAAAAGGAAACCAGAGATAATCACATTCTATAATTCTACGAAAGCTGGCGTCGATGTGGTTGATGAGCTCTGTGCTACCTATGATGTATCTCGAAACTCTAAACGCTGGCCAATGACAAAATTTTATGCGGTCATGAATGTAGCTGCAATAAATAGCGTGATTATTTTTCGTGAAAATAATAACTCGAAAACAAACCGACGTGATTTCCTTAGAAAACTCGGTCTATCAATGCTTGAAGGTCATCTTCGCGTGAGAAAAAATATGGAGAACTTACCGAGAGGCTTATGTAAACGTATTCACGAACAAGTTGGTGAAGTTATGACCTACCCTCCGAATTAAACTTCAAAAACATACAGGAGATGCAAACACTGTCCTTCTGCCAAAGACAAAAAAACTAGGCATAACTGCAATAAGTGTAACAAGCCTATTTGTATGCAGGACATTATCCATTATGCCAAAGTTGCGTTGATCTCGATATCGAATAAGTCAGTATGTTACTAATAAATAAGCTTTGTTATATATAGTTCCTGATTTCATGTTTATGCACTAAAGAAAATTTTATGTTCTGTTTCTAAATGTTAATTATTTTTTATTTTTGAATATATTTTTAAGTTACGTTCTAAAAAAATGATCTCAGAGTAAAAAGATCTAATTTTATGATAATTTGCTCATTTTATGATAAATAAATGTTTAATTTTTATAAATAATGTTTATAATTACCTATTTCCCTAATATAGAAAACTAATATTGACATAAGCTAGATTCAGTGTACAATAATGCACATGGGTACAACTTACCTGACCACAACGGGTAAGTTCTGTTTAGTAGCCACAATGACACCGGGTTAATGTTCCGCATTGGGCCCAGACGTTCCAAGTTAATGTTCAAACAACTTGTCAACAAAATTAATTAGTCAGATTTTTAAGGTTTTCTATTAGCATGATGATGTATTTTCCTAAATATTCCCTAAAGAAACATTTTAGGTTAAAAATAAAAATTAAAAATTTATTAAAAACATTCTTAAAAGTCTTAAATAGCGTATTTATCAAAATATTTTAGGTTCATAGCAGCCTTACAATATTGCAAGTATTTTACATATTTATTGTAAGAGAGGATTTCATTGAAATTATGTCAAATAATTGTTTTTAACTATTACCTTTTCAAATTTAGATATTTAGTCAAACAACTCTCGCCTAATCAAGCCGTGTAACACAACCATAAAAATGAGGAGAGTTTAAGTCACGGAACATGTTTTCAGTACTAACATTTATATTATGAGATCATAAAAACAGAATTTTATGTAGAAAATTCTTTATCTGTCACAGACTAATGGGAAAATAGCCCAACACATACACATATAGCAAGGCCATAGCTGAAGATATTGTGAAACAAAATTCTAAGGGATTACCTGTCTGCATAATTCGTCCTGGAATAGGTAAGTTCTTAAATGAAACACTACATTGGAAAACGTAAATTTTGATGTAACTATTTATTAGAAAATTTATTTATTTTACAATATAATAGTATTATAATAATATATAACAGAATGTAATGAAAATTTCCTTACATTTTAACTACACTCTTACATATAAATGTCTAATTAAGATTAAAGATAATTTATTAGCATTGAATATGATAACGATGAGGCCTAAGGATGCTACAAAAATAGTGTTAGATGCCAAAAAATCTATAAACTTATATTGTATTAATTCCAACGGTTGTTACATATAAGAGGTTATTGCAAAATTGATGAAATAATTAAACGAGTTAAAGAAAACAAATTGTCTTTGCCATCTTTTAAAGCCTGAAGTGCTTCGGAAACTGTTAATTTATAAAATATATGGAAAAAGCTAAAAAAAATATAGCAGGTATGATATGAAAAACATTTCTGAAAGCATTATTTTTTTATACCACATGAATATTTTTGCAAGTGTATATTTTTTAATTTTGGGTTTGACGGAACTATTATATGAAACATTTAGAGATGATTATAATATCTACGTATTATTAGCACTAAACTGACCATAGAAATATCTAAAAAATGTAAAGGCCCTACCAGACAGTATCAAAAGTTTTTGTATTATGCAACGACCCAGCCGTTTTGTAATATTTCCATTATTTTCAGTTCACAGTTTAGATTTGGTGTTTTTAAGTTGGTCTAAGCTTGATAGATCCAAAATCAGGCAGTCTCTCATACTGTTTCAGCTTTTGTTTGAGTAAGATATTATGGAATTTTGCAAAAGTTATAAATGATTTTAAAGTTTGATCAAATAATTGAAAAAAAATGAAACAAGTAAACACAGATCCATTATGATATTAAATTTTAATATTGTGGCACCAAAGAGAAGCTATCATATGAGCTTAAATACATCACCATTATGTATCACCATTAAGTCACCATATAAAATTTCCCAATGTTATAAATTATATTTGTTACCTTGCTGTACAGCTCTTATTAAGTTCAATTTTTTTCATCGTAAAATAGCATTGCTTGCTTAAATTTGTTAAATCATTCAAAAGTTTTTGACGAAGTTTGGAATACATCTTTTTGGCACATCAGAATTTTAGTAATATATGGCAAATCGTATGAGATTGAATAAATGTTCTGTGTGGAAATATTGTATCCGTGTTCTGTGTGTAAATATATATTCCTAATGAATCTTCCACATCCTTCCTCCCATGTGGTCCACCATAGTATTAGCGTTGAATGTGCCAATCTCGCCATTGTGCGATTGTGCCATTCTCGACTTAACGGAGGATCGATGTTTTCCTTTTTTTAATGGATTCATTTTCACTACATTCTGTTATTAAGCATATAAGTAAGTTATCAAAGTTACTTTAAACTATAATACTTTAACGTACATGAACATCACAGCAAGAAAAAAGCCATATTATTAACAATTTGTTAAATGTTATTTTTTTGTTTTGACTTTTTATTTAATATCCCTTTAGTTCGACTTTTTATTAAATCAAATAAAATTTAGTAGCGTAACCATGAATCCCCTCTTAGTCAAATGTAGCTCAGTATAGATCACTGTAGAACTCCTCTATAGCTTTCAACAGGACATGTGTTTCACAGGGATAATGGGAGTCTCCTGCACTTATTTCAAATTTTCATTAATACGAAGAGAATCACTCTATGATTACGTTTCCTGTATAAGTTGCCGCTCTTGTACCTTTTGCCATTTCGTGTGCGGGACTAGGAATAATGCAATATCTATTTATTTATAATAAACATATTTCAGTCATTTCTACATATAAAGAACCTGTTGCTGGACGATGCGAAAATATAAATGGACCTGCAGGGGTAAGTAGCTACCACGAAAGAGAGAAACATTTTCAAGTTAATCTGTATTTGTTCTTTTTAAATAAAACTTCTTATTATTTACAGTGAAAGTGGATTTTGAAAGCATTATGAAAATGTAACGGAGAGGTGATGTTAATAGTTACACTAACTTCAAGTTGCAGTGTACATATTTGTCAAGTAGTGTTTTTATTAACATATGTAAGCTTCGTTAAAAATTTGAGTGACAGAAAATTTCTTACAATTTTATTGAATAGAGTGAAACAATATTTGAAATTTAATAAAGTTAATTTTTATTATGTAAATTTTGAATATTATTCACACAGCATAACTGATTTTATAAATGCTTCAAAACATTCCTGTGTGAATCGTTTACTGATTTGAAACCTTTATTGAAGCTAAACTTATTTTAAAATGTTGTGCATCATGGGAATTGAACTGGGAGGGGAAATGTAAAGCGCAATACACACAAAGAGCGGGTGCGGGTCGGGCGCGGGTCGGGTCGGGCGTACGACGGCTCTGTTTGCTTGTATTTATATGGAAGACATCACATTGAAAAGCATGCGCGGGTCGGGTGACGAGCGGGGCCGCGTCCGCCGTCCGCCATTACAAACAGCGCGCGGGTGAGCGGGTCGCGAGCGGGTGTAACGTCGTTCTATTCGTCGTAATATACGTACTCTTCGACAAGCATTCACACAGACGCGTGCGCGGGTCGTGCGCTGCGCGTGTCGTCGTATTATTTTGTAAAGCGCAATACACACATAGAGCGGGTGCGTGTCGGGCGCGGGTCCCACGCATGAGACCCGCTCTTCGTTGACTTCACACACAACAAGGCGCGGGTGATCGACGGGTCGGGTCGGGCGCGACGCGAGCATCCATGATTCCATGCTAGTACAGCAGTGGCGATCGTCACGAGCAGTACGATTGAAAATGTCAGCGGATTCGGATGAAGAGTTATTATTTCTTCTGTTTTGAAAAGAAGATTACGGAAACGAAAAAGGATTTGGGTTCATGAAATAATTAAAAAAAGATTGCAATATGGAGAATATCATCGTCTGTGTAGAGAATTAGAAACGTACGAAGATCGCTTTTACAAGTATTTCCACATGTCAAAGACAAGTTTTGAAGAATTACATGATATACTGAGAATAAGAATATTTAAACTTGATACAAATTGGAGGCCAGCTATATCTACAAGAGAAAAACTCGCAGTTTGTTTAAAGTAAGTAATCTTTCATTTATTATATAATCAGAACTTTTTATAATTATAAAGCATAAATAACTAAGCAGAAACAGTTAGATTTCTTAAAATAGATAATTGCATTAAGTTGAAGGCACATTTGGTGACATGTAATCAAAGTGAATGATTGTACATTGTGCATAATATATTCACTCAGATCATTCAGATAATGCATATGCATTTCCCGAATGAATAGAGTAAATATTCAAGTGATTATAAACTGTTGCATTCGATAAGTCTTGTGGCGTTTTGTCTATCTGTTCTACATTTCCGTGAACAAATGAATTAACAGATGCTGTGCTAGCATCTTCAGGATTTATATTATCTGATATTGATGACATCACAGAATAAGCTGGTGATTGATGGACACTGTCAATCGGCATTTCGCTTAGCTCTGCATCGGAAAACAGCTTAGCTAAATCAACTTTAAGCATAGCTTGTTTCCGCTGCGATAATTTTTTAAATGTTTGTGCGTAGCTTAAAAACAAGTATCAAAATAATTAACAAATTTTTTTCTAATTTGGAAAGATTCATTTGTTGACCGTCTGTCTGTGGGGTTTATCGATGCTAATCCTCTTGGAGTAACAGCCGCCGTCGCCATCGTGTCTTGGGAAAAATCTATGTCATTATTACCCCGTTTGACAATGATGTAGTTATGCAAACAGGTTGCAGCTTTAACTACATCTATTGCAGTTTCAACTTTACATTCCATTGGTCTTCTAAATACTCGCCATTTGTGTGTTAATATCCCAAAAGCATTTTCGACAACACGCCTTGCACGGCATAGTCTATAATTAAAGTTTGTTTTTCGCGTATCGTGTAGCGTTGTGGCCCTCGGAAAGGGTCTCATTAAATAAGTTTTGAGTCCAAATCCTTCATCCCCTATTAATACATGGGGAACAGGATCATCTGTGCCTGGTAACGGTTTAGGAGGCAATAACATGTTATCACAAATATAGTCTTGATAAAATCTTGAATTTTCAAAAATTGCACTGTCGCTATGGCGCCCATAGCTCCCGATATCGACCATGGTAAGCTGATAAAATGGGTCTACTATGGCCAGTAAAACTATTGAAAATATATTTTTGTAACAATAATAATTTGAACCACTGTTATCGGGACATTTAATATTCACATGTTTGCCGTCAATACTACCAACGCAATTAGGAAAGTTCCATATTTTTCTGTAGCCGACTTCCGAATGTCTCCAAGTGTCTTCTGATGGTGAAGGCATGTACATTGGTTGCAGTACTTCCCATACGACTTTACATACTTCTTTTACTATATTCGAAACTGTACTGGTTCCAAGTCTATAGGAAAATCCTATACTTTGATACGAATCACCAGTCGTTAGGTATCTGAAAAAAAAACCAATTTATTTTTCTACTTTGCAGGTGATACCATAAAAAGGAGGTGGAAAAGTACGAGGGATGGATACATTAAATATAAAAAGCAAATAAAAGGAACCACCGGGAGCGAAAAAAAAATTATAAATTTCTTATGGTCAGGGCAACTATCGTTTTTAGACAGTGGTATTAATCCCAGAGAAACTACATCCAATGTTTCTTGGGACCGACCAACTCCAACCATAGAAAATTCGGATAGCGCAGCGACGATGTCGTTCGTCGAGAATGAATCCTTCGAATCTTCAAATGCTGTATCAACTTTTTTACCCCCATCGAACGAACCAATCGAAACACCCCGACGGTCCAAGAAAAGAACTAAAGAGCCATATGAGTCAGATGTCGACGAAATGATAAAAACCTACTTGGAAAAAAAAGAAACATCAAGGCATGACGATGTCGACTACTTGTTTTTAAGCTACGCACAAACATTTAAAAAATTATCGCAGCGGAAACAAGCTATGCTTAAAGTTGATTTAGCTAAGCTGTTTTCCGATGCAGAGCTAAGCGAAATGCCGATTGACAGTATCCATCAATCACCAGCTTATTCTGTGATGTCATCACTATCAGATAATATAAATCCTGAAGATGCTAGCACAGCATCTGTTAATTCATTTGTTCACGGAAATGTAGAACAGATAGACAAAACGCCACAAGACTTATCGAATGCAACAGTTTATAATCACTTGAATATTTACTCTATTCATTCGGGAAATGCATATGCATTATCTGAATGATCTGAGTGAATATATTATGCACAATGTACAATCATTCACTTTGATTACATGTCACCAAATGTGCCTTCAACTTAATGCAATTATCTATTTTAAGAAATCTAACTGTTTCTGCTTAGTTATTTATGCTTTATAATTATAAAAAGTTCTGATTATATAATAAATGAAAGCTTACTTACTTTAAACAAACTGCGAGTTTTTCTCTTGTAGATATAGCTGGCCTCCAATTTGTATCGAGTTTAAATATTCTTGTTCTCAGTATATCATGTAATTCTTCAAAACTTGTCTTTGACATGTGGAAATACTTGTAAAAGCGATCTTCGTACGTTTCTAATTCTCTACACAGACGATGATATTCTCCATATTGCAGTCTTTTTTTAATTATTTCATGAACTCAAATCCTTTTTCGTTTCCGTAATCTTCTTTTCAAAACCAGAAGAAATAATAACTCTTCATCCGAATCCGCTGACATTTTCAATCGCACTGCTCGTGACGATCGCCACCGCTGTACTAGCATGGAATCATGGATGCTCGCGTCGCGCCCGACCCGACCCGTCGATCACCCGCGCCTTGTTGTGTGTGAAGTCAACGAAGAGCCGGTCTCACGCGTGGGACCCGCGCCCGACCCGCACCCGCTCTATGTGTGTATTGCGCTTAAATGTTGAATGGTAACTTTGATCATAAGGAAAGTACAACATTATTGACATACACTGGGTAAGGGACTGACTTACAATGAAGGACAATTCTAAATGAATTACAATGAGTACCTGCTGATATACAATCACCGGCTCTCCATCAGTAGAAATAAAAAAAAATATACTGGATAAGCAGTCTAACTCAGTCAATAAGTTATCAACGAGTTCCTGTAACACAATAACATCTACATGTTCTATATGAAATGTTACCTCTACTTAATGAAGTTCACATTTCATGCACAAATCATCTATCGGAATTTTATTGTTTTGGATGATGAAACACATTACGGAGTAACCTATGGGTAATTTTTTCTACTAAAGCCTACAACTACCTTAAAATTTTTATATATTTTAGTATTTGTGTAGCATCGGGTTACAAGTTTGAAAATAATACCAAGTTTTTCACTTTGCGTCTTAAAGTAACATGCTATTTCCGAAAGCCAATTGAAATTTCCGGAGTAATTTAGTTCCCTCTTAAATTTATTTTAGTTTTGTTTGTGTCCAGTGTGTAAATTTCATATAATTAATAGTAGAATAGATTAAAAATTATGTTTATAGGTTTAAAATGATAACGTATCACGGCAACATAGCTATAAATAACATTTACATATACTGTGGACTCAGGGCCATTTGTTTACGAATAGTGAAACATAAAGAAAAAAGAATTACATTAAAGAATTAATAATTGTTCTAAAATAAGCTTTATAAATAATGATAAATATTCTTTTTTATTGTATACAGGCAGGTCTCGTTTTATGGCGTTTTGTTTTATGTCATATTGTTTTACGTAAGTCAACATTTTACGTTGATGAGTTAAAATAAAAATTGCTTTGAGCGGCACTGAGGCGAAGTGGGAGAGTTGACGGCGAAACAAAGTGCTCATTTATTTTAGTTCGCTTCGTTACATCGGTAGGTGTGAACATACATACCAAAGTTACGAGCAAAAAGTACGTCACATTGTGTCTGAAATGATTGTGTTATTTAAGTCTATGATTTATGTTATCTATTAGAGACTAATTTCCTTAATGCAAATAGTTAAAGTATTATTTAAAGTATTAGTAAAATAGTCGTATTAACAGACCAGGAAAATTTCATTTCATTTAACTCTGTAAACGAAATCACTAACAATATCGTAATCATTGTAAGCAATTTACAGGGAATCGACATTGAGAGTGATGATGTTACCGAATTATTAGCTTTACATTCTCTAGAATTATCTACTGAAGAATTATTGAGCTAGAAGCGAAAAGCGAGGATGATCAAGTAGGCTCAGATTCTACTAGCATTGCAATTAAACAATTAACTTCAAAATTATTAATTGAAGCTTTTAATCACATCCAAACTGCAATGCAAATATTTGAAATATATGATCCCAACTTTGAAAGAAACTTTGAATTTAATAATAACTTTTCTGTCGCCTATAAATGTTATAGATTAATTCACGAAAACAGAAAGAAAGTAGCAAAACAAATGCGTTTAGAGGACTTCTTCACAAAAAAAGTAAATGTCATATTCTTGTGTATTATATTTCTATAGCATATCATTTTCATCATAAATAAAAGTGATTGATTTTTTTAAAAGACATTTTTGTACTGTATTTTTTCACTTATAAAAACCTAACTACATTTTTTCCATACAAATGTATGGAAAAATTGTGTCTCGTTTTATGTTGTTTCGTTTTACGTCACTAATCACCAGTACATACCATGATGTAAAAACGAGGATTGTATTCTATATTTCTTATTAAGGCCAGGTTTTTTTTACCTGTAATATAGCCAAGAAATATTGTATCTTCATAAGTATAAATAAGTCTAGCAAAATTACTATTTTTGTACCAAAATACATATTGTTTTATTTCATAATATTCGACTCAAGCTACACTTTAGTGCCAATTCAACGCACAAGTTAAGTAATATTATAAATGGAGTGTGAAATAAGTGATGTGGTACATCATATAAAGTAACATACGGCATAATTTCCTTTGATTTTAACGATTTTCCATTTTAAACCCTTTTCTGGCAAAGTATAACAAATGTGAAACACACCTAATACCAAAACTGTATAGTGATACTTACTACTGATACTGTTATCCAAATACGAAGAAGATTTTTTTTCAAATGAGTTTATTTTCGAAATATAATCTTTAAATTGCTTTCAAAATGTCTCCTAAATAAATTGTCCTTTAACTCATCTAAAACTTTATTTCAGTAGAAAAATTAATTTACAGGCAGCAGTAGGGATTCTTCTTGGCATTCTGCACACTTGGTGTGGTGATGCAAATAAAATTGCGGGCGTTGTCCCAGCAGACTACGTAGTAAATGCCACAATGGTCGCGGCTTGGGACATAGGTCAAATTGGGAGGAGACATCGGCAGAATGGAATCAGCAGCATTGACAAATTAGGATGCATAAATGAAATTCCTATTTATAATTACGCCGGTTGCACAGAACGACCTTTGACCTGGGGTAGCATTCATTTTCAATTTGTTTATTTATTTGTATATTTAATAGCAAAGATAATTTTATTTGGTAATTAATTAAACATTAAATATAATGAATTTTTACAAAATTTATGTCAAATATATTCAATATTTAAAAAAACCGAGTAAATAATTCTGTATGTAATTTATTAATTTAGATATTTAGTGTTGACAACTTAATTTTTTTTATTCAGATTTTGCACGTCTTCCGTGGCTAGAAATGTAATATGATGAAGGTATCATATTATATTTTTAGCTATGGAAAACAACAAATATTGTAAATATGTTATATCATAAAACTTTTTTGGATTCAACATTTTAATATCTTTTGATTAGTAATAAACAATATTGGTCAGAATAATTACGATAAAAAACCAGTTTGACATCCAAAATTTGGAAATTTTGTTTAATATAATGAATAAAATTTTTCTATTTGATCTATCATTACAAAAATTATACTGAATATGAGAAAATCTCTACAAAAAACATATCCAAGGAAAACTAACAGGCATCAAGTTGATTCCGTAAAAGTTTCATTTATCTACACTTGATATGAAACACTAAAAACAAAAAATTATAAAATATTTGACACAGTTTTCCAAAAGTCTTAATATGTCTATCAAAGTCAAAAGACATTTTTATTTTTATACCATTAATTAATGATTGACGAGAATGGATGCATATTCGTATTGGTTTTTCTAAACTAAACTAACAAATATTATCTACAAGCAGCGAATACTATAAAAGTAATTAAGAATTGATTATGACCGGTAATGAATAGATCTACAACCCAAAAACTTAATTTTTGATGTTTGGAAGGAATGAAATGAAAATAATACAAGGAGGGACTAAAAAGTAACAAGACTGGGGCGATAGAGGGAAGAAAGGAAAGAGAACAAGATTGAGTGAGACAACACATTCATACAAAGTTTAATTTTAAGAAAATCAAGATTTTTCTTTTAAAAAAAATACGATATGGCAGATGCCTGTTAGCGACATGCAGTGACAAAATTTTGTTTTCTGTTCGGAAAAACGGTTACGGAAATGCTTGCAATACTTCAAATAGCTTACAAGGATGAAGCTATAAGTAAAGCGGGTCTATGACTGGTTTTCGCATTTTAAAAGTGGGGAAATGTTGATTGAAGATTAACTTCATTTTAGGTACCACTCAAATTCAAGAACCGATGAAAATGTTGAGAAAATTAACATTCTTATCCATGAATATCATTGCTGTACAAATGCATCAGCTATCAGATATGACTGGAATATCATGGAGTTCAATTCAGTGGATTCTGTCACAGAATTTGCACATGACAAAAGTTTTAGCCAAGTTTGTGCCTTTCAAGCCTGCCACAAATTGAAAAATCAGCTAAAAAAGAGGACCCACATTTTTTTCCAAATTTACTCATCATGAGTCATGGTGTTATGGATACGATCCCGAAACCAAGCAACAACTAGCCAATGGAAGAGTGCTCACTCTCCTCGTCCGAAAAAAGCGTGTCAGGTTAAATCAAACATCAAGACGATGCTCATTAATTTTTTTGATATCAGTGTTGTTGTCCATGCAGAGTTTGTTGCTCCAGGCGAAACAGTTAACCAACAGTTCTACATGGAGTTATTAAAGAGGTTGCAAGAGAGCATTAGGAAAAAAGGTCAGATCTTTGGCACCCAGGGGAACAGAATCATAGATCTGATCTTTTTTCCTAATGCTCTCTTGCGGGGACTTTGTCCACCATGACAATGCACAAGCTCACACCACATTGCTGTGAAGCAGTTTTTGAGCTAGAATTTAATGACCCCATGACCCCATCATGAATGAAGAAATTAAAAAAATATGGTAAATTTATAAAGCGCATTAGGGTAAAAAATGAGCGAAATAAGAATGAGCGGGTAAGATGCAGTGCATATTTACAACGATGGTTAAAAGCATACTTTCCTTTAAAAGTACCAAGGTAAGTCCCGCAGATTAAAAGAAGAAACTTTTGATCTATCTAATAATTCTTATCCACCTAGAAAAATGAAAAGGCTTCCTTATAACAACTCAAAATTAAATTTACATTAATTGCCAGAGCTATCTTCACATTACAACAAAAAATAACCTTATGCTTTGGGGATGAAGTGGAAAGATTATATTTGGCTACTAAATGAGCTAAAAAAAATTGGTCACTATTGATCCCCTTCAAGTTCTGAAGGAGGCCAATCTGTGCCTACAGCTGCTGAGCTAAAGTGATGGGTAAAAACACACTGCTAAAGATGAGCTTACCCAATATATCAGTTAAAATTCCAAAGAGTTCAACAAAGAAGGAATTTTATCTCCACGTATATACCGATGACAAGTGCCAGATAGTATCGATGCTTATGTACCCAATTCGTTTTTTGTTTTATTAAAAACAATAAAAATAAAATAACTTCATAGCTGAGATGACGCATTCATAAATTATCAATCGATATGCATCAACCTGTTACATTACTGTATACATATGTAATTTACTTGTTTTTTGGTTTATTATATGTTTTGCATATTTGAGATATATTAAGTACCCCTAGAATTATTTGTGTTTATTAAAATAAATAAATAGAGTAATATTTAAGAAATAAATTACAGTGTATTTTATAAGCAATTGTTCGAAGTATATATAAAGACAAAGCACACATGTATTAAATTGTATTTAACACAATATCAAAAATATACGTGATATTAATTGTATCATTTTAGGTGACTTCTTGAGAGGAGGTTTAGAGTGGTGTAGATCTAAGCCAACATGAAATCTTTATGGATATATTTTATGATAATGACTAAATACAAATCGGTTTACTTTGTCTACCGTTGCTTGTTCCACTACTTGCCCGCGTACATCCTCGACAGTATAATGTTCTTAGCTGGAAAGTGCTGCAGGTAAGTAATTTACATGTTTCTTGCTATGTGCAAATCAATTAAATGGTTATTGGGATTCAATATCTCAATATTTTCTACTTTAAACAAATATTTATTTTTCATATAATATACGATAATAAGCGATAATTTTTAGTAAATATCATAATATAAAAAAACTGATTCAAGGTTCGTAGAGACCTCTAATTTTGATAACCACTGTCAAAAACATCCAACTTTTCAATAATCTCATCTTCACAGTGATTTTTGATAGTGAGATAAATGTTGCATTTACTTAAATTAACCTGTGCCTTGCAATAAATACCAAGTTAAGGAATAGGTAAATTCAATATAAGATACACTTTGATTAGAAACAATACCGTCTACCCAACGAAAATAAAGAGATTAGCACTCAGTCGTCAGAAGTGTTGCTTTTTGTGAACAGTTGTGAACTAAGTGGGACTTTACTCGAAAGGGTAGAAGATACCCTTAGATGCAAGATCTTTGAGTCATTATGAGCAAACATCTCACATTTATCAATCATATTATTGAAACATGTTGGAAAACCTATCAAGTGCTAGAATTTGTAATGTGACATTCACATAATTTCCATGACATTGAGTGTATTGTGGCTTCATTCAACTCTCTAGTCTGTGGTATATTCAAATTGAATGCAGGTATTTCCTATTAATTTATATACTCTCATCAAAAAAACTACCTAGAGCATAAGCAAATGTTATGCAGTATTCATCTGTTTACTTTGATCTCAAGTCAATGCTATGTTGTAAGATATCTTGATATTTATTTCTTCCACACTTGCTGCTTCTGGAAAGGGATTCTGGAGTTGCTTGGTCAAATTGCTGTGTAGTCTCTGTCTCATCCATTATTTACATTACATAGTTTCTGTCTCATCCCTTTTACATTTTATAACCCTTTCATAGCACAATCCAACACTTTAGGTGAATGTTTAAGTTGAGGTATTATTTAATAAAAACTAATTAATTATTAAAACACAAGTTAAAGTGAAACTAATGGGTCTTTTAAAAATGTTACCCAGATTCACAAATGTCAATTCTTGTAACTGTTTACAATACAAATGTGCGCCTAAAATACAAATTGATTTGAATGAGTTATTGGGGCTGAATAGGATGTAGGTAACATTTGCGTTTTGAATAAAAATAAAATAAAAAATATTACATTTTATATTGTGCAATTATAATTACTTCATAATAAGTAAAGTGAATGAAGAGAGTGAAATTTTATTAATAAACGTTTAAAGTTTATAAAAATAGAAATTATTTTGGGTCACATAGACCCGAACAGAACAAAAGAGTTATAATATAGAGTTGAAAAGTCTCTATGTTAACTTAGCTATATTATTTTGCTATTTGTTTGGATTTCATATGAACTGAGAAAGGCTAACTATATAGAAATCATTTCCATTAACGGCACTTAATGGAAACAATTAATTTCCATTTATGGAATTTAAAAGAAAAAATATTTCTTTACTTGCATAGAAATATTTTTCGGAAGCAAATAGTAAAAAGTAATGTATTTTATAATGCAATTTATTTTGCTTCTTTCCCCTTACAATTTGCTGAATAGGTTGTAATGTATTTTGACAGATCAACAAACTTAAGTCTCATGTTTTTACTAACAGAATGAAACGGTAATAAAACTTTAGAACCAAATGATAAGTATGTATTTCTTAATGTAAAATTAGTTGGTTATTTACACATCTACAAACTATATGGACTCATTGGCCACCCAAAAGAATTGAACATTTTCAATTAATATATTCATAAAATCTTCTCTTATAGCCGTCTAGAATAAAAATATTTAATCTAAAATGAGAACATTTCCTTTTGCAGTCACGTAAAATAGTACTAATTTGAAAATAAAAACTATATATAAACTTTATAAAACTATATAAAAGGATCTATACTCTTAACGATCCTCTCACAACTTTACCTCAAGCTAGAAGGAAATACAAGATACTTAAACTGCTCAATATTTTCCTAGTGATTATTTTAGTGTTTTTCTTTTGTTGGATGTGGGTTTTCTTAAGACGTTTATTTTAAATCAAATTAATCATGAAAAAAATTTCAATTTATTGTAATTTTACAAACACTATTTGATTTAAAACATTTTAAACACTATTTGATTTTTTAATAATGAGTGGCAATAATACTAAATATAAAAATAGTCTTTTCAAAAAATTCATTTGTCTGTCTGTATATTATTAGGATGCAGTGACAAAAGTATTGATACTTTTTGACTCATTACTTGCAATGAAAAAGTTCTTCTAGTGAGGTACCTGTACGCTATGCCAGCAGCACAGCCACCAGAATTGTCCATGCGGGATGCTGCCAGCATTAATGGATCCTCGGCCAGCATTATTGGGTCACTGGCACATGATGCATAAAGCCACGGATATTCATTTTGGTTGCGACAGTTTTTCAGGACACTAATGGTGTAGATATTGTGTTTATAATTAATAATGGAAGACAAAGTCATCAAAATCTCCAATGTAACCGTGGTATTGATTTTAATTTGTAAAAAATTAAAAGAAGAAAGTGATTTTGGGAATGCCAAGGTTATTATGCAGAAACTAGAAGAACGGTGGTACAGTTATGACAGGAAATTATAAAAAAGATATTCATTGTCGAAATTTACGCAACAGTATGTGCTTTCGTTTTTTTTTAAATATATAAAATTTTGAGATTTTGGTAAATACAACTGAATCGTAGATACAACTTGAAAAAAATCCATACTTGCCAAGGTGAAGTTTGCGGTAACTTTAAGGTTTTTAGCTACTGGAGATAGTTATTGGAGTCTTGGATAACTATTTAAGATTTCCCGAAAACTTCTATCTTTTTGGTTCTCAAAGTCTTTCAAATCTGATATCAGAAGATCATATTAAGGTAAATATGACTGAATATTTTTGCACAAAACAATTTAAGGTACTAAATAATGTTGACATTAGGACTGCTGCAGTCTAGTTAAAATTTCCCTCCATCTACTTGAATATATTGAATAGATGCAACACCTTTTCGTCCAACTGGGTTCTCAATTGAATGAATTATTTGATATTGATGGATTGAACAGCTTCCTTCCATTCATTTAAGACCTTTTTTCTTTGGATTGTTTTTCTTTTGGATGAGCGCACCGACGACGCTGCCACAGCAATTTTATGCCTTTAAGGATCTTCATGTGTTTTTAGTATTATCACAGATACATCTGTGGATATTATTTAAAAAAAATATTTCTCAACAAACTCTTTCTCAAAAAGCTTTCGAAGGAGATGTTTTTTCAATCAATTACAAAATGAATCTATTGGTCTGCCATTTTTTTTCTTTCCTCTTCGATGATGCCTTCCCAATTTTTCATAACATAATGAAAGACTTTTCCGAGCAACATAAGTGAGGATCTCCAGAGAGAATATGTAATTATAGATTTTGTTGAGGATAGAGAGTAATAAAAAATGCTTTTGGAATGTTAACTGCAAAATTGAGATTATTTCATTCATAAGTGAATTTAAAACCGTAGAAAGTAAACACTTGTAAAAGGGCACGCGTTTCCAAATCTAGAAGCAACGAAATATTCTAAAGAAACCATGAACAAAGAAAGCGTTTGAGAATAAACGCCCATTCTGTCTAGATAAATAATGTTTTGCATGTAATGCAGTACGGTCGATGTAGTGATTGTGTCCATTTTCCATGTTTTATTATTATAAATTCTCCAAAAACTGAAGCTTCATTGCATATAGATGAAGATGCTGATATATCTTTTATTACATTTACAGCTTCAGAAATCTTGCTGTCTTGCTGATGAAATATTATTTTTCGTAAATTTATCTTTGTCTACTTTGCTGCGACTATGTTAGCTTTGAAAAATAAAACATGGAAGTTAGTAGACAAAAGCTGCAGTCATCAAAATGACTGTATGTACTTTTAAATAAAATCGCAGATAAATATATTACATACCGAAGAAAAAGAAAACCTTTTCTTTGATGATGGTTAAAAATACACACATACAGTAATTTTATTGGTTTGATGCTTGGATTAAAACAAAAGGGAAGATCTACATGTATTACTCGAGACATGTGTCAGATTACTAATGAAACAAAATATTTTGCCACAAACAAATTATGAATCTTTCCTTCCATTTTGTTTTTTCTTACGTTTTACTGGAGGTAAGCAGCGAAACAATCACAGTGGCAAGAGAGGTGCGGGTGTGGTATGAGAGTTCCAAAACCTGAACGGCTGGCGACTACGGTAGCGTCAATTGGTTGGCGAGATCAAACAATATATTCCTCATGTTTAATTTTTCAGTGAATTCTATTTACAGTAATTTATTAAAGTTAATAAATAACAAACAATTTACATCTGCAATATTAATGCCAATGTAACTAATTTTTTTTAAAAGCTTAAAAGGAAAAAATTATTAAACTTTAAATTAGTTTTTTGTCAGTAGGTTAAAACGATAAACAAACCCTATAACCCGTATAGGATTTAATTAAGATAGAAATACTTAGAGGAATAATTTCAGTATTTATTTTTTATAGCGGTCTATTTTTATCACATAAAAATTTCAATGCCTTCTTGGCTGTCATTTGATTTTTGTAACTCTTTAAGCTTCTTTTTTTACGAAACTAATGAGGCGTTAAATTTCTTAACTTTCTATTTTACTTCTATTTATTTTAAATAAAATTGTTATAATGTTCAGGGCCTCTGCTTGTTTATTTCTATTCTTGTAATGCCGAAACTTAGGATTCCATACAATCTCATTTTCATGATATATTTCTATAAAAAGCACCATAACTTCCTCATTCCAATTAAAAAACATTTTATTTGCTTTGCAAAATACAATACTACTACTCAAATACCAGGAATGAACTGCCTTTCGGCCGCACATTACCCGCCTGCATACTCCAATGGCCATTCTGGCAGCTTCTTTATATAGCATGCCAGCAGGGCTAGATAGCCACTGACATAGTGTGTAGGACCCATTAAATAGGTATTATTGCTGATTTTTATTAAAGTTGTGAAGTAAATGACTTGTTTTTATTAGAATTTTGGTCAATGTTACTTTTTCTAACTAAAAATATAATTAAGCAATAATAATTAAATAAACCTCAGTTCAAACAATATCAAACAAATTCAAGGTTGATACTGTTCATTAAAGGAATAGCTGGTTCTTTGTAGATTTCTTTGGATAATACTTAATATGAGAGATAATACTGAAAGTGTTTAGAACAACTAAAATGGGGCCAACCAGCAAGTTTGTTTTTCAAAATAGTCTCTGTGGCATTCTTCCCTTCATTTCCTTCCTTAGAAGCACTGAGCGATGCAGTGAGCCGACCTTTCCATGGCCTCATCGAAGGCAATCACTGTTTGTTCGATGTTTGGGAATTGTATTCCTCTCATTTATCTTTTATTCTTGTCATTTAACATTGTGGATACAGAATTTTCTGTACTTGTCGCATGCCAATGCCAATAAACTTACCCGAATCTGTTTTTTAGTTACTCTCTTGTTAGTCATCATCGTAAACTACACATTATTAATATTATCTTCAGTTGTCACTGTTGAGAAATATCCCTCATATATATTATCCTGAACTCGTTAAGCCAGGTAAAAAGTAGCTCTGGATTAAATGTCAGTTGAATTACACAATGCACCTTTGTTAACTAGTGACTGTTTCATTTTATAAGGCTGACTCAAAGAGAAAGATCTACATGACTGAGTGCCCGATTACGCACAGTGAAACCAGATCTAAGAAAATTGTTTGTTTAAATCTAATTGAATATTTACAATAAACTAGAATAAAATTTTTATTATGTTTAATCATTGTAAGAAGTTTTACCCTTATAAAAGAAACTGACAATAAAAGGTAAGCTACGATAGTATTTTTATTATGTTTAATCATCGAAAGCAGTTTTACACTCCTATATAAATGCTATCGTACTGTATCAAGAATTGCAAATACAAAATTAATAGTAATAGACGGTTTTCCTCCAAATTATACATCCTTTCGAATTTATTGGACATTGTGAAACCGTTAGTTATGCCAAAATGACAAAAACTTCCTTTCATTTTCTTCAATATTTTTATGATATAATTTATATCATAATTGTTTTCCCGAAATATGTTTTATACCAAATTGAATCATAATTATATTTGTATTCAATTCACTAGGTAATATTTTAATGATAATGTCATGTTTCTGAGTCCTTCAAAACTTCCGAGTAATTATAAATTCCAAATAATTAAAATTTTAATAATAAACCTCATCAATTCAAGTAATCAAATTTTAATATTTTAAAAAATCTTCTAAAGAAAAATTATGGAATTTATCGCTGTTCTCAGCAATATTTTTATAATTTAATTTCAAATTATTTTCTATAAATTTTTAACACTTATTATTCATTGCATTTTCCCATATAAATATATACAAGTTACTAGGTTCACAGAAAGTTAAATTAAGATTTATATATGGTTTAGACATGTATCTATGCATGAAACTACACAAACTTAACGTAATTTTCATTAATAACAATTTACATGAAAAACAATAATGAATTATATATACTTTAAACAAACACACTCCCAGTGAACACGATTAGGATACATAGTCTTTTAGATGTGAAGGGAAACAAACAGTTCTTCCGCTGCATGTAGGTGGGATGGTCAGTGATCAAAATACATTTTGGCGGAATGCACAAGGCAGTAGCGCTTTTTTCATTTTTGGGTATGAAAGTTTCCAGTGACTCTTCAGAGGGATCATTTAGGAGGAAACATGGTTTCAGTCTGTCGATTGAAATCCTTTTGACAGTACCCTTGATGACTATATCAAAGATTTTGATGAACAGCATAAGGACCAAGATAAACTGGTTGCAAAGATGAAGTGGCTGCATTATTGTACACAAAAATGTGCGAGCATTTGAAAGTTGTTTTGAAAACAAAATGGGTTTTTTGCCATGAGTGGTCTTTGCAGAAGGTTTCATGCTGCGTTCTTTGCAGTCTCTGAACGAAATCTGAATGTGATAATTACCATCTACAAGAATGATTTCAACTGGAAGCTAGAGGGAGAAGTGCATCTGAATGCTTTGTCTCCAAACTTCTGGTGAAAATAACAGAGGTCACCGAACCTTCCTTGATTTAGGTCTGTAACAGAATGGGGATCTGCTTTGTTGCTTGGACAATGCTGCAACTTGTAGTGAAAGATCACAAATTTGTTTTTGTAATTTTTCAATCACTCCAGTGTCCCTTGCTATAGAAAAAGCGTTACTGATTTGAGGACTAACAGGATTCAACTCCCAAATCTTATCGGCCATATCTGACAATTGTGTGAGATCATCCTTGCTGCCTGATAAAATGCTGCGCATGTGCAGTGGCCATCGTTGTAACCAAAGGGTTTTTAGAAAATCATCAGTTACTTTATCACCTGCCAAGTTTTGCATCTCACATAGCAATTGCGAGGGTTTTTTATTACCAATATCTAGTTCACTATAGAGTCAGCATAAAGTGAGCTTAATTTGGTTTTAATACCATCATATTTATCAGATAAAATGTCTGCGTTAATAGAACTAACAACATAATCGGTCAGTTCTAAATTATGCTTCAAGTTGCAAAAACCAAATTTTAGGGTCTGGTTTCCAAAAAGGGGGCACTTTTATGCTTACTGGCTACTGTTGCAGTTGTAGCATTGATTTTGTGGTCCGGCATGTTGAAAACGGAAGCTCCGCGGATCACATCGGGGTCACAAATAAAGTGTGTTGTCTAGTTTTCTATAAATCACTCACACTACTCTGACTCCTAACTAATATTATTTTGTATATCTTAGTTATTTAGATAAGTGTAAGTTTTGAATTATTCTGACAGATGAACTTTTCTATTTTTTTCTTTTTTAAATGTCAACAAGTTATTCTTTTTTTAACATTTATTCTTGATGCCATTTCTGTCACACTACATCATATTTATATTAAAATTAGAAATGTATTTTTATATAGGATTATGTATTAAATTAATGTAAAATGTGGAATTTATTGAATTGATAAATGCTATCAGTAATAGTAGTAAGATTTTAACAAAATGTTTATGTTGACAAATAAGAAACATTTTGATTGTCTAACTATATTTCTCTGACACACGAAGATCGTCACTGGTTATTTCTCTCTTACATATAGCATACTGTAGAATAAAAGTCCAAGTGGCTATCTTTCTATTAAACAATTAATATTAATTATTATAAGACCGGTTATCAGTGAAATAAAGTAATTTATTACTTATTTGAAAATTTCTTTACTAAATGAATAATCTATGCAAACTTAAAGTTTCATGAAGCCGGATTTACTATTATATAAATTGCAAGAAATGTTAATAAAATCGAAAGCAAAAAAACACATATTTTTGTGTTAAACAAAAATGTATCTTCATAAAACGGATTAAAAATAATTTATTTCTGCAGCTATATTATATGTTCAACATAATAATAAAGTATAGCTAGAAACCTATTATACACTCTATCAACCTTATCTAAGATTAATAGTATATTAGGAGAAAGTTTGCATTTTCTTATTGTATATCTTAATATTGTAACTTTAATGTAGTTGTGATATTAATCAAGGTTTTAATTATCACATTTTGTTAGCAGATGTCTGCCAATGACGACAAAATAAAAGCTAGAATTGTACAAATTCTAACCAAATATGTAATATTACAAAAACCATTTGCCCGGCATGAAATTAATCTAATGTTTTAAGTAACCAAATATATAAGGTAGGTAGAATAACAACACTGAACAAGAATCTCTCAAGAATACTGCATACCCTTGCCAATCATTTTTAGGCAAAATGTACAGATATTTTTTTCCGGGCAACTATATGATATTCCATTATTTATTAAATAAGTAGTTTTGAAGAAATAATACAAATGAAAAAGTATCGCTCCTGTGTGTTAAAAACATCGATCTTATTGAAATTATCTTAAGTCTTATCCTCAGTCTTTTTGGGCAGCACCCTTCAATTTTCCTGCTTTCTGTCACATGTTGTGTTCTAAAGATTGCTATTTATTCTTTTGTCAAGATTGTAATTATCACATTTTGTCAGCAGATCTCCATCAACGATGACAAAATTTAAGCTAAAGTTGGACAAACTCTAACTTAATATGTCATTACAAATGCCTGACATGACATTAACCTTTCTTTTTAAACAACCACATAAATTAGGTAGGTTGAATAACAACACTGAACAAGAGTCAAGGATACTGCACACCTTTGCCAATCATTGTAGAGATATTTTTTTGAGGTAAACTATATGATATTTAATTTTTTTTTCTCAGATTCAATTCATTCTGTTACGTGTCGATGTAAGCAGAGAACAAATATTCATAACAGAACGAACACACTTGTTCCAGAAATTCGAGTATGGATTTTCGAAGAAATAATACAAATGAAATAGGTGTCACTTCTGCGTGTTAAAAAAAAGATTTTTCAAAATTATCTTAGTTCTTGTCCTTAGTCTTTTTAGGCAATTACTTTCAGTATAAATGCGTCCTGTCATGTACTGTGCTCTCAAGATTGCTATTTATTTTTGTGTTCTTGAGATTGCTGTCAAATCCTCCCTAATTTGCCGTGAGTCCGGTTATATTTTATAATTCAGCAAAATTAAAAATTTGAGATACACATTGTCTAGCAGACAAGTATTATTGAAGAGACTTATGTTTTTCTTACAAATACAATTGCTATGTGCAAGACATCACTTACCGTGTGCCCTGACTTCTATTTACTATAACTCAGCAAAATTTTTGAAATATTTGAATAATCAAGTTGAGAAACATTAAGCATGGTTATATGTTATATTACAATAAAATATGTCAATACCTTTTATTCATTTTTTTGCATTGAGTATATAATTTGTTCTATTTTTTTAAATCATATTGGTTATTTTATTTTTCCAAATTTGGCATAGAATATAAATAGAATGTATAAAGGGAGTATATATGGAAGATGAAGTCAGTGCCTTTTGAGAACTCTTAAACGTTTTTAAAAATTATTTTGAGTCAAAAAAATTGTTCAATAAATGCTAAGTACAATTTTTGTGTTTGGACAAGTAGTAACAACACAATGAAAATCTAAAAGGATTGTGAATGCTATAATGAAATGCTACAAGTTCTTGAAAAAAAAATAATCATTATTGCCGAACTTAAGACTGTAAATTGCAAAGCGAGAGACAATGGACAGAAGATTCAACTAATACCTTAAATTATATTTTTAAATTAGATGTTTTATCAATGATGCAATTTTATATCTATGAATCAGCAAGCGATTTTGATACAAATATTATTTTAAAACCGCACTTTCCAAACACAATCTCTTATCATATTAGAATTTAATGCAATTTGTGAACCTATAGAAAATTATACTCTGGTTGATAGAAGAAGATAGATAGAAGAATTTTTCAATATTCGTCTTAACATATAGTATATTTTACATTACGTCTCACCTGACTTCAGGACTATCCAGGGTAATGAAACACTAAACAGAATTAAAAATACACTCGAGGCCCAATCAAGTACAGAAAAATATTACTGTCAGGTATTATATAGGTATATATAGGTGTCATTTTTGTACCAATTTGTAACTCAAGTGATAATATAGCCTATTTTTATTATGCTATATGAGTTGTTTGTATATCACATTTTATAGGGTATTTTTACTTGGCTGAAAATGATAAAATAACAAACTGTTAAACAAACCGACTTTTGGATATATAACATTATGTGGCGAGTTTAATATCTGTAAGTCCAATCGAACATATTATGACCACACTCTTTCTTTGCATTCTCCTTTGAAGGATCAATGACAATATAGCAGCAAGTATTCTTATAAGATTCTGTACTTGAGAAACAAACTATAAAATTCAGTGGGCTTGCAAAACTTTGTTCAAATCAGGTTATGAGCATTTCACACTACTGACATTGTAATAGATACAATTTTGCTAAATACATGTCTAGAATTTGTTGAGGCTCAAACTTTTTAGGTACTTGTAATACCAGTATGTAACATTATTTGTATCCATAAAAATTTGAAGCAAATTTAGTCACTGACTGAGAAGAAATACGATGGCCTCCATACGGATTAACCATTATTTGATTATTAGAATATAGAAATGGGCAATTTTTTTAAATTGTGCTTTAAAGTCTAAGACTTTTTCTCCTTTATTAGTGTTTAACTAGTTTTTTATTACACAGTTGTGTTTAATAACTGTTTTGGTACATTTTTTATTTGGATTCTTTCTATTCGACCACACTGTGATTGCTGAACCAATTTGGATGAAATTATGGTACCATAGAATACTTTCTATTCTTAAAACTTATCAAATTCCTCATAAATAAAATTAGGTCGTATTCAAAAACCCATGTGAAATTATGCGATTTGGACTCGATGTGAAATTAAAATGAGTATTGTGTTTGATAAAAAGAAAATTCAATTTAAAATATTTAACTATAAATTGGTGAAAAAAAGAATGAATGAAAAATACAATTGTCAAATTGAAAAAATTAACAAACCATGCCCATACCACCTTTTACAATAAAAGTTAATGACACTTTGTGCAAAAATAAATTTAAATCAGAAGCTCTGAATAATATCCCATTGTGTCAAAAATGTTTCACAGTTATTTATAACTAGGGTTTTGACAAAGAAAATCATAAATTATACCTAAAACTTAGTTTCAAAATTTGAAAATACTTTTATGTAGTTATCACCTGTGTTTTGAAGCAAATGATTGTCTGTTTCAAAAAATTGGTCTTTCTGAAGATACCGAAAAAGTTGTATATTCTCAATGTGATGAATTTCGGTGAAAGAATAGCATTACAAAAAATGATTGAAAATAAACAATTGTGGAACTAAAAGTCTATGTAGTTGTTTATTAATAATTGCTAAATGCTATTATTTTTCTATTAAAAAAACCTGTGCTGATACGAAAAAAGTACAAAAAGGTATGCATAATTACCTTCATGTAGATTCTTATAGATGTGAAAATCATATCGGCTTTATTTTGCAAAGAAGCTTGATTTGCTCAGTTGACAGAAATATAAATTAATTTAATCTTTAATTCTTTATTTTTCAACAAAAGTCTTAGTACTAAAACACATAGAAGGTGGAAAGAAAATCCTGGGGAAGGCTAATTCTAGGTCTAACAAGATAATTAACATTTTTGAAAAGAATTCAACATTATTATAAATCATGCCATATTTGATATTAATTTCCTATGCTGCCTGCAGTATCCCAACAGGTTAAGGTAATTTTGGTCCGGTTTAAAAATAATGTTCCTTTAGTTTCCTAGGACCAAAGCTTTTTTTTCATTTAACCTGGAAATAAATTGGTGTCCCTGTGCCAAATGCAATTTGTTTCTCTTTCATTAAAAGCTCAAATGACAGAAAATTTCATTGACCAAAGTAAATTACAACAATATATACTACTCATCTCAACCTACTATAATTTCATAACATTTACTGTATACTTCGTCATCATATAATCAGCATATTACAAAGACACAATTAACTGGCTGATTAGACGATAACTCAATTCTTTAAGTACTAGAAATGGTTCATCATCGTAAGCCTATAGAAAAAGCATGATTTATGGGAAGTCTTAAGAGAGAGATTAGAACTGGTAAGTATAATAATAAAATTTATAAAAATTTAAAATTTATTACAAAACTAAAAAATATTATTGAAGTGAAACTTCTCTGGGCGCAATGAGAGTAAAATTTGAAAGGTAAATATAGTGTTTTTTATGCATTTTGTGGATATTAAGAATCTCTTGCAGGAAGAATGGAAAATAGGTTTTTTTTAGCTAAGCAAGAGATAGATGAACAGAATAGAATCAAATAAGAAGTGTATGCATGTGCGAAAACGTACAAAAATGGCACTCTGTATTGCTTCCAATTGTCTTTTTCATTATGTGTGTTAAAAGTAAACTGTAAAAAAATTGCTATCAGCTATTTTTACATTATGTGTGTCAAGTATGAACGATTTCAGAAATTGTGCACATCCAATGACGTGACATTTCCCCTATTAGTATAGCTTCAGAACCAGATCAGAGCTAGTCTTGACTATACTTTGATCAGCATCCATAAGTGCTCTAGCTAATTGGTTTGTGTGATGTTCCAGTCTTTGTTTGTAGGCTTTGCAGGATAAGTTAACCTGTTCTTTTACAGTGGGCATCTCAGTATATTTGTGTATTTCTGTATTTTTAGTAAACCATGAGGCATTTATCAAGGTTTTTAGGGCTTTATTTTGAAAACGCTGCAGCATCTCAACATTGGAGTGGCTTGCCGTTTCCCACAGCTCAATTCCATACGTCCAGACTGGTTTTGTTACACTCTTGTACATAAGCAGTTTATTTTCCAAGCTTAGAGAGGATTGTCTGCCTATTAGCCAGTACATTTCTCCAAATTTTTTATTTGCTTGTTCTCTCCTGGCCTTGACATGTTCTCTCCAAGTAAGTTTCCTATCTAGCTGCATACCTAGGTATTTAACTGTTGCTTTCTGTGGTAAAACGGTTCCGTCAAGTCTCACTGGGGGACAGTCTCCTCGCTTCAGTGTGAATGTTATATGTACAGATTTTGTAGCGCTTGCGTTCATTCTACACTTTTGTAAGCCATGTTTCTATGTTCTTAAGGTGTTTTTGGAGTTTCATAGATGCTACATTGGGATCTTTATTACTTGAGAGAATAGCTATATCGTCAGCATAAGTGGCAATCATTACCTCATCTGAATAGGGTAAGTCAGCAGTGTAGACTGTGTATAGTACTGGGCCCAGCACTGACCCCTGGTGAACTCCAGCCTCTATTTTGTAGATAGAAGAGTAAGAATTACCGGTCTTGACTTGAAATATACGATCTTGCAAGTAAGATTTTGTGAGCACAGTTTGGTAAATGCAGTTTCAATTTATATAGGAGGCCTTTATGCCACACACGGTCAAAGGCCTGCTGTACATCCAAGAATACAGCAGAACAGTATTCTTTTTTTTCTAACGTTTGGCAGATTGTATGGGCCACACGATGAATCTGCTCTACAGTGCTATGTTTTGTGCGGAATCCAAATTGATGATTCGGCATCACCTTACGTTCTTCAAATATTGGGTGAAGTCTTTTTAGTATTAGCTTTTCGAAGAGCTTGGATAGTACAGGGAGTAGGCTTATTGGTCTGTATGATGCCACTTCTGTTAGTGGCTTCCCAGGTTTAGCAACCATATTTATGATGGAAATTTTCCATAATAGTGGGAAGTACTGCAGCCTTAGTACTGAATTAAACAGAATGGTAACGAGAACTATTCCTTTTCTTGGCAGCTGTCTGAGAATCTCTCCTGTTATGAGATCAAATCCCAGTGCCTTTTTTGATTTAAGTTGAAAGATGGATTTTCTAACTTCTGCTGGCGTTACTAGTTTTAACGGAAGTGACATTTGTTAACTCTCATTTGTGACTCATTGGGTTTAAATGTATCCTTTAGGAATTAAGCAAATAACTCTGCTTTATCCGATGGCTTCCTTGACCAGTTTCCATTTGGTTGCCTTATTAGCGGAATATGCTCTTTTGATCTTTTCAGAAACTTAGTCATTTTCCAGAGGGAATAGTCATCGGCTTTGTATGGAGACAGAGTCATTAACTTGTCTTGTAAGGTAATGTTTGCATTGTCTTTCAGCATCCTCTTTAGCTCTTTCTGTGCATTATTGAGTGCATTTTTGTCCCTTCGACTTCTACTTGTATGCCACTGACGTCTTAGTCTCCTTTTTGAGGCAATAATCTTTTGGATTTGCGCTGTAGTATCCTGAGACTTTTCTTTTGACTCAAGGTATGGTGTAGATAGCCACGCTGCCTTTTGGATTAGGTTAGTGACATACCAAGCACAGCTCTCTATATTGTCTTCTATTTTGAGGGGTATAAACAAGTTTGCATTCATGTCAATGTAGTCACGGAAAGATTCCCAATCGGTTTTGCAGTCATACAGGGTAACAGATGGTTCACACCAAATAACAGTAGTACTAAGGGTGCAAATCACTGGTGTATGGTCTGAGGTACCATCCAAGCAAGATTCTATTTTTGTGTACATTCCTGACATTCCTTTTGTGATGAAGAAATCAATCAAGTCAGGAGTTTTATTTGGATCTGTAGGCCAGTAGGTTGGTTCCCCTGTTGAGATTACACCAAGAGCGTTTTTGTCTACTGCATTTTTAATTCTCTACCTCGGGTCGTAGTAAGTCTGGAACCCCAATAAACATTTTTTGCATTCCAATCACCTCCAGAGATAAATCTACATCCAAGTTTACTGAAGAAATCAGTAAACATAAGCTCATCGATCCTGTGACGAGGTGGACAGTACACTGCAGCAACTGCAAGTGTCCCATGCCAGTCATCTATGGCTACTGCTGTAGATTGAAGGAATGGATGTTTTAGATCAAAGAGAAGATGTTGTTTTATATTTTCTTTGATTATGATTGCAGCCCCTGCGTGAGACGTACCATCAGGATGATTAGAGTAGTAGACATTGTATCTGTTGATTTTGATCACTCTTTCATCAGTTAAATGCGTCTCCGAAACTAATAGGATGTCAATTCTATTGTGATTAAGAAATAATTCGACTTCTTCTTTATCAGGAGCTATGCCATTTGTGTTCCATGCTGCGATTCGTAGGAATAGGAAATTATAGAAAAGTGATTTTAAAGAATTTGAGGTCTCTTTGATCGGTTTCATATATAGCGCAAAATTGTTCAGTGAAATATAAAAGTTTTATTGTTTTAATATAAATGTTTATATAAAAACTTACATATTGGTTTAATTTACTTTAGTTCTGATACAAGTTACTAATCTCAAATCACCACCGATTAACAACAGGAACAATACATTCCAACTTTCTTTAGCCACAGTTAGCTGTGCTCTAATACTAGCATCCTGGATTGACAATTGTCTATATAAATTAATACGAAGATTTTATTTTTTATGTTATATATTTACATATATACATACATATGTAAATATATATATATATATATATATATATATATATATATATGCAAAACAATTTTCACACATTCTCTCACACTATGAAAAAAAGGTATTTAAACCATAACATTTTGTAATACACTACTCAGAAAAATTCTACGAACACTGACAATTTAAAAAAATTCTAAGTCCTTTTTGAATAGTTGTAACTTTGCAAGATCAACAACCTGTGTCAGTTCACAGTTGGACATAGAACTCTTCAGTGTGCATATCATTTTAAGTGATACCTATTATCGCTATGCTGGGTAAGTGGATAAGTGATTGCAATACGTAGCTTTTTGCACCAATAGTTGCCCATCATTGGTCCGTGGTATTTAGCTACATTTTTTTTTTTTTTTTTTTTTAAATTTATTTTGACTATCTGCAATCGGCTGAATAACCATAATCAGATGTTTTCCAATACTTGATGTTTGGATGGCTGATTCTCCATCGAGATTCAAAGCCATTTTTAAATTTACACGTTACACTTTAGTGCCTTTTGTCAAGATTCGTCTTTTAAAACGTGCAATTTGTTCATCTGTCTTTAACAAATCTTGGGCCAGATTATTTGAGTGCACCGAAGTCTTTCTTTGTATTTTATGCAACGGTTATTTATTTCCTCCTTAATGGTTGGTATACCTAGATATTCATGTATCTCAGTATTACGAGCATACCATGGTGCACTAGACAGTATTCTTAAGATATTATTTTGAAACCGTTGTAAAATCTCTAGATTTGAGTTGCTAGCCGAGCCCCACAATTCCAGGCCATAAGTCCAGATGGGTTTTATAATGCATTTGTAAATAAGCAGTTTATTAGTTAGTGAGAGCATAGATTGTCGACCTATCAGCCAGTACAGTTTTTGACTGTGTATTTTTACTTCTTGTCTCTTTACTTTTATGTGGTTTGCCCATGTTAGTCTCCTATCTAAATGGAAGCCTAGATATTTAGCACTGGCTGTGCATGGTAACTCTTGATTATCCATAGTAACCGGCTTGCAATGTCCTTTACGCAAAGTAAATGTCATTTGAGTTGATTTAATGGCATTACATTTGATTCTCCATCTCTTTAACCATTGACTGACACTATCAAGCTGTATTTGTAATTTAGCTGATGCTTTGTTGGGATCTTTATCACAGGAGAGACAAGCTGTGTCATCTGCATATGTTGCAGTCATTACTTCCTGGGTCACTGGTAAATCAGATGTATATATTGAGTAAAGAATTGGACCGAGTACAGATCCTTGTGGTACAGATGCTCGGATATTATATATTTTAGAAGATTCTTCATCAAATTTTACCATAAACTTGCGGTTCTGTAAAAATGACTTCAACACCATGTACAACGAGTTAGGGAGAAGAATCTTTAGTTTGTACAGGAGCCCTTTATGCCAAACTTTGTCAAACGCGTGCTGGATATCTAGGAACACGGCAGAGCAATATTCTCCTCTCTCTAAAGATTGTCTTATAGTATTCACTAACCGGTGCACCTGTTCTATGGGTGAATGCTGCGACCTAAATCCAAACTGATGGTCGGGGATTACATGTTCAGTGTTAAGAACTGGCTTTAGTATAGTCAGAAGTATTTTCTCAAAAACTTTGGAGACGATAGGTAACAGACTAATTGGTCTGTATGAGTTAGGTTCAGTTAGTGGCTTGCCGGGTTTTGCTAACATACGTATGACAGATATCTTCCATAGTTTTGGATAGTATGAGAGTCTCTTGATTGCATTGAAGAGCATAGTGATGAAAACTATTCCCTTTTGTGGTAGATGTTTCAAAATCTCTGCTGTAATGAGATCAAACCCAGGAGCTTTCTTGTTTGGTAGTTTCCTTATTATTTTACCTACTTCTTTTGGAGTAGTTAGCTTTAATGGTGGAGACAACTGTTGATCACTGCTTATTACTCTTTCAATCTCATTCTCAAATTCATTATTACTAGCCTCATTTGGGCTGAACACATCTTTAAGATACTTAGCAAACAGTTCAGCTTTTCCGCTAGGCGTTTTAACCCAGATACTAGAGGATTTTCTTAATGGAGGAACTTGTGGTTGTGATCTTTTGAATTCCTTAGTGATTTTCCAAAGAGTGTAGTTCTCATGTTTGGTTGCTGATAATTTTGACAGTCTTTGTTGAAGTGATTTATTTTTATGTTCGACCAACATTTCTCTTAGTTCTCTTGCTGCCTTGTTCCATAACATTCTATCATCTTTTAGTCTACTCAGTTGCCATTGACGTCTTAGTTTTCCTTTTTCCTCTAGCTTTTTACGTAGTTTTAAAGGTATATTACATTTTGTAGGAATATTGTGGCTAGATGGAGTAGCACGCCAGGCAGATTCCTGTATTAAGTTCGTGATGAGAAATGTAGCCTCATCTATATCCTCCTCGGACTTAAGTCGTACTTTCATGTTTATTTTGGATTCCAAAAATTCTGAGAATGCCAGCCAGTCAGTGTTGTTATTATACAAATTTATTTGTTGGACTTTGTTAATGACAGACACGCCGAGGGTACAAATTACTGGAGTATGGTCAGATGTGGTGTCCAGGCATGATTCGGCACTAACATATTTATGGGGTAAATTTTTATGAATGAAAAAATCTATTAGATCTGGAGTTTTCTTGTGATCTGTAGGCCAGTATATTGGTTCTCGTTTGGAAAGTGTTTGTAGTCTTAGATTGGTCACACATTTCATTAATTCACGGCCCTGAGTGGTAGTCAGCCTGGATCCCCAAAATGTATGTTTGCTGTTCCAGTCTCCTCCAATGATGTACCTCGAATCTAAGGAGCTAAAGAATTTTTGGAAAATTTCTTGAGGGATTTTGTGTCTTGGGGGGCAGTGTATGGCACCTACATTAAAATTTCCATTCACATCTTTTATTGTAACAGTTGTGGCTTGCAAATAATTTTCTTTATAGTTGCTGTGCATATAATGTTTTATATTGCTTTTTATAATCACTGCTGTTCTTCCATGAGATGTGTCATCAGGATGATTTGTAACGTAAATGTTATAATTTTTGAGCCTGACGTTTTTTTGATCATTTAAGTGTGTTTCTGACAATAAAATAATGTCAATTTTGTTCACTTTGAGCATTAACTCTAAATTATCTTTATTTGGGAGTAGCCCATTGATATTCCATGTTGCAATTCGTAAACTATGGAATTTTATTGATGAGGTCTATGAGCAGGTTCATTAAAGTTCCCATGTGCTGTAAGAGTTGATCTACTTTTTCTGCTTGTGTTTTAATGAGCAATTCCAAATTATTAGCTGTATTGTGCCTCTGGGTGTAGGAAGTTCTGTTTTCAGCAGCACTAGTTGTGCTGTTGTGGGTGCGCTCTGACTTTTGATTGTCAACGTTTTTATTATCAGCCCTTGTGGATATGCTAGGTTGATTTTGTATAGCCTCACTATATGTCTTTGGTAACATGTAGGTCTTTGTGATTGGTGATTGTCTTTCCATTCTATCTGGGATTAATTTAGGCAATAGACCCTCTGTTGGTTCATATGTATCTTTAATTCTTAGGGATATTTTATGTATATTTTTTTTGCAATTTTCGTGCTAATATTTCTTTATATACTACACATCCCTTATAGTTAGCAGGGTGGCTTCCTGAACAGAGTGAACAAACTGCTGAAGTATTTTTGTCTTGAGTGCATGATGTCGTTTTGTGAGAACCAGCACACTTTACACACCTGAATGGTCTCATACAGTTGTTCTTTGTATGACCATACTGTTGACATCTAGTGCATTGAGGGATAGACATTTTCTTTTTTGGGTCTTGTATTAAGACTCTTTGGTAGTATATATACTTAATTTGTTTAATACGTTTGTTTAGCTACATAATTACAAACGTCACTCCAATCACATTTTACAAAAGATCGGGTTTTGAACCGCCAGGATTCAATCAATTGAATGTTCCCTGACAAAGTCAGCATAGACCTTTGTTTTGACATTCTATAATTGGTCTGAGAAGTCTTATAAGATATTGTGTCCGCAAGTTACGATAGCAAAGGTAAAAGTTCATGAAAATTGTTATTTTACAAATATATAGTTCCAATGCCTCGCATATTGTTAGAGACCATCACAAGTTTGTTTATGCGCATGTACAGATTAACAGTTTCGAAGATAAAGCGCAAGAGTGGGAAATGTGTGTTCATTTATAGGATAATGATATGAAAACTGCAGCGTCAGATGCATAGTACACAACCTTAATTATATGTTGAGAATATTACCATAATTTTTTATAAATATTTTCAAATAAAACTTAAAGTAAAACTATATAAATTGTAAATTATTGTAATTAAATAATTTAAAAATATGACCAGTGATTATAAAGATTTTACTGCGGAAGGAAAACTGCAAATGTTTTACATCTTGAATTTATCTGTAATTTATGTTATTAATATTGAATTGGTTTGGTCATTCATATATAAATTTATATATAACGAAAATTATCATCAATATATGGAAAAATACAAATCCTGAATGATCCACCATCACCCAGCCCAATTCGTTTGAGCTAGAATATGAAATTTGGTGAATATCTTGATTATAAATGTAAGCTCTCTTTAAAAAAGATTTTTTTGGAAATTTCACTCATAAGAGGGTATAGAGGATAATCAATTTTATTAAAAATGTTAAAATTTTGGTAACCATTATCTATCAGTGTCTACAATCTTGTCGATTGTAAATAATTACAGAAGAGCATTCTTCAAAAATACGGATAAATAACCCTTAATAAGCCAATTCAATGTCTCTGCAAGTACACTTGCTAAAACCTGAATTTTGATATGTCACTTTCCATTAGAAATAATGAAATATATGTGACATGATTTTTCATAATTTTGATCCTGAGTTATATAATATATTAGGGACTGTTCATGTTAGAAGAGAAACATTTTGTATGCAGATTTTTAAAAATAATTAACAAATATATTGCTACAGCAATCGTTTATGAGTGTTGAGTCTTAAATTTTAAATTCAGATTTTTTGTTCGAAATAATTAAATATGTGTTAATGTTTTCTGAAACATTAACTATAAACTGATAAAATAGGGATGTTCTTAGGAAATGTTGATATCTCTGAAACTGCTCACATTAGAAGCCAGATATGTAGTATAATTCTTATTAAAACATGGTCATGTAAATGTAATATTTATGTAACTGTGTTTATAGAAATAACTAATATCTGACCTTGCTTAAATCGCTAATGACTAGTTTTTGAATTACACATAAATAGCATGTGAATGAAGTGCATACACACGTTTTAACAAAACTTTAAGATAAATTTGTATTTGGTCTGTGTATAGTTTTAATATTTTCATATAAAGCCATTATTAATTTTTGAACGATCACGCTGATTTTTCCCCGTTTGCATAATGTTGATTATCTTCTCATCATGGTTCCATCATACTGTCAGTAAGGAAAACCCTCATGTAGGCAGTATATTTAATGAAATTTATCTTCCTTATCCACTTCCAAGATAATTTTAAATACAAATGTTACCTGTGAGTATTTTAGTCTTTTGCCTATAGACAGAATCTCCAAGCTGCCATCAGTGGCGCTCGCTGAGCCTATTAAGATAAATAAAAATGAAGATTCGTGTAATGATGTAATGAATCATCAGAGGAAACAAACACTGTTAAATTTAAATATTACACTTGCATGATATTTCTTTAGACTGATTGATTTGGTAAAACTTTGGAATATTTTTACTAGGAATAATAAATCGCTAGGAATATTATTAATCCTATGTTCTAATAATATATCCAATGAACAAATTTTCCATCATATCTTTAATACATCCACTTTTTTGTCAAAATTAAAATATTTACATGTTTAATAAAATTGCTAGAAACACTAATTTTCCGAGGAAAACATGCATTTTGCTAATTTAAGTAGATAATTTTTACAGCCAGTTGAATTAAATTTAAAATAACAAAGAGGTTACATTGCTTTCCACAAAGAACTTTTGTTCCACAAAGGATAGAATCTGTTATTATTTAAATTTTTTATATGTACATGAGGAGGAAACAAAACAAAAATTCTGTTTCCTGCAACTTTACCTTAATTTAAAATAGCAATTAAATCTTTTTTAGTACTTAAGAAAATGAAAACAAAGTGTTCGCAATGAATGTTTGAACCAGACAAACCAATGGAAAAATAAGTCTAATTGCAATCTTGATGTACTCCCACTGAGTGTTGGTTTTAGTAGGATGACATTTTTAGCTTATTCTTTTACAGTTTTAAGCAACTTACGTGATACTCAGTACCTTCATTTATGTTATCTATAATTTTGCCTATGTAGTAATATTTTTGTTAAAATATTCACTTTACGTTAAAGTTGCCCCTCTTGCGTAAATTGTATAGCTATGGACGAGGAAAGTATATAAACTGTAACACCGTCACTACATCTCCTCTTTTATACATTCAGCTCAGCGACATTGAGAGTTGTATTGATTTTTTGTCCGGATTCCTTATTCCAGCCAGAATGAGTCGCTGAAAATTGAGTGACAATAATGATATAGATTTAGATCGGTCATCTGATGCAGAAGGTGGACAAAAGTGTGGCTTTTCCAATCCTGAAAAGATAAATGTTGAGGACTTCTTGCTTGTCAAATTCGAAAAGAAAAAATCTATAGTACAGTAAACTACGTGGGATATTTAATTTAGCTTAGAGTAAAGTGTTAAAATAAAACAAAAAAAATAATGAAATGCGTTACTTATCAATATAATTGGAGGTACTCAATATGTCGTATGACATGACATCACACGTTTGTCGCATAATGTCAAAAGTTGTGAAAAAAATTTCAAATTTAATTAATTACTCATGACAAAATTATACAAAGTAGAAGTACTAATGTATAAAAAATTTCTGCAATGGATTGCCTTCAACCAATAGTGACAATCCTTTAAAAGAAACATTGGTAATGAATGTATTATTTCATATTCCTACATTAACAAATGACGTTTTGACCTTTTTCAAACTGACATATTAAGAGAACCATTCTGATGTAAGTTTTATCCATAGAAATGATATAATTTATTTAGTTACAAAATGTTTTTTTTTACTTTTTTAATTTTACTTAATACTTTTACAGGTATTATTATTGTAAAAGTATTAAGTAAAATAATACCTGTAAAATACTTTTACAGGTATTATTTTAGTTAATACTTTTACAGCTTTTACAGGCAGATAAAACGGACAAGAGATATAAAAAACTGACACAATTGTAGGATGCATACTTTTTTAAATAAAAAAGGTTTCTTACATTACTAAATATCAAATAAAGACAAGAAAACCTAGATCTAAGGTTTTAAAACACAAAAGACGAAAAATTGTCAGAAGTGTTGTAAATATGACAGGTAAAGCAGATTTTTTATTTATGTGTTTCAAAAACAAAATTAGTAAATTTACCACAAATTATCAAAATTTTACCCAACTCCATGCCAGTTTTTCCATCTCTGTACTTGGAAAATTCAAATTCCTTAAATAGGAAAATGTAATTATTTTTGTGTTAACCTTAGGTGAGTCTCTCAAATTCAATTAATAAAGTCTATTTTCATTTTTATTTCTATTCCAATGGAGTGACTTCATTGCAAGCTGATTGGCATCTTGATATTCCTTGATTTTTGGAAAAATTAAAATAGAAAATGCAATTTTTTCATGGAAATCCAGAATTATACTTACCCAAAGCAATTGGGAAGAGGCTAAAAATAGATAACGGTTTTATAAAGTTTATAATATTTTGGTTTTGAACCATTATTGCAAAAGCAGAATAGAAAATGCTAAATTTAATTAACAATTATAGTCCAATTTGCTTGATTCAGTAATAATGATAATATAAACATATGACATTGATCCTCCCTAATACATTTGCTATTTATAACATCCCATACATAGCGACGCTTACAAACACAGCCTGTTCGGCAAATTCCAGTAGAGGGAGGATTTCTATCATGACATGTTTTTACGTCATCTCTTCTACAACTAGTAAATTCTTGATTTACTCTACACCATGATGGTTCCACTAAAAATTGAGAATAATAATTTGATTGATGATAAAAAACATTCTTATGAATTTTATGAAGAAATCTTTTAGCTATAGAAAATAATAAGTTCATTTGCTTATATAATAAGTTAAGCTGCTTCAGTAGAATTTTCTTGAGTTGAAACGTTTAACGTTAATAATATCTAGACCAAATTGGTTTAATAATTATTTACTGATCCTTTACTCTCTACTTAATTTTTTCCTTCAGTATCATAAGATACCACCTTTATATGATTTCCTATTAATTGAAAGATAAAGAATTATATGAATTTCTAAAGTGTTCTTAAAGAGTTAAATAAAACTTAAAAAAATTTTCTATGTTCATACATTCACAATTCTCAAGCTTTCTTGTCAGAATTGAGTTACAATAGCAACTGTCCAGCTGTGTCATCTAGTAACTACACAATAAAATATCTAATTTTCATGCACAACTTAACAGCGTTGTCCATATAAAAGTCATCAGTATTCTACATTTTAAAGATTAATAAATTAAACCAAACTTATGTGCCCTTTGGTGTAATGAATAAATTAGTATTTATTTATCTACAAAAGGAATAGAATATTATGGATATTGAGGTAGTTCCCTTTTGATTCATCTAGTCTTTTTCGATGTTGTTTCCATTTGCTAAAGCAAGCTCTCGAAATGCTCATTTCAAAACCACTTTGAGTACCCCATAAGATTTTTTTAAATCGTTCTTGTATCATAGAACCTCTCATCGTTCAATGTAAATTTCAATATTGGAAATAACAAAAAGTCACGCAGTGCTACGTCTGAACTCTATGGATGTGGACAAACACAAGCTGTGCAATGTTTTGATCACAATTGTTGCACAAGATTTGACGACAGATGCATTATCGTCATGAAGGAACCTGTTGTCACTCTTTCCAAAATAGGGAATGTTTCCTCCTTGCAGCGTCACACAGTAATTTCAAAACCTAAAAGTGATATTCTTTGTTATCCTTCAACTTTTGTGGAGCATATTCATAATACAGTTCCTTCATAATCATTGTCATGACATTGCAGAAAACTAGTACTTTATTTCTGGATCATATCCAAAACCCATCACTCATCACTATTAAGTCTCGCCGCGCCCGCGCTCACGCACGGTCGACTATTGCGCGTGACGGTGGATATCGGAAAATAAAAAAAAAAAAAAATGTCCTCAGTGGTTAAATGTGCAAATTGTAATGTGGTGATTAACGAAGTGTTAGCCTTCGTCCATAATAAAACATCTGTTATGGACGATGAAAGTATAAGTAGAATCTGTGCGAGTGCTTTTTCGGAAAGTGAAATTGTAACGGCGAAAAAGTTGTTATTTGAATCCTTGCCGTTAACAAAACGTAGGATAACGCGTAGGAGGGCGGGAAAAAATGCACGAGATATAGACGATATAATCTGTGTGATTCGCGGTACCGATCCTGAGGACATTCCAGTCTTCGTGGCCCGCGACCTGGAGAAATTACCTCCAGTTCTATTCGACCATGTCGACGTGACAAGGCTTTTAAAAGATATTGTCAAGCTACGTCAGGATTTAGAGATGATGAAAGAGGACTATGCTACTGCTAAGCAGATGGATCAGCTGAGAAACGAGATGCAGAATATTTCTTCAGGATGGGGTCATGTAAACTCCAGAAGAGGTGCATTTGTCCAGGGTTTTGAGCGCGATAGTGGTCCGACGGGATTGCCGCTGTGCAATGAAGACATAAATGACTGCTACAAGAAACAAACGGCATCTGAATCCATATTAGAATCCAATTTTCACGAAATTATTGAGCATCAAAAAGTGGAGGGTAGTAGTGAAACATTGCAACAAAATCAGCAAAGTCCGCATACCGTCACACAACAGAACGCGGATAGGATGACGCAATGCCCCAGTCAGCTGAGTGAGTCACTCGCTTTGCCTGTCGTCGGTGCGACCGCGCCCCACTCACCGCCGCTGTCCCCCGCGTTCGCCGTTTCTCCGCTAATACTCGATGCAACTATGGGACACACGGGCGACAAAAATGAGTCAAGCCAAACATTATCCAAGAAAAAATCTATGGCGGAGATTGTTCGAGAAGGGAAGGGGAAAAAACAGACCCCGAATGAGGAGTGGATTCGGGTCCAAAACAAAAGGTCACGAAACCGTTTCGTTGGGAAGCGTGGCAAAGCAATTCCTGAACCTGGAATTAATTTTACGGCTGCGGAAACTAAAGTTCCTATATACGTATATAATGTGGCAAAAGGCGTCTCTGTGTGTGACGTCAGTAACTATATTATGAAAAAGGTTAACGTTAAAGTTAAAATTGAAAAAATGCACATGAAGCTATTGAAGGATTATGAATCATATAAAATATTCGTACCTAAAGAATTTCTAACAACTTTTCTTAGTGATGACTTCTGGCCTAAGGGGGTGGCCTATCGTCGATTTATAAACATGACCAGGCATTATAAAGAAAATGTCCGTGTGTCTTACGAGAATGTTATCAGTTCTAAGTTATGAATAACGTCAATATAGTAAGTTTTAACTGCAAAAACGTGATTAGATCTGTGGAATGTGTTAGAAAACTTTGTTGTTCGGCTGATATTTTGGCGCTGCAGGAGACGTGGCTATTGCCGCACGACCTCGGATACCTGGCCTCCATAGACAGTGACTTCGACTGCACGGGTACTTCTGCAGTGGATACAGCGGAAGGTGTTTTACGTGGTAGGCCCTACGGCGGTGTGGCCCTACTGTGGAGAAAAATGGCGTTTCCGACGGTAACGGTAGTGATGTGCAATAGTGTTCGTCTTACCACGATAAAAATCGAGCTCAGTGCGCGTTCTATGTTGGTATTTTCTGTGTACATGCCTACCCAATCTAATGAAAATTTAGTGGAATTTACTGAGTGTCTCAGTGAAATGGCCGCCATAATTGAGAGTCACAATGTGGACACGGTATTTATGTTAGGGGATTACAATGCGCACCCCGGTGAGTCATTTACAACTGAACTATTAACTTTTAGTGCGGAACAATCATGGTCTTGTATAGATATGGAGCTTATGCCGACGGACAGTCATACGTTTGTCAGTGAAGCGCATGGTTGTCGGCGCTGGCTCGACCACTGTCTGGTGACTAGTGCTGCGAAAATTTCTGTGACCGCGGCCTCTGTATTATATAAAACCTACTGGTCAGATCATTACCCTGTGTCCATACAATGTAATTTTGATCTTGTTAAGCCTAAGTTTTGTTTACCTACTAATTGTATAAATAGAATAGTCTGGGGTGAACGTAACTTGACGCAAATAGCCCAATTTAAAGGTGTCTGTCACTCCAGACTATGTGAAATTAATTTTCCTCCAAATCTAACAAACTGTTTAGATAATATGTGTTGTAGTATGAGTCACAAAATTCTGTTAGATAACATGTATAATGATATTGTTTGTATACTGTCGGAAGCCGCTAGATGTAGCTATAATGTTATTGAAAGGCGTAGAGGCAAATATATTACTGGGTGGAACAGACACGTTAGTGACGCTCACAGGGCGGCGCGCGTATGCTTTCAGGCCTGGTTTTATGGAGGTAAGCCCCGGGCGGGCCGTCTGTATAATGATATGTGTGAAACTAGGCGCGTTTTCAAATCTAAGCTGAAGTGGTGTCAAGACAATGAGCAACAGATAAAAATGAATACTTTAGCCGAACTTCACTCAACCAAAAAATTCGGTCAGTTCTGGAAAAGCACCAATAAACTAAATCTCAGGCCGGGCCTCCCTGTCAGCGTGGCTGGTGTGCACGAACCTGGTGAGATCGCGAACATGTTCTCCCGTTATTTCAGGGTGGTCTCTTCGCTGGGCCAATCACAGCAGGTGCTCGATGTTGAGGAGGTTACTAAGCGTAGTGTTTCCTTTACTACGGAGGAAGTATCATCGGTAATCAAAGGCATGGTGAGGGGCAAATCCCCGGGTCACGACCACCTTAGCATCGATCACCTGCAGCATGCAGGTGTACATCTACCCAAAATGCTTTCCACCTTTTTTAATCTATGTTTGGGCCACTCCTACTTGCCTGACAATATGATGCGTACTATAGTCGTACCAATCATAAAAAATAAAACTGGTGATGCATCGGATGTGGATAACTACAGGCCAATCTCTCTGGCCACAGTGGTCGCTAAAGTGCTGGATAGTCTGCTTGGTCAACACCTGGATAAACACGTCTCGCTACACGACGCGCAGTTCGGCTTCAGGCCCGGTCTTTCCACCGAGAGTGCTATTTTGTGTCTCAAGCGGACTGTACAGTACTACAGGAGTAGGAAGACCCCGGTGTATGCATGCTACCTCGATTTATCGAAAGCCTTTGATCTTGTTTCGTACGATGTCCTATGGGATAAGCTAAAACAGGAAACTAGTTTACCTAGGGAAATTGTACAATTATTTATGCACTGGTATAGCAATCAAAAGAATTTTGTGAGATGGGCAGGATCTCTCTCGTGTGAATACGGGCTGGATTGTGGTGTGAGGCAAGGGGGATTGACCTCTCCCACCCTCTTCAGCTTGTATGTCAACCGGCTGATCGGTGAGCTCAGCAGCACTGGTGTCGGATGTCACATAGATGGAGTATGTGTAAATAACATCAGCTACGCAGACGATATGGTGTTGCTGAGCCCATCGATTGGTGCCCTACGAAGGCTCTTAAAAATTTGTGAGTCCTACGCGGTGACCCATGGTTTGAAATACAATACGAAGAAAAGTGAAATAATGATTTTCAGGCCGGACAACAATCGATACACTTTTGTCCCTAATTTCACTCTCTGTGGTACAGTTCTAAAGAAAGTTGAGGAATTTAAATACTTGGGCCACTGGGTCACCGAGGACCTTAAGGACGATAAGGATGTTGAAAGAGAGCGCAGGGCGTTGTCTGTCCGATGCAATATGTTGGCACGCAGGTTTTCACGGTGCACAAGCACTGTCAAAATTGCGCTTTTTAAAGCATATTGTCAATCATTTTACACCAGCAGCCTGTGGGTCAACTTTACGCAGCGGACATATAGCGACCTGCGTGTGCAATATAATAATGCGTTCCGCGTGTTGGTGGGACTGCCGCGTCATTGTAGTGCCTCCGCGATGTTCGCTTTGGCTGACACAGACGGGTTTGCGACCATTATGCGCAAACGGTGCGCTTCCATTATGCACCGTACGCGCGGCAGTCCCAATAACATCCTGCGCGCGCTGGCAGACGGGTGGGACTCTCCGGTGCTGGCTCGGTGGATACGGCTGCACGCAGTCGTATAGCCGGTCACCATCATCGGGGTCTCCAACCGGGTTGCCATTTACTTATTATTATTATCACTAACACTAGTTTGTAAGTTTGCTATTGTATCTACTAACATTATATGGATGTAAAAATCTGAAATAAAAATTGATTATTATTATTATTATTATTAATAATCTCCTGGAACCAAGCTGTTGGGTTGATTTGAATGAACTGGAATTATGCTTGGGATTGAATTTAATATCTATGATGTCATTAATAACTAAATCAAACAAGGTACTTTTTTGTATATTTAACTTTTTTGTGTTTATCTTTTCATGTTTTTGTTTGTTTGTTAGAGTATCACGTAAAAGTTATTTCCATTTTTATTAAGTTTTGAAATTTATTTAAATGCAATTTTCACTTGAGTTATTAAAGGTGGGATTTAAATTAAAATTTAAGTTATCAATTTTATTTAATTTAATGATCTCGAAGGACTTGAAATTCCAATATTTGTGCTCGTGCAGCTTAGAGTTCTAACTAATATAGATATGAATAACTTTCGTCTCAATCAATATTATTATTCAAGAAGTAATGAATGCAAAACAGTGGAACAGGAATATTGTTTAAACGACATGTAAAATAATTTACATAATTCTATGTAAATTTAGTACAATTTGAGAAAATATATAATGAATTGAATGTTGTAATAATTCATTGCCTCTGATGGTTATATTTTATGAAATAAATTTTTTACATTTAACCTAATCTAGATCTATCTCACATATAGTTATTAATTAAAATATTAGAAGGTAGTCAAGAATAATTGGTATATTATTACAAAATGTTGGAAGATATTTTGTATTTGCACCCAATATTGTTAAAACAAGTATCAAATGGAAGATTCCAGCAAGATATCTTTAAAAAGTGTTTGTACAAAGACATTATTTAAAATAAGAAATATTAGTTTATATTAATTTAAATGAATACTAAATTACTTATTCTAAAAACAAACCCAAGGATTTCAAAAGCCTTAGATACAACTTGTCAATAATGTTAAACACATCATACATTTTGTCAATAATGTCAATCATGTTTCCATTAATCAAACAATTGTTATTTCAGGTGAATTTTGCAGAAATACACCTATTGTAACGACTTTTGAATTTTGAGGTGATTTGACTCTGTCTTAATTAATCTTGGGATTAATTAAATTCCAAATTCAAGGTCACACATATTAATATTCATACACAGGTGTTCCCGAGGTCACTATATTTGAAATTCAAAAATAAAAAAATTCACAATTTTCGATCGGGATGAAATTAAAAAAATAACTTAAGACAAAATTTAGGTTAGGTTCATAGATAGACTTATAGATTAGGTTCATAAGGAGATATTAATCCAATATTTCAAAAATGGCTGCCGTTCATTGTGTAAAAAAATTCAAATTATTACAAAAGTATATAAAACTTTGAAAATAACGTAATTTTCATGGAAATTTTTTTTTTGATCTCTTATTGAAAAAAAAATCTCGAACTCTACTTAAGCCTATACACCCATGATAATTACGTAGTTTATTAAATATATCATTGAAAGATGGGACATTGCATTTTATGTTTCATATGGACTAAAATATAAAATCGAATGTACCATTATAATTAATTAAATTCTCCATTAATTTTATTTAAATTTATTTTTTCTCAGCTAGTTTACGTAGGTGCACCATGTAAAGTAGATACACAGATAAGGTCATAAAAGAAAATTAACACCTTATCACGTTTTTACTAGAAGTTGGCATTATACTTACTTATAAAATTTCTATTAGAACTCAATTAGAAAGCGCTATATATTTTGCAAAAACACGTTTTCTTAAAATTCTTTTTGTAAATAAAAGCACCAATTGAAAAGTGAATTTTTGGATAGCTTAAATACAAAAAATACTTTTCTTGTACACTGTTTCACTAAGGACACTAAAAACTTTCCTATGTGTGGAGAGATGCATTCATAAAATTTTTTTTTAATTTAAATGAATAAACACACCATTTTTAGTACTAACAGTACTTTCATAGTTTATAAATTATGAGTACATTGTGTTATTAATATTTTATAATTAGATGGTCTATTACAATGTTCGTAAATAGTAAATTGATGTGCAAATATATTCACATATTAATATGTAACAAAAAGTAATTCTCATCTCCTGGCAGACCAAATGTTCTATCTGTCTACAAAATAAGAATTAAGTCAATTATGAGGTGAGTTTTTAGCACCATCGTGTGTAGGAATATTTAATAAAATTTGATTTCATTCAACAATGCTTCAGCTGTTACAATAGAAGTTCTTTCAACAAAAGGACTACCAATGATATGTGTGGTGCTTCTGACTGTCAGTGCAGATAGCTACAAGGTATTACGTATATTACAAAAAACAAATGTTATAGCTAGTTCAAATAATTTGTCCATCTGTTCAAAGACAAATTAAAATAAAATAATTCTTATAATACATTTCGTTTCTAATAGTTTTTTGCAAGGTTTAATGTAAAATGATATGTTATGTGTAACAATCTTAATTTTTTGGAGTTTGTTTTTTATGGCCAAATTGCCTATTAACAAACTTGTACTAATATCATTTCTTCATTTCTGAAGATCATGTCCATCCTGAAAAGTCCTGGTGGTTTCATTTATTAGTTTTTTCCATTCAGCCCTGTCCTCGGCTTTCCTAATAGTAGATGTGATTGGGAGGTCTGTAAGCATAGTAACCTGATCAGTGCATCGGGTAGGAAATCTACCACGGGGTCGTTTACCATTGACTTTTCCGATAACCATTAGCTTTTCTAAGTTTTCTGGTTCTCTGCATACAGTGTGACCAAACTAGCTGAGGATTCTTTGGTAGCAGATAGTTGGCAGTGTGGTTTTGATTCTGAGTTGTTTTCGCACCAATATGTTTGTTCTTCTAGCCATCCAAGGTATGTCCAGCATTCATTTCCAACACCACATCTCGAATGCGTCTACCTTCTTACCCTCCACCTATCGAATTGTCCACGAATCAATCAGAACCGTACAGGAAAATCGAGAAGACTAATGTTCTTACTATTCTCATTTTGATATTATTATAGGCCTTTCTGTTTTACCATAATGACAATAGTGTGCTCATAGTAAATTTGACCATTTGCATTCTTATTCGAATTTTTCTATCGAGTGAGCAGCGATCCCAGATATACAAACTCGCTGATAAATTGTAGGTCAGAGAGTCTCCTGTCCATGAAATCTTGCCACCGTTATCTATAACCATGACCTTTGCTTTAGCTCTGTTTACTGAGAGTTCGACCTGCTTGCTCTCATACTCGATTCTTTTGAACAAGTCAGCTAGTTCATTCTCTGACGTTGTAAACAGACTAGTGTCATCCGCATGTCTAAAATTGCTAATTTTGGTGCCATCTACTGAAATGCCGCTCTCCCATTCTTCCAAAGGTCTTCTCATTATGAATTCGCCATATATATTAAAAAGAATAGCAGATAGAATACATCCTTTCCGTAAACCTTTTCGAGGCTTAAACGATAGCAAATTGTTTACTATTATCCTGAAGGTGCCGTCCTCGTACAGATTTGTTATTGAAGTTATTAAATGCACAGGTATGTCCGTTTTCTGTAAGACTCTCTACAAGCAATTCTTTCATACACAATCAAATGCCTTAGAATAGTCACTAAAGCACATTAGCAAACTCATGTTCACGATTTGTTCACTTACGTTCACAATTTGTTCTCTAGTGCCACAGCCCTTGAAAAACTTGGCCTGCTCGTTTGGTATTTGCCACTGCAAGTAAGATTTCAATCTCTCATTGACTATGTACAACTTAATTGTATCGGCATGAGATGTCTAGGCCACAGTCCTATATTGTGCTCAAGTGGATCCTTTCTTATGGAGTGGTACGAATAGAGACTCCCTCCATTCTGACACCTTCGTCATCCCAGATTTTTCAGTTCTTCGGCGAATACTCCATCTCCTTTGGCTGTTTTGTTGCATTGTATTTTTCCAAGTTTCGGACCTCTGATCTCTTATCTGACCGCTAACGCAACAAAGCTAGATTCCATAATCAAGTCACTCATTGATAGGTGCAAGTTGTCATGTTCCCCAAATGTGGTTGCGTATAAATTTTCGCAGCATGAACGCCATCTCTATAGCACTTGGTTAACTTCAGTTAGTAAATTGCTGCCATTGTATTCAATCGCCCATGTGTTTGGCATAGGGTCTTGATTAATGCTTTTAACGTTCAAAAATAAGTCCTTTGTGTGGAAAGTTTGTACGTGATCCTCAGTATCCTGACAGATTGAGTTAATGTGATCTTCATAATCTTGTCAGCATAATTTCAGCTATAATTTTATAATAACTGAAATAAAATACATCCTCTATACTTTGCAGAGGGTGCAAGCTTATGTATATAAATACAATAATAAAAATGACTTTACCTAAATTCATCACAATGGGTCAGGGGTGAAATGTACAGTACTTAACATTCTGAATGCTTATATGTTTTTCACAGATATGTGTATGATTTTAATATGGAATATTCAAGTGATAGCCATGTAATAATTAATCAAATTGAAACTAAGACTTATGATCTTCTACAAAATTGCCTTAAATTTTATCTAACCAGGGTTCGAGAGATATGGAAATTAAGCAAAAATCTCATGAATTACCACCAGCCTCCAGACAGCCGTTGATGTCAATTATTTTAACAAGGAAAAAAAAATTATCATGAATTTATTCCCTTGAAGATATGTGTAGAAATTTGTTCCTGTTCTATTGAATAATTGTATTACGTGTTTTATAGCATTGGTATAAAAAATGTGTTCAGACGATGATATTTTAAATATATGAAGAGCTGAAATGATGAATTCATTTGTAAGGATAAGATAAACACTGTATCTTTTTGTCAGAATAAAATATAACTTCACTGAAAGGATATAGAGTGAAAAAACTTACTATTTAGTCCTTTAATTGAAACTGTTTTATTGGGTTACCAAGAAAGGTAAATTATTGGGTTAGCAAGTAGTAATTTAAATTTATAGAATATTTATTAAAGAAATTTAATTTGAAAAATTGTAAACGAATGAGGCGTACTCATGAAATGGAAATTAACTTAAGATCAGAGAAAGATGGTAATTTTTATACTCCGTATCTTTATCACCAGCTAATTAGTAGTTTTATATTTGTCAATTTTAACGAGACCAATAATATCTTGTGCAGTTTGTTACATCAATCAATTGAATAATTAATTATAATGAAAGTCACTGGACGCATGCAAAATGTGTTTTGAAATATTAGCAAGGTGCAAAAAGTTTTAGTTTGAAATGTGTAAAGTATAATTTTAACTTAACTGGTTATGAAGACACTTATTGGGCTTCAGATTCCATTGTTAGGAAATCCTGTACTGGATATACTTTTAAAATATAAGTCAGTATATCACATGAATGTAAGAAGCAGCAAATTATTGCCTTGTCAAGTACTGAAGCTGAGTATATAGCTATACGTGAGGCTAGTAAAAAGCTATTTATTTAGGAAATATTTTATGTGAATTAAAATGTAGAAATATTTGGCCTTTATAATTATTACCAAAGTGTTATGAAACTAAGTGAAAATAGTTCATTTCATAAAAGGAGTAAGTGCATTGATGTTAAATATACTTTGTCAGGTCAGTTGTAAATAAAGGTTTGATAGAAATCAGCAAATATGCCTGCATTTTGACTAAAAGTTTGAGTCCATGCAAATATTTTAACAAACCATGCTGGTACAATACACATCAAAAAAGATCATGCTGTCGGTTTGATATTATTATATTTTGAGCTGCTTCTAAGGAACTGAACAATCAAATAACTAATGGAACTAGAGGAAGAAATGAAAAAAGAAGACAGAATTGACAAATCGCATAGGAATCATGTTCCACTCGTACATATTTGTTAAGTCGTGGAAAATTATTGGAACTTGATTTGGAAGTAATGTTAAATCCCTCAAGTAGACCCAACCTTGCACCATTCGATTATCATTCATTTTGAAATTTTTGAATGGAAGTTTTTTAATTTATTGATTAAAAGTATCAATATTTTATTCGATGCATTACAAAAGCTATACAAAATCAAAATACAACACTTTTTAAATGTTTACATATAAATTTATTTTAAAAATTTATCATTAAAAAGATTTTAAAACAACTCGTAGTAAAGAACATCCGCCCAAAAATAACAATTTAACTAATTGTTTGTAACCCTTTTACAGTTTTTAGTCACAGTCGCCCAACCGATAGAAAATAAACCTTTACACAGAACAGACGTAGTAGCTAAAACTATGTTTCTTGCAGATTTTACTTCTTCCATTCTTCAAGAGGTTTACTCTTTCTAATGATTATACAATTTTCATATAAATTGGAGTGGTCTTCTATATACTTTCTATTTTTAAAACAGTTATTCACTATCTATATTATTAAAATATTACAATCCAAAATTTGACAACTAAGCTAATTAGATGTCAAATTTTGTTTGTAATATTTTAATAATATAGTGAAGTGAAGGCACCTCACTCTGTACACATTCACACATATATGTGATTTGCTAATTAAAATAGTTTGTAACAACACATTTAAACGATGTGTATGGAATTTGTAACATAATGATCATTACCAGTTTCTAAACCATTTGCTAGCTGGCCAAAAAGAATCGAGTGGCTTTGCTCTGTCAAAGACATGCGGTCTCCATATAATCTTGTCATCACAGTTTGAATGAAGCATGTTTCATTTGGTACTAGACATTCGATCTTGATATTTTGCTACTTGGAATGGAAAACATTGAAACAAAAAATACCAGCATCAAATAAAGAGTCTCAATACATTATAAATACTCAGTAGTATTGAATCATTCCTCATCATACCAAATGGTTGATGAGCATTGCCGAGTGCCGAGCCTTCAGTTCCTACTATTGCTTATGTTCAGGGGAGATTATGGAGAAGCAACTTACTTTGAAGCATATGTTCAATATTGTGGTTTCCGGAGCTACATCTATATTGATTTATTCAAGTGTAATTGAATTAGTTATTTCAAAAACACGGTTAGAAACTTTCAACAATCAATAAACACTATGTCATTAAAAAGTTTTAAAGGACTTTTTTGGGCTGAATATAGTGTTTGAACTTTAAAAGTTGGAAATATCAAATATATGGTTTTTTAATATCTATATGGTTTTTTAATAATAATAATAAAAAAAAATTAGAAAATCTGTCCTTGATTAATGTTGTTTTAACAAGAAACAGGGTTAGTGGTATCTAAGATGAACAAAACAATCATGTTGATCATATTTTGAATCAATAATATTGAAAATTACACTTAAACATTATCTTATCGACTTATTGCAAGTTTAAATTTTCATGTTTTACTATATTTAAGGTACATAATCATATTCTCCATCATTGTCGTCTGAATTATCTGCAACATTTGCAGTTGGCTAGCTAAATATGTTATGATAAAATGAAATATGCTCTTCCAGAATGCTATTCTAAACTCGTTTTAAATTACCTAATTTTTTCTACTTATTTGGTACTCTCAAATCATAAGCTTTATCTAATGGAAATGACACAGGAGTTGAGAGTTTTTTTATTGACATGAATGAAAGTTTATAGTATCCATCGATAAATTTCTCGGTTATGATAGTATGAAAACTCTTATATTTTTAAGGTGCAAGTGATTTTTCGTGTTCTTTAGGAACACGATTCCGTTGACAAACATGTTTTTTTGTATAAATTTAGCCACCACTTCTTAAAATCCAAAACCTCTTCAGTTTTCAATTTTTTGACTGTAAATGTTGAACTGAAGTTGGAAACCGAATTTATATATTCTTGTGGGACGTAGATCATGTTCTTCAACAATTTTTTTTATGACTCCAAAATCATGATCATTTGGTAAAAATGAGTAACCACATACAGGAAAATAGTTATAAACTTTTCAAATTATTTGAAGTCAGTTAAAGCCAACGTGAATTTCAACAAAATTTTGTTTTTATTTTGATTAGAGCAACCGCAGGAAAATAGATATAAATGCTTAACATGTGGTCCAATATTATTTTCAATATAGTGTAACAACATAGAGCAAACCTCATTTGCTCCCTTATTAGCAATGTTTTCGATACATGTGAAATGTCAATTTCCCTGTTTTCAAATCTTTAATACTAAAGCAATGAACCCACAGTTGCCGCAAATAAAAAATGTTTGCATTGGTATAAAATTTTTGATCGGCGAAAAATTTTTGTATGTAATCGGTATTTGGTAACGGTAGATTTTGCATAGAATCAATTGATATGGTTGTAAATTCTTCTTCTTTCTTGCAAAGATATTGAACTGAGCAAATTTTGATATAAAACTTCTTGGCTCGTCTTTTGTAACTAATTAAGTCAGTGAAAATGAACTTTTTGAATTTTCTGATAAATTTGATTGTTTTATTTTCATTGTTAGCTCTTCACAAGTTTTACGTGTATTGACTTGTGGGCAACCAAATCTAAAAGTTTTCCTTGAAGTATTTTAAATAGAATCAAAATCTGGATACCTTTCCTTAAACATTGAATGTATCATTTCAAGATATTCAGTGTCCTTTCCTGCATAATGTGTTTTTTTCTAGGAAAGCAGAGAATGTGTTCATGTATTTTTTACCATACTTCAGGAGGCACCCTATTTGCTTTCGGGTGACATTGTCTATTATCCTTAGGGTACTTTCCATCATTATGTAAATCGCAGTTTGCGAACTCAGACTTTAGTGGCTCCATATAGTCTAATAAATGCTTTCTTGCAGACTAACTTTAACAGTTTGTCTTTGTCAGAACTTTGCCTGAGTTTACCATTTACCTTTCGAGGATGCCTCCGTTTTACTTGCAACCTTTCAATAAGTAATGGAAGAAATATATGCGAACTCAGACTTTAGTGGCTCCATATAGACTAATAAATGCTTTCTTATAGACTTTAACTTTATCAGTTAGTGTCTGTCAGAACTTTGCCTGTGTTTACCATTTACCTTACGAGGATGCCTCTATTTTACTTGTAACTTTTCAAAAGGTAATAGAAGAAATATATCCTGCTCATGTTTTGTTGAAAAACTTTAATTTTAAAATGCAAAAACTCTTATTACGCTGGTTGAAATTCATAAACCGTTACTTTTTATATCTGCAATAAATATATTAGTATACTCGTAAGTATACTACAGGCAGTTTGCTATATGTAATTTATGCAATGAAATTTAATGACATTTAACACAAAAAGTGACTTAATACGTAATTTTTATTTCTGACCTAATCATGATTGAAAAAGTTGTCCAAAGTTTAAACGAAAAGTAAAACTAAATAGAAATTTGTGAAAAACTGACTGGCACTTTTCGCCAGTAGATCTCAGAGCTATCTGTTTCCCTTTATAATTAGTAAATGCCAGTCTTTTAACTTTAGCATTTTTTATAATGTTTTGTACGTTGACACAATTTTACGTTGACATGTTTAATTACACATTTTCTTCTTTTTTGGCTCACTATTACTCTCTATTTCACTTGAAAACATTTGTAAAAAATAAAATTATCTCTTCCACAAAGTCTTTGACAAAAAAATAACGACTTCACAATGAAATTCAATAAAAATGGAAATGTCAAATTCAAGATTTGAACCAATCAAAACAATGCAACTTCAAAACGTTAACTCACACATAATTATTACCGCCATCTGGTACTGCAAGCAGAAACTACTTAAGACAATGACTTATACTGTTTAAGCAATAAACATCTATTACGCAGTATTTATTTTGAAGAGGAAGGAAAGTATTGACTTACGTGATTATTACCAAAAATATTCACCTGGATTTAAGGAATCGCTCAGAGCAAAAAAGTATGTTTGAAAAAACATGACTTATCCAGTTTTTGAAATGATCAATTCAGTTGTATTATGGATTTATTAAGAGTTTTGGAATGATTTGGTGGATAACTAAAAACTAATGTTTTTAGTTATTCATCAATTCATTCCAAATTATGGAGTTTTCATGCTGTGTATCTTTTATTTCAGAGAAAGGTACATATTTTTATTTCTGGATTTTTTTAATGTTTCTTCTTCAGATTTTTGGTATTAGGTGAGATATGTATAAGCTGTGAAATTTTAATGTACTAGCTATGAAATTTTAGAAGGCTTAGGATGGAAGGCTTTTTATTGTTATTATAATACCACAATTTTAGTATATTATAGCTTCATTATTTTCTGGGACATTTTAACCACTCGGGTGACTGGGATCAAATCATGGCAAACAGCTGTTACAATGCTTCCGATACAATAAAGTATAACTGCGAAACTTAATACCTAATTTTTATTCACAACTAAATGAAACTAAGTGATGTAGTATTATTTCTACTTTATTCATAACTATAACCATCTTCAGGTGAAAGATAACTCATTAACGTAAACAGTGGGAAAACCTGGGCAAACTCGCCTTCCGCTTTTGTTTTGTAGAATATTTAAATGTTGGAAGTTTCCAAGAGTGAATCTTTACGAATTGCCCACCTGAAGATGTTGTCATACGAATATTTACAAATTGCCCACCTAAAAATGTTGTCATACAACAAAACCTAGGTTGTGGTTAAGAATTTAAATAAAGTAGAAATAATACTACATCATGTAGTTTCATTTAGTTGTGAATAAAAAATTAAGTGACAAGTAATTTCTACAAAATTATTGCCAAATATATTCAATATGCGAAACTTGATATTGGATTGTAATTTAATTTCTTTACGTATATAGAAAAAACATATAGCTATAAAACAAGTGAAGCAGCCACATCTTGCTTATGTAATTATGAGTCTTTTTACACTTATCAAAAATGAACGAGATGAAATAATTTGCCATTTCCATAAAAATGTCTTATAAAAAGGATTTTTAAAATGCAGTTTCTGTTATTATCATAAAAAAGTATAAACAATAATTAAACATATAGTAAATAAAAAATAACAACCTATTAAAAAATTATATTAACTTTAAGTTTTTGGTCTCTGTCAGTCAGTTTGTCTCCAGTTACAAGCGAAAGAGGTCATTGTAACCAAAAGCGATGCTTAAAAGTGTTACAATAATTCCCAAAGTAATTTAAGTCCAGTATGCAATTCAGGAAAAAAAAATACCACAACATATACGAAATATTCAAATGCAATAGAAATTAAAATGAAAAAAGTGGAGAAAATTAAGGTTTTGAAATTAAGAATTCTGCTTATTTAGTAAAGGAAATATACTAAAAATATCAAATATCACTATAAAACAATATTTCAAACAAAAATTTAAAAACTTGTTGCATAGAAAAAATAAATATGACAAATCTAAAACAAGTAAAATTCTGTTGACAATGGTAGCATTTGCCACATGTCAAATTGATATACAAAAATATAGAAAATGACTGTCTCAAACAATAAATAAACTGCATTCCTACCTTCATAATTAAGTTTTCATGCAGAATTTAATAACAAAATCAAAATGCAGAGTTCAATAATATTATTAATAACTTTTATAAACAAAAGTTTAGTTTTCGTATACTTGAGACTTATTTTATCAAGAAAAAATAAACATTGTTAGTTACAAAAATATACCAATAAATACAAAATAGACATTGTAACAATATTAACTATGTATCAAATAATAGATTTACACCTACATTCATTCCATAATCACAAACAAAAAACTTTCAAAACAAAACACAACCACACACAATTTTCAAAAAACCATAATGGTGAAATAACTATGCACCACATACGACTGTATTACCATTCGATTCTTTATTTCATTCTCTTTTCTATGATGTATAATTGTCAAAGTTTATTTCTTTTTAATCTGATTATGTTTGAATGGCGCTGGTCACCGAGAGTGGTAGCCGTCAAAAATATGTGACGGGACTATATTCTTATTGTATATTTACTGTAGTTTCTGATATTTTTAATTTAGTCTTAGGTGACAAGCCATAAAGCTTCTGTTTATGCACAAATTATATTTTCTGTTAATCATGACAATGTTTCGTTATCAATGTGTTCCTATTGAAGTTGTTACAGATATTTTCCATGCAGTGTTTCTTCATTTCTTCTTTCAAATTTTCATTCCTTCTTTACTATCTTTATAATTTATGTTTAATAATATTTCTGATGTTCTAAATCTAGAGTTGTTGTTGGAACTTTTAGATTACCTACACATAAGTTTTCTATTTGTGACTAATTTAAGTTTTTTATATCTATGAAACCATGCCCACCTAGTTAGTGTTAAAGTATAAAGTATACTGAGACAGAGTCAACATTTTTTTTACTGGCGGTTGTTCTGATTAGTGTCTTTAGAGCATATAAATCTGTGGCAGACCATTTGAAAACATAAACCGAAAACGTACAAATAAAAACTGTAAATGTATTTTGCGGTAACTTTATTTCTAGCACTTAATTAAGTCTTATTGTTGTTATTTACAACCTAGGCTGACATTTTGGCGCAAAGTATGGGATTAAGGCAAGTCTTTTGGTGACCATATTATTACTTATTAGTAGTTATGGAGCTGTTATTATTGATATTAATGATATTTTATGCATTTCGTTTTCAACCCCACTTTGGAAATGAGTCCTGTAGATCATTTTATGACAAGAACTATTTTCAATATTTCTTGGTGCTTTCTGGCTTCATTTTTTTGGTCAGGTATATACATATTTTTCCAATCTATTTTTCTACCAATATTGTACCATTATCCATATCAATCAGTTAGAAAATTCCTTACAAGTAAGTGGGAACAGGAACTGCATATATGTTGCTAGCTTCAATTGGTTATGGACTGTGAAATTGAATTTAGGGAGCGGTGAAATATAACATAAATGTCTAAAATAACAGATTTTTGTAACTGCGCCTAGATTTATTCGTGAAGCTGTGTATGATTTTAACTTGATTGCAAAATGGGGGGATTCCAGTGGTTGACATAGTAATTGCTATTATTTTAAGACTATCTTAATGCCACACGTTTTTAATCTCGTCTACTAGATTTATGTACTTATGTATTTTTTCAATTGGTTTTTTCTGTAAGTTGTTGGAATTAAGTATAAAAGTACATATTAGATATGCATGTAGTTTCAAGAATTTTACAGTGAGTGTGGTCTGGTGTGGTTCTGTTAATCATTATATCCGATTCCTCTAGAAATGATCGTCGTTGTTCTCTGATACTTTTTTGGAGTAATATTGATTGTATAGTTACATTTACTAGTTTGTATTTTAAGGCGAGTTGTATGTGTATTTGTTTAGTAACGTTATCGAATCTCTGTACATATTCTTTCTTAGATAGTATGCTACAAGCTCCGGTAATGTGTTACCATTATTATTCACTCTATTGCTAGAAATGCTGCTAGGTATTAAACAGAACCGATGACAAGCGTAGCTGAGTCTTTGTTTCCATACTATAAGTTCAGAGAAGATATTAACATGAAACATGTGTGGATACAATTGATTTTTGGGGTTATTCTTTCTGTCAAATAAACCTCACTCCCCCCTCACTAGATACGTCATCTCTCTTATATTGAAGAGAGGGATCCCTTCAATTATTTTGAATAAATTTTTGTATTTAGTAACAAATCTAATATTCAATGAACGTCAAGCATATTACATTCTAATAGCATTTTCACAACATGTTTATTAGAGAATACATTATAGAATATGACTGCCATTAGGAAGCTAATTTACTTTTAATTTTATAAATAATCCTTAACATTAATTCTGTTCCTGTTGGACTTCAACCTTATGAGTCACATTTAAAAAGTTGAAAGCAAATAAAACACAATTCATATCAATGCTTCATTTACACTATTTATTTCACAAATTGGAAAATTTAATTCCGTTACAGGTTTTTCTGAAATTGGTTAAAATATTTTATATGGAAGTAGTGGTTTTTTTATTTGGAATTATTTTCATCATTTTCATTATCTTCATTTTCATCAACATCATTTCCATCATCAGAGGGTGTTAAATTATTGTCATCATCTGGTTGTGATGTATTACCAAGTTCAGCTGGTGGAGCACTATTCTCCGCTTTGATCGCATCAATTGGAATGTCTATTATCAAAAATTTATGAAATTAATATATATGAAATAAAAGATATGAAAATTTTTATTTCAGTTTTTGTTAGAAACTAGAAGCTGCTTGGTTGGTTCACGTGTAGTAATATATTTCTAGGTATGTAAATCATACATCCACTAAAACTACAATTAAAACTATAGTTGTTATGTCGACTCTATCTCTCTGTCGATTTTATGTCTAATAAATAATTTGTTTGTCAAGCAGGAAGAATGTAAATACAATGTTTCAATTTATCACAAAATTTTTTTGAACTTACTAGTAGAGGGGAAACACTGAGTAGATGGAATGCATATTCCGTCCTTTGACCTCAAGTAGCTATCTTTGCAATCGCACTTCTCCGTACAGGGTGGACCAGGAAGGCAAATTATTCTTTCAACCATTGAATTACAAGTCTTTGGGGGACAGGTTCTATGGCAACCAAATACTTCATTTTTGCCACATTTAGGTTTTTCTATAAATTAAAAACTTGATCTTGATCACTGTCATAATTCAATACTAATATAATAATAAGTTAGGGGCCCATTATTATTTATTCCAATACAAAATGTGCCGGAAAAACAAATTTAAGACAAACATTTTAGAGGAAATCAGGGTGGAAATTGGTACTGAGAGCACGGTGGACATGACTAAATTCAGATTGATACACATAATTTTTATTCAGGTTATGAAACCATTTTCAGGCTTCTAGATATTATTGGGACAATCAAGTGCATCAGGGATTATTAAGTACTAAAAACTTACCACATTGATTCCTCTTTACACATTTGCCTTTGTTGTTCCTTAAAAAGCCAGTTTTACATTCGCATTTATTGACACACACTTGATCCCCCCTACATCTATATTGGGCAAACCTTGTACGACAAAGATTTGGTGGGCACGGATTAACACATTTGTATTCTTCATTTACTGGACATTTTATTGGTTTTGCTGAAAAGAAGATTTTGCTTCAAAAAAAGTATGTATCGAATGCCACTTATTAGCATCAGAACTTTTTGTATTCAAAATGGGTATTGGATTTTATTTCTTCTATAAGTACATTTCAATTAATTTAATATATATTTATTATATGTAAGGTAAGGTGCACGTATGACATAGATTCAAAAAGAATAATCTCCTTTCAATACTGATTCATTAATAGACGAAACTTCTATTTCTTCTCAGATAAAAATAAGAATACGTAAATAATGTGCCTTGATCCTATTCAAATTTTTTTGACTTGTATATGTCAGATAATCATTTATGCAATACTTATGTTGTAACAATTTCTCCACAAAAAGAGAATATACTGCACTGTATTGTTTTTTGTTTTACTATTATATGCATATCAGATTTGTTTCTTTTATGTAAATGTTGTATATAACGTCTAAAATAAAGATTAATGAATAATTCAGAACACATTGTCATAACTGCAATGTTTAAATGAGTTGACATGCTCTATGTCAGGAAGGTAAGTATGAGAGCTTAAAGAGATTATGCACTTAATTGTGCATTATTATGAACTAAATATGCACTGAATATTTTCACGTGTATCTAGATTTCATGACTGTTATTATAATAATATATGCTGCTGACAGATATTCTTTAAAATTAGATACAAAAATGTGATGTTTGGAAATATTATGATTAACTAATCATATATAAATATATTATTTGACTAATGAATGTATTTTTTTCTGTAGTAACTTATTTAAAATTTAAATGAGATACAATGAAGCTCAAGAATTCTCATGTTAAATCTTTATACCACTGAATGATTGATCAATGGAAATCCATTCATTAGACTGCAAGAATATTATTAGCATGAGTGCAGGCAAGAAAATTCTTATTACGAAAATAAAACTTAACCCATCAGACTGTTTTTCCATTAAAAATGATAAGATTTGTTTTTCCGGTCAGTCCTTGGACATTCACTTAGAAAAGTTGGTATATATCTTCCAAAGCCAGTATTTTCTTATGAGCAACTCTACGTGGCTTGAGTCAAGCCTGATCTTTTGAAGGAGTAGATGTATCTCTAGAGTAAATGATTCAAGACTCCTAACTTCAAATATAGCTTACCATGAAATTTCCTGAAATTCAATTATTTATGATTTGACTAAACAAAAATTTAAGATGTTTATATTTGTTTTTAGTAAATGCGTTTTGAAATTTCTAAAATTTATGTTAATAGCTTTGGTCATTACAACAAACCAAGAATGATCGAAGTTTATTGGTACTTTTATTCTGTGAACAACCATTGAATTAATTACGACATTAATTTTATTTCAAAATTAATTAAAATCTACTTTAACGGCATTTTTAAATTCACTTTTTCGCATCAGTTTGCCAATACCTTTTGACCCAACTGTTAGCGCTTACGGATTTGATTCACTTACACAAAAAATTAAAAGTTACACCCCAACTGAATTTATTCTGGCCTTGAGTATTATCATGGGCTAGCATTGTATTTGTAGATTTTGCCTAACTCGTGTCAAAATTTCTCTACTGTATCGTGAATGCATTTAAATTAAAGAGCCAAAGCCTGCATTTAAAGTTCAGAATCATTTTAACTAGTCTAAGTTTTTGATAGTAAAATCAACCATTCAGCCAAATTTGATTTCAAGGCTTAATGTGTAATCGCTGCTCTAGAATCGTTGTAATGAACCATCATCTAGTAATAGCTTCAAAGACAGCATAGGGAAACTCAACTTATCTATGGTCACACTATAAATAATGTTGACGACTATTATATATCATACTTACGACCATTGTCACATTGGCTGACCAATACACATTTTCCTTTTCTGTTTCTGAGATAGTTATCCTTGCATTCACATTTATTAACACATATCTGATTAGCAACACACATGTATCGGATGAATCTTGCTTGACAAGTTTTTGGTGGACATGTCGTAACACACTTATATTCTTCGTTGACTGGACATTTTATTGGTTTTTCTGAAATAATTTCCAGAAATACAATAAAGGAATAATTGAGTTTTCACAATAATTTTTATGTATTATTTGTGCCATTAGAGATATGTATTATGTGTGTCATTAGAGTTTCATTTGTTAGTAGAATAGGTAACATTGTGTAGTATTACAATGCATCTGTTTCGTTCTTGTGATCTGTATTATCAATGAATAATCCAATATAATTTTAAGTTAATTCAATATTTAAAGTAATTTAGAAAAGTATTCTTTGTTATTGAATAATAATAGTGCGTGTCATAAAGGCTTCAAACTAAATGCCAAATATGCATATCCTAAGTAACAGTTGGAGATCAACTGCTAGTTGACCGTGTATAACTTCTACCGTCCATGGAATCCAGAAACCTATCACTTGATTCACACGTTAAGCAGTATAATGCTTCAGGTTTAATTTGAAAATTTTCTAAATCAATGGTTTTATTATACTTACTTGGACATTCATTTATCGGAATACATTGACTTGATACATTGCGAGCATAATCTTTTTGGCAGTAGCATTTTTTAATACACCTTTTACTTAGGATGTTACAAGGCCGATTGAGTGTTGCACATTTCTTGTCATCACAAGGATTTCTGCACCCATAAACTTCATTGGACTTTTGACATTTTACTGTGAACATATTTTACTAGGTATATTGTATCACTAGTATCTTTAATTACTTATTTAATCACTAAACTAAAAATTCAACTTTGTCCACAATAACAAAGAGGTATTTTATTATAATTATTAACACAAAATACTCACAGCAATCTGCAGCACTGGTGCAAATACCATCCGCATTCCTGAAGAAATTCTTTCGACACACACAGCCTATTTTGCAAGGTACTGCAACCAAAGTGTTACAAACCGATTTCTTTTTGCCGACTCTTTCACAAGTGTCTTGTCCACAAGCCGGGAGACATTTTGTTTTTACTTCATTTAGTCCACATTTGATGATAGCTATCAAAAATATTTATTATTAATAATAGTAGATAACAGTAGATTATTATTAATAGTAGATTATTGAGCTTGTGTCAAGTTTTCATTACTCTATTTTAGTAACCAAACTTAAAATAGCGCTTTGTTTACTGTTCTTTTGGTAACGAATATATTGTAACTAATATCACTTGGTTTATATATTATTAAAGTAGTTTATGTTGTCTTATAAACAAATTTTTGTTGAAAAAATTTAATGATAACTTACATTAAAAATTGTAATATCTTATTTGAACAAATTATGTACATAAATATGTATGTGTATTCATATATATATATATATATATATATATATATATATATATATATATATATGTGTGTATGTATACACACATATACACATATATGTATATACAACCATACACAAAATTACTAAAATTAAAAAGATAAAGTGTAGTAAAACTCACGACAAGTTTTCTCCTTAATACATTTGCCAGTTTCATCGTCTCTTACATAACCAGATTGACAAACACATCCAGGCGCACAAATTTCTAGGCATATTGGTTTCATTATAGAGCATGTCTTCTGGCAGCGACCATTACAACGGGAGAATACTTCATTTTCACCACATTCTAAAGCTAAGATCAATGAAAAAGTAAAATTTAGAGTGGGTAATATGAAACATATGAATATAAAATATTTCTAAGCTGCTGAATTTGGACAGAAACAAATTTCTTTTATATTTTCCATGTGGAAAATAATAATGTAACATATTGCTTTTCGTCAACTTTAAAAATTGAATTGTAACATAAATATCATATTGTAGTTTTATATCAAGGCAATTCATAAAAAATGTTGAAAATAATTAGCGATGAATTTAATACTATATTATAAATTTACTATTATGATTTAATTATTATATTATAAATTTACGGCACTGATTCTCCTTAATGCATTCCTCAGTTTCTGGATCCCATACATAATTAGGCTGACAGACACACCCTGGTTGACAAACTGCTGTACATGTAGGATTTTTATTTTTACATGTTTTCTTACAATGGCCATTACATTCAGAGTAAACTTGATTTTTTCCACACACTGAGGCTAAAATAAAAGCAGAGCAACCTAAATAAATTCTTCAATGTTATAAAGAAATACACATGTAATTAGACATACATCCATAAATGCAAATTGTCATAAATATTATCTAGACATACATCCATAAATGCAAATTGTCATATATATTATTCTCTTGAAGAAATTATTAGATAATATAAACTTACGACATTGATCCTCCTTAATGCACTCATCAGTTTCGTCATCCCTTATGTAGTTAGCCTTACAAACACATCCTGGTAGACAAACTAGAGGACATATTGGGTTTTTATTTTCACATGTCCTTTGGCATTTTCCACCACAGCGAGAATATTCTTCATTTGCTTCGCATGGCAAGGCTACAATACATTTTATTTAAATAGTCTACTTGGCCCAAAATACATCTTTATTAATTGTATTATATACCATCCATCATTTAGTATTAATCATACACCTGATCAAATACTAATAGATCGCAAACTTAAGGCATTTCTCGTGCAATGAACACAATTCTTCATCAATTTTGACAAAAGAAAACCTATGGAATTTATATTCATCTTTTCTGCACGCTCTTTTAGAACATGATTTTGGCTCTTTATCATAGTTGTCACATGTCACAACCAATATCAGTATTGCAATTACCATTACAACCCGCTACAAAACAATCACAACTTATCAACATGAAATAAAACTTTTCAAGCAAAATCATCTACCAATCGACTAAACGGTACATAAATATCAATTGAGACTGGAATTTGCATAATAACCCCCTCTTTATTTAGACTCAAAACTTAAACCAAAAAAAAATTACTTTCATTAAAAATTAATTACTGTGTCAAAATCTTTAAATCAGTCTGTTTTTGGATACAATTTGTAATTGTAATGAATCTGGATGAAAATGGAATTACTATTACAATCGTGACAAGTTGATATATGATTATTATTAAAATAGAAATCGGGCATTTCTAATCTAATTAATATGATATCTATAATATTACATAAGAAGTTGTGAAAAGGAAAATATTTTGAACGATCAGAGAAGTTGTTGAAAAAAAAACTGAAGGGCAGACTGTTTAGACAAATTCTTAATAGACTGTTAGTAAATATTTTGTTATTTACTTATAGTTTAATTTTAATTGAAAAATGGGTCACACAGTAAGTACAAAATTGCTTGTTCCACGCCCTTATTTCTTGGCATATTAATTAGAATACAAAGAAAGAACTGTTCTCAACTGAACTTGAATGTATGCCAGTTTCAATAAAGTAAAAAGCATGTTAAAATAACTCATCTGTAGAACTACCAGTTGTCAGTCATTTGAAGTATTATTATATTTAACACAATAAACATATCTGGAACTCCTGATTTTTCTTAACGCTGCTCTCTAGTTCTGTACTACCACAAAAAATTGTCATATTACCCATTGTAACAATTTCAAAATAGATTTTATTATATGAAAATTTGTATGTAAAAACAATTTGATAATTGATAATCATCATTTCATTTTTGACCTCATAATACACTCGTAGAACGTACTTTAAGCTCTTTACATGAAAATTAAACTATTAAAGCAATTTCAAAAAGTTAGAAAACTTACGGCATGATTCTTCTTTAATACATTCCCCACCCTGAACCTCTCTTATGTAACCTGGCTGACAAACGCAACCTGGTCTACAATCTTTGGTACATCTTGGGGCCCTTACGCTGCATGTTGCCTGGCAATGTCCATAGCAATCAGAGGACTGTTCATTTACTTTGCATAATGGACCCCCTAGGTCCATGAAGAACATGAAGACATGAAAGAGATTAATAATTTATTTATGTCTTTGTAACTAATTGACACATTCTGTAGATATATTATAATTAAAAACCTTTGTTTTTAGTGACAATAATTAAGAAAATATTTACAGATATTTCTAGCACATTTCAATAAATTTATTCTTTTCTTCATATGCAATTTGTGCTCTTGTCCATGATTTGTAATACAAAAATTAGAAAGGTTTTAATAAAGATCTGTATATTATGTTGTAAAAAGATTATGGCTGTTTCGACATAAGTTGTTGGTACAAAGAAAGAGCATTTCTAAGAATATGTGGTTTAAAATTCTTCTTGTTGATAATTGGCACACAAATTGTATAAAAGTAACATCTAAAAATTAATGTACGCAAGTGATAGCTCAAGTTTCATCCGAAATTCTTACTGCATATTACTTTGTAGTAACTACACCAATCATAATTTTTTTACCAAATTTTTTTTATACAATCACATAATTTTTAATGAAGATAAACGCAATACATACCCAATTAAACCTCCATATTAATTTTATTTTAATGAATGGCACTTATATAAAATGATAGAATGCAAGTTTGGATTTATGAGAATAGAAATATTATTTTAAATATAAATTTATTGCAAGTGTTTGTACTCGGACACTGATAAATTTATATAACATAGTATTCAATTAATTCAACACCATTACTTATTTCATATTATAACATTTTAATGTTAATAAACTTGTATTTAAATAAAGTATCCTATAATAATTCTCACCTCCCGGCTTTATACTCGTACCGTGTACATGTAAAATTAGATATGAACCGATCAGAAGGCTAGTTGTTTTTATCATATTGCCTAAAAATTAGCAAATGGAGTTTTACTTTACTTCCCAATGCCACAGTCTTTACAGACGGAGTTGCTTTAACGAAAGTAATGTTAAATGATCACGTAGCTCTATTTATCAATGCGATAGCTACAAATAATGTACGCATCGTAGAAGTATAAATGTTATAACAAGTGCGTATGATGTTTTCAATGTTTCCCAACTGTTCAAATACAAGTTGTTTGTAATGTAAAATTAAAATAATAAGCCTTCATTTATGATGTATATTGCCTGCATGTATATTTCGTACATAGTATAGTCATATATAGCTTATGTCATCTAGACATTATATATCAAATGAAACAGTATTCAATTGTGTCAAAATACTCATGTTTTTGTGCCTTATATAGAATTATTCTAAAGTTTTCTGATTTGGAATGATATTGAAAGGTCCAAGTTTGCAGATAAATTAAATTATCACCAGTCCTTTTTAGTATTCCATACCGAAGGCGAGAATGGGATACTTAAATTTATCTCGGTGTCTGTCCTATTGTCAGTCATAGCTTTCCTAAATAAATCTTACTTACAAAGTTGCTTACAAAGTTGAAATTCATCAGAATTATGGAGTATGATGGTATAAAAACATTTTAAATATTTACAATATCTTATTTTCAAATGTGTTTAACAATTAAGTGAAACTACGTGATGTAGTATTATTTTTACTTTCTTTAAGTTCTTTACCACTACCTATGTTTCGTTGTATTACAACATCTTCAGGTGGGCTATTAGCAAAGATCTTATCTTTGTAAAGCGCATCAACTGCAAAGACTTATTGCGTCCTCGTTGCCGACTCCTTTACGAACAAGACTAGGACCATGGCTTTCAATTCCGGAAGGAAAAATATATAAAATTCATATACTATTTACATTATTAGCTTATTACTTCTGCAAATTTTGAGAAATGTGTTTTACACAATGCGTGTTGGTAACTTTAAATACATGTAGCAAAAATACAATGTATGGTTATGTTTACGTATAACTTATATTTTACACTTATTTCTTCAGTAATCTTTGGATAGATTTACTTGTAATCCGTATTTTACATTGTTAAATTCGGAAGCTGTTGACAATAAAAGATAAGGCCATACAATGAGGTGCTTTTGTTGTAGCCGATTTGTGAGAAGTATACGGCATCATAGAACTAACACAGAGAGTCCACTTTTAAAAGATTTTTCTTCATGGCGTTCCATTCACCGCATTAGTGTTTTCTTTTTAACTATTTATTACTTAACATAAAAATATTACAACATGTTAAGACAGCATAACGAACATTAAAATATTTTTCCCCACTCTGTCTTTCTTCTGCAATATATGCAATGAATGTCTGTAATATAAATAATTTTTCTATAACCACACTAGTATGTCCCATTACATAATGGGGATTTGACCATTTAACATTAAATGAATCCTCATATACAAGATGGTGTTTCGCAACCATGCATTAAAAACTAAATTCAATAGTTTAGTCACATGAATAGTTTTGAGTTGTTTATAATTCCAAACACAGCGCATTTTTGCCAAGAATTCGCTTGGTCAATATAGATTGCCACATCGATACCTTCGCATAAAATTAATATATTTATAAATTACAGGCAAATAGTAAAATAATTCTTATACCTGCGTTATAAGAGTCATAATACGATATGAGTCCCCCATTGAAGTAAAGAGTGTGTTTCAATTTATTTATTCGAACATAGTTAGAATTATTAATGTGTAATTTCAGCATGTTTTGTTTGATTCCACAAGCTGAGCAATCGTGACCGCAAGCTATGTCTCTGACATAAACATTGCACAAGGTGTTTACGTTTGGGTCATGTTAAAATGTTTGAAAATTTTTTTTTTAATCTTGGCTTGTTTGTTTATTTCACTGTTTTAAAGTATTTATGATAACTAGTGTTGATGCGATTCATTTAATATCACAACACAAACAGTCTAATCTACATGTTATTTCTTACAGACATAGTGATAAATATGGAAATTATTCATATTAACCAGGCAATATGAGTAACGTGGACTCAAATCAAACAAAGTTATTTCAAAGACATTGCAGACCTGCCCTGTTGACTCTGTCATAGAAAAATAAGAGCAAAGGATTATAAAAAAGTTAGTTGTACCTATGTTTAGTCGACTGATAGACTGCTACTTCATGTCATTGTTACAATAGTTTTATAATAAGAAGTAATGTTAATACAGGACTTAATATAATGGTGGCTCAATGCAATATTTTATCCAAAGAGTATTTATTGCATTTCATGAATGGCTCAATCATCATCTTGAGCAATTTGTAAATGATTACAATATTAATGGAAGAAGTGCAATGTTTATTACGATGGATGGTGACTTACCTCAGCTGGGCAGTTTCCCCAATTTCTTTTATAAAAAGTTAATTTTGTTTTCTTTAGGGCGATATCAAGTAAGACAAGCGAGAACATATAAGGGAAAATGTGTGTGTCCAGAGCTTCAATCTATCAGGCTGAAGTGTGTCCAGAACTGAAATATTCACAAGAAATGGTCTTGTGGAGGAATAATTATTATATATTAAGACAGCGCATAAAGTCTAGGCATCTAAGTCAGAGTGTTTATTATGCATATATTTCAATTAACAGTGAACTCAAAAACGATTGTCCACTGGATGCTATTTTTGGATATGACTGTAGTAGGAAATAGGACTGTAAGCTGTTGTTGTCACATAACGATGCTGGTATGGTACAGTTGGGCCAGATATCAAAATAACATATCTCCATCAGCATAATTTTTAAATAATATTTTATTTACAATAGATGAATATTAAATTATAAGTTATTGAATTATGGAAAAAAAATTGTGTATTTAATATATCTTGATTGTTTCCTTGATTAATAAATCTGTATATGACTTCTGGTATTCCAAGCATATTTAGTGTTAAGTATATATAAAAGAGTGGAGATTGGTAAGTAAGTTATTTTTTAAGTGCGGTCTGTGGAAGTTAGTTTCTTGAAAAATGGTTAGTAATGTCAGTATTTTTAAAATGCGTTCTCAGTCTTAGTGTTCAGATGCCCGATGATGAAAATGTGTTATACGTAGAGGGCTTTAGAGAGTGAAATGTTCTGTTTTATGCTTTATGCCTTTTATATGGCATTTTGCTTTCTTTCGATTCGGTGGAGAATGTTTTTTATGAACTATGTCCACATAATACATTTACAGATGTAATGCATGTAATTTTTCAACACTACAATACTCAAAAACCATACAAAATATAGTTAATTCTAAAAAGAGATTTGATTATTCTAGAAAAACTTACTAAACTAAACTGTGTTAATTTATGAATTTTTTTGTATATAAAACTTTATGAGCTATGGGGGTAGTGGAGACCAATCATAAAAGTGGACAGTGGAGGTCAATCATATCTTAGTTTTATTTTTACCTATTGGTAGATAAATATTCTTTATATCAGCTAATTGTCTGACAATGGTCATTAATTTCGATTGTTTAGTCAGCAAAATCAGTATTTTTTGCTGAAAATCAGTTTCCACCCCCTGGTATTGGTTTAACAGATGAGTTGGTCATCAGTAAATTTTCATTGTAGCCTTTCATCGTAAGCCAATTATCTAATAAACCGTTTTCAAATTATTGCACTTTGACCTTTGTTCTGAGTATTTTATAATTTTGTTGATTTATGTTGTGAGAACAATATAATCAAGTTTTCAGAATCAATATTTCTCAAGTTTTTTATAAGTTATTGAACTAAATCATATATGGTGTTAATTTATTTTTGGTGAGCCGCTATTCGTTAGAGAAGAAAGTAAATTATAATGTAGAATGTTCGAAAAAGAATTGACCATGAAGAAACAAAAGGTGAGGCGAACACATGTTTGAATTTTTATTAACTTTGTTATTGTACAGTTTTAATTGCAGTTTCACTGTTTCGAGTTTGGCCACGGTTCAAAATGGGCACCATTTGCATTCATAATATATTTTTCCTATTTCTCTTTTTAATAGATTTATAATATAAACTTATAATTTTTCATTTAATATATTATTTTGTATTATAATATGTTATTTTTGTTATCTAATATGTATTTCTTTTCCTTGCAGTATGAATAGCTTTCTATGTTTATCATTACAAATCACACTTACTACAAATTGAACTGAGGAATTTAGACAGAGCTGCTGCTCAGGACTTAAAATGGTTGACATACATTTTATACTATAATATATTTATTTAAACTCAATATACATTTTACGGTACATTCACATACTAGCTAAGTGTGTTTATGGGAACAGCACGTTTGTACTTAACCATGTTACAAATAAAAAACCATGAGGGCACTCGCCTCAATATAAGTTTTTTGATTCAGTCAAAGGGACATGATAAATATTGAAATCTGCGTTGTGTTTGACTCATATAAATTATATTAATATTTTACAACAGAAAAATGAAGATAAGGTATTTGTATGTGTACATTCTTTTATTTTATAAAAGGTTATTAAACTTCCAATGTAGAATCCCCATCAATTTCAGTGTCTTTTATATCCGACCGACCATTTGAGTAAATATCTGTAACTACTAGCACTGGCGACTATATGAATTAGTATTAAATACGCAAGTAAATATACCCATCTGTGTGTTAAAAGGCCAGTAAGGTTTTTATGAATACTAGTGTGTAAAACCACTGATAATTTTCATCAAAATTATTTGGAAGTTGACGATGTCATTTGACTGTCTATATTCAAGGCCATAAAAATAAAATGATTAAACAATGCATATGAGAAAAATGCATTGTGATAGATTTGCTCACGTTGAAGGTTGTTACACTAAGAGATGACTTGAGTGACTTTGTTATGTTTGAATTTGTTGGTGTAAATATTGTGTTTTTTATTGTTTTATATTATTTTTACTGTTCCTTTGTATTATATTGTATTACAGGACATGTTTGATTATAATACAGGACTCTTTACATTTAAATATTTATTAATAATTTGTTGAACAGCTTAAGATTTTTAAGACAAATCAATATTTATGATATGTAGGATTATAAATAAATATTTATGTATATCTTGTTAATTTTTACGAAACCCTCAGCTTCTTAAACCTGTTTCTTACTTATTACAGATTTATAGACACCCAATAGTACAAAACAGCAAACATTTTTGAAATTTAGAAACTAGGCAAATGCCCATACGAAAATTGGCCATGTCTTTCACTATGTCGCCACCGATCATGCACTCCAAAACTCAGAAATATGGGTAGTTAAAAGTTTATGTTTGTGTGTGTGTATTTGTTCCCACGGTTCTGCACACTACCACTGTACTCATGGTTCTGCGTGCGCTTTTCTTATTTTGTTGCTTAGGAGCAAACAGTTTGACAATAAATAAACAATAAGTTCCCATGGCCTGATTGACACTTGTGTTCACATTAAATTGAACACAAGTGTCAATGACACTTGTGTTCACATTAATTTGCAGAATACTGTAAATTCGAATAACATAAGTAAAACTTCTTAATTCGAGAGTTTCTTTAACTATGTAATAAATATTTTGTTTGCAATCATTAAAAGAAATTAATATAACTACTTGATTAATAAATTATAAAGACGAAACTTTTTTCTTCATTTCATTTGCATATATAATTAGCATCCAATAACATTATATTTTTATAAAAGAGTTTATTTTGATTTTATTACGTTATTCTCACGTCTTTTGTTGCTACGGACTCAACTCAATTTTATTGCAATGTTTTTCATTTGCACAGCTGTTTAAATAAGTGTTACATGCCTGTGGACTAGACTTCATGATTGTAATGCGAATTACGTCAATACTTATTTAATTTGCTTATTGGCATAAGGAATAATATTTTATGTCTTAAAACCGTATCTAGCTTTCCAAGAATTTTAAACATTCAAAGTTTATTACATAGCATCTTTTGCATCCATGAAGTTGTATTAAAGCATTGACTTGTGTATCAAAAATAAATGTGACATAGTCATGATTTACTTAAATGTTTTTAATAATTTAAAATATAAAATTTTAAACCTAAAGTAACAAAAAATAATTTAAAACAAAATTGTAATTTTAAAAACTATAACCAAGGGTTAAATCAGGATTTCTAAAAAATAATTTTTAAGCCTTTACGTTAAGAGATTTCAACATATAAGATACCAAAAGCTCACAAAGTTAAAATTTTTACCATTTTTAATTCGGCTATTGATGTTATTATATTTTCTAAACCACTCTGATTCTAATATAAAATTTTAAAATGCACTCAACATTCAACTAAGCTCTGACTTAAATAAAAAATGCTTCCATAGCATGTATTGTAAAAAACTAACTTTAAACTGAAATGTTTAAACTTTAAAACCCAAGGTCAGAATTTGGTTATAACTTTTTATCAAGAAAGTATAAAAAGTTCACAAAAGAATTCAAAAATATTATCTTTCTACTTTGCTTTGTGATTTAAAGTTAAGAATGTTTTTATGACAATAAATGTAATTTATAGATCATATTCAGGATTGCAGCAAATTCAACCAATTTATTTCCATTTTAATATTAAGATTATACTTTATGATAAATGATTTGGAATTTGAAATAAGTACAGTGAGTGAATAGTTTAGATAATTTTTTTAAAAAAGCGTCTATTTCGTCATTGTTCATTTCTTAGAAGGTACTAGCTCACTTTGTCCTAGAGATATTTATAGTACCTAAATGATTCGCGAAAAACTAGTAACTCAGATCACTTTTTTATAAATATTAAATTGAGTGAAGCTGTGAGATGTTAAAAGAATTACAAATTGGAAAGAGAATTATATGAGTTGTATGAGTGAATTAAAAGAGTTGTATGAGTGCGGTGAACATTGCTTTATCTTAGATACTCCATTCCATTTCCCAGTTAAGAGCAAGCTGTTACTCACAGCATTCGCATGAAGAGCAGTTTTGTGTTAAAAGTTACATTTCATATCATTAATGTATTATTGTGGGTAAGGGGTTTGATGTCTTTCGTTCGAAATAAACAGAGCACATATAGAGGAGGATAGCCTACAGTTAATCTTTGCATTAGATTCATTTTCATTTAAGATGTGTAAGAAAACTACTTCTAAACTTTTCTTTACACTTATGTAAAGAAAATTTCAGATGGGTATGATGATGAAACATAGATGACATGATAATAAAAGCTGTAGAACAAAGGTATATATATATATATATATATATATATAATTCGCATTCTCAAGTAAATGATTTTAGTCGTAAAATTTTCTTCAAAATACACCCTCTCAAATGGCTTCAAAATTTTCTTCCACTGCAATTATTAAAATAAAATAAAAAATAAAAATTAAAATACAAATTTGTCAAACTTTACTTCTGCCTATTCTTGATTATGGGGATGTGTGCTATTATAATCTAAATGAACATTTACTCAATAAATTAGAACGACTTCAAAACCTATGTATTCTATACATGTTTGGTCTTAAAAAATCGACTATATGTCTGAGTATCGTTCACATTTTGAATGGCTAAAGGTTTGTGATCGACGCAACTTTCATCTTCTATATTCTGTATATAATTTCCTCAATAATCCTGTTACACCTTCATACCTTAAATCTAGATTCCAATACCTGCCATCCCACACCCTCGAACTACAATCCAAAAATAAGTACACCCTCCCAATCCCTCAACATAGAATGGAATTGTATGGTGAATACTTCACTGTACATTCTACTCGATTGTGGAATGAACTGACTACACATATACGAAGTGCGCCCTCCTTGTCTGTGTTCAAAAGTCATCTGAAAATACATTATCTATCATAATTTGGAAGATCTTAATCCCTTCCATTATAACCCATCCTTGTCCCTCCCTACTCCTAAAGTGTCGTTTTTGGTCTGGTTCCTAATTAATATTATTTTATTACCACATATTTTTAAATATTTTATTTCTTAAGTAGAATTAATTAATGTTTAAAAATCACTTATAGTCTGCCACAGCACTTAATGTTTTCATCCAAATTCATTGTGGTTGGCTGTAATAGATTGTTCTTGTAGCAATAAGTCTGCCACTGTATACTTAGTTTTTTAAGCTTGCAGAAATAAATAAATAAATAAATATATGGATTAAAAGTAAAGTAATCAGGTAAGGGTGTAATTTTCCCTTTAAAAAGTGATAAGACAGCTTAAAAAAATGCCAAATTTTTCCATTCTGTACAATTGTTGTTTATATAATTATGCCAATAAAAAATAAAATGTATTGGAAAAACTACACAGTACATTCAACCTTATTATTTTATGATTTGTTTTAAAACATTGCTAACATCTTTCATTTTAAATGGTGAAAGCAAATAATGAAATTTTTTTTTTCATAGATTGAGGCAAAAATAGTCAAATTAAATGAGTACATTTAAAGAAGTTCATTTAAAGAAGATACTGTCAGAGGGTTCTGTAGTTTAGCCTTCGATGAGAACACCTTGGGTCACCTTTTAAAATCTAAAATTAACTGTGATAGATCACACTTATACCTGCAATTTGAATTAGATAGTGATTACCAATACTGTTCGTCTCCTGTAAATACGTATTGGCTCCAATAGATGTAAATACAGACAAGGTAACAATCAAACAAAATAACAGTAGTAATTATTTGCTGCTTAGTTAATGCTACTGAACAAACTGGAAGAGTTATGCTTTTCTCTAGGAAAAATTAAAAAACTCGTACGATGATGAGTGCCCCACCAGGCTTTAGATATTTTGTATTTTTGGATATTACACAGTGAAATTCACATATCCACAGTACAGTGAAAGAATATAAAATATTTCATTAAATATGCTTTGATTTCGTAAAGGTACTTCTCTTTATTAAGCACAAGCTCTAATAGCTAAGAAGCTCTAATGACTTGTAACAACTTTACCTACATGTACTACATCGAAACTTTAACCTTAAATATAATACTGCTATACTTGTTATGATCCATTTTGACATAAATAAGAAATCCAGGAAAATTTAACAAAATTCATAATATTGCCGACACATTATATAGTATATAGTGTGTTGGCCAACACTATTTAAAATCTATCATTTTAATGAACATAAGAAATGCGTTGAAATATGTAGAATATTCCGCTTTGATTACTGCATTTTTATTGACACTGATTTTATGCCCAACCCTGTTACTGGTAAACCACCACTAACAGATTTAAATATGGCAGAAATTGTTTCCATGAACATTCTTTTTCATGATTTTGTTTCATGATTTCTATCAAATTACTGCTGTCGATTATGATCACAGTTACATTTAACTTAAAGACTTCATTTTACCAATAAAACTAAGTGCTCAAAGTAAAAAAAGAAAAAAAATATCAAGAAATGTAAGCCAATGTATTTAAAAAAAAGGATGTTATTTTTGAAAAGAAAAACAAAAAAGGTATTAGAAAATTGATGCAGAAAATATTTTAAAGACAAGAGTCAACATAATCAATAGAATTAATATATCAAATGAAAAGGAAGTTACAGCAGATTGATTATTGCTGGTGATAAAGGGTAAGTTGAAATTTACAAGGAGATGAAATTATATGAAATGAAAGCTTTTTACCTTTACCTTGAAGCCAAAAGAGGAAAACTATATAGATAACATTTTCAAATTGAGAACTTTGTGTTTATTTTGTAGCAAAAATATTAGAAAGAATGATTGATGATGACTGTGAATATTTTGTTTAGTTTTTTAGACTGATTATGTATAAAAATTTCAAAATCTGTTGTACTAGATACTGCACCATTAAAGAAAATTCATGTTAAATATGTGCAATCGCTACCTAAAATTAGAAGCCGCAGTCACAGGGAGGCAATTTTCAGTTTCTCTGTGGTCATGTCACAGTTATATACATAATGTTCCAACTATACATATGTCTAAATTTTTTGGGAATATTTGAGGTGATCAGCTAATAAATAAGCTGGTCTCGTTCGACCTTGCACCATTTGAGCATTGTTCCCCGACTTCTATTCTTTATCACTGCTCTGTCCCTGTGAAACATAGCCTGCCGTCATATAATCTTCCGCAAAGTTTGAATTTTATAACATATAAAAATTTTGAATTTGGATGTATAGTTCCAGAGATTAATATAACAAACAAATAAACAACTTTTTCCCCTTTATAAAAATAATATAAATAAAAAACTGAAAATAAACATCTTACTGCTTCAAAACCCTAAATATCCATTATGCTATAAAACAGTATCTCTATTTTCATTGTTTTATTTCTGTCACACAGTTTTTAGACGCCACTTGGACATATTTATAATAGCTATAAATATGGTCTGAATATATTATATTACAATGAAACATTTTATGAAAGACTAGGAGAAATAGATTTTGTATTAGTGAATAAAATATAAAATTAATATATATTTAAAGTGGCCACCGCTGAAATAGTATATAGTATATTACATAATACAAATCAAACTTTGGCTTGACCAATTATGCTAGATACATCCATCAAATGGTATATATGCTAGATACATCCATCAAATGGTATGTAGGTCCTTCAACCTTAAAATAGGCAAAAAGTTGCATTTGGGTATTTCTTTGATTTGAAAAGAGTTATTATATCTACTTATATAATTTGAAAAAGCACTGATAATGGATCACTGACAGTCAGTAGATTTCTATTATTTTTGGACGACCCTGAACTGGCAAGCTGCTGCAAGCTATCTGTACCAGAATCTTTAATGTGAAGCAGTGAGGCTCTTATATCTTAGCTGGAGAGCTGCTGCGATATGTTCAATGCTAGATTCCCTAGTGCAAAATATGTGGAAGAAGAAGGATTTCGGCTTTCAGATTCTTAAGGATTTCAGGTTCCCTAATGTGAAGGTTTAAGGTTCTTATATTTTGGCTTGCAAGCTGCATGCAAGCTTGAGTATTCGATATTTAATTCCCTAGCTGAAAGGTTTTGATGTTTTGGTTGGCAAGCTGCTGAGAGCATTCAATGTTAGATTTCTTAGCGCAAGCCTGTTCATAATAATGGGAAGCTGCTGTTCATTGTTAGACACACCAATTCTATGTATTCTAGCTGTCCTAGCCTCAGATGTACGTCCAGAAAGTTGCATGAAATGTCAAAACTAAATGAAGTTGTCGAAGAAATGATGGACGAATGCTAGTAATAATATGAATGTGCATACGGTACCAAGCACAAAGTCCACGCGTGTTGGTTTTCATGAATGTTATTTATTAATAAAAACTATAAAATTTGTGAGTGAATTTGTCAATAATGACCTGCAGCTGTTTACAAATATATTTACAGACATAGTACTTGGGTATGTTTTTATACAATAAGGAGAGTCTGTACACATCACTAGCCTCACTTTGCCTGCACAACCTTTATGTTCAAAATGGTTTTTTATAGTTTGGAATAAAAAATCTCTCTCTGCCTTCCTCTATGCTTTTAGAAATATCATACACAAGGAAGAATATCATACACATGAAAAAGAAATTAATATCTAAGTAATTACATGTAAGCTTTTCTTTTGTAAATTGGAATTTGAAAAATAAAAAATAAAATTTTTTGAACCATCATTGGTAAAACAAAATGATAATAATATCCACTAGGTCCCCAAAAGGGGCACGTGTATGTGTGTACTAGAGGGCACTCTATTGCACTTATCCAATAGATATTATCTGGAAGCATATCCACCTCGGAGAGATAATGTTTTTCATTTTTCTTCCTGTCAACTATTAATAAATTTAAAAGATATATTGATCAAATTCACATTGAACAATAAGTAGCTAATTTTTCTTTGCTTGTACAGGTTGTTTATCTATGTGTAATAAATAACATTATCGAATATACATGACATTAGCTAGTGAAGTTTTTCTGTCAAGAGTCTAGTATCAATACAAAGATTTTGGAATTGAATATAAAAAATAGAAAATAAAAAACATTTTGCCATACATCGATACTTATATCTGTTGTAACAATATATTCAAAGTAGTTAAACCACATAATGTATGTTGGTATTCACAATTACCCGCTTTTTGTTGGAAATAATGCTTACCAGATTAACAATCATTTTTGTGTCTAGCTACAATCACTCCCGAGCTGTAAACAATGTGACCACCAAGTCAACAATATTATGTTTGTATTTTCATTACTTTATAATTAAAGACACGTAATGTAAGAATAAACATTGTTCTCCATAGATTCATCATCATCAACAAAAAAAAATTTAATTATCCTACAATGTTTTTTGAGATTTTTTAGTGGTATATATGTACTACAATTCCATCTGAATTTTTATTTATCAGGATATACTTATTTTTTGTAATTAAATTTCATAACTTTGGTTAATTTAATCAGAGAACTAAATTCTCTTATGTGTTTAAGAGCATCATTGTTAATGCCATCCCTGTCAGAAAATTTAGAATTAATGAGTAGATCATTAGTTTTGACTTTACTATCACAAGTTTTAGAAAATCGGCTTGTGGTCACATAAGGAGAAGAGAAAACTCTATTCAAAGTGTCTAACTTAGTGGTTGGATCAAGTATTGCGGGCGGAATAACAAATAAGTATTGAGTAATATCTATTCAACTGGCAATACAAGTTCTCACATGACTTGCCCACATGCAGATTTTCAGAAAATTTCCAAATATTGGCAGGAGAACACTTTTTAAAGGAAGTAGATATTAAATTAGGGTTTCCAGACGTTTGTGAACATTTTTTTTCTAAGTATTCCGAACGTTTCCAAAAGCTCAGAACAAGGATTGAATTTGTACATGTTTTTAGCCTTATCAAGTTTAATCATGTACTTAAGAATGCAATAATTTTAGCCAAATACAAAAATTAACTTATAAAATGATGACTTAATTAACGATGATGACTTTATAATAAATAGTGTAGTAATCATCAAGGAATAAAACAAAATTGTTTAATTATGTAGACTTATTTCCTTTCAAATAAATACACAGTTATAATATTTATAACAGTAATTGACAACTACACTTTTTACTTTTAAGTGAATACTTAAATAATAACTTTTAAATGTTATAAATATTTATTTTGGTAAAATATTTGTGCATTTTATCATTTTTAAAACGTTGAGAGTGGGATCTGTGGTAGTGTGAGGTAACTACAGCTAGGAGGTCTACAAAAACTTGAAAATATATGACATGTGTGAGGGAAAGAGCTGCAAAACCTTCTATTCATTAGAATGCTTTGAGGTCTTTTATGGATGACCCTTAAGACCTTCTACTAATTAGAATTATTTGAGGTCTTTTCAGCTTGAAAACATTAAAAAGAGGTTATGGATCATTTTCTAATTTTTTTTTATTAGACAAAAATTGAAGTGGCTAAAAATTTTAAAAAAATGTATAATTTGAAATTTGTAAACAAAGCATTATGATATCCCGCTTGATCCCATTATGCCACTTGAATTTCAAACCTCCCCATTTTAGTCCCATTTTGAATAAGAATATGAATAATTCCTAAATACTTTCACAATAGACGCAGGCAAACAACTTCACACAAATGACATGCCAAATTTCAAATCTGTTGCTTGTTTAGTTTCTGAGGAAACCAGGTGTGATGTACAGAACAACACACAGACTTAACTCTTTATGAATGGAACTCTTAAAAAAGTTAATTTTTGATCATGTTTTCAATGAGAAATTTCTATTACTTAAAAAATAGTGTTTCAGAAAAATAATTTTAAATTTATGATAATTTAAGAAAATTACATCTGTAAAACTAAACAGTTTGGTACGTATATTTTTTGTATATCGATGTAATGACCGGTAAAAATTAACAAATTGTATTGAACTATAAATAGCTAATTTTAATATTAATTTTTGTACAAGGTGATACAGCTTCTATGTATTCTGACGGAGACTTGCATTTATGATCACCATCGACGTATTACCCTTATACTGCTCGATTTAAGTTATATGAATTTTTTAGCATCCATACAAAAACAGTAAATGCGAAATGTGTGAGTAATTTGAATGGTACTTTTAGCCAAGAAATAAATGTGTATATGTTTCTACTGTTAACGTGATACTGTTAACGTTTTACAAAAAATTACTTTAGATACGAACAGTTTTATTATTTTACAGTGTTGTTCAATATTCAAGTTTTTCCTGTTTGGATATGAAATATTAATGAAATTAACTTAAGTTTTATTTCAGTTTACAATTTCTTTAAATAATAAATTTTTTTCAGTTTGCATAGATTTACATTTCCTCGTATTGAAAATGATTATATTTTGATGTCCATCACATAATCATACAATATTGCTACTAAATAATGACATGAGGTGATATTAAGCAGTAGCCATAGCTTAGTAAAAGAATGTCTACAGGTTTCTTCAGAGTTCTTCGTGAATTTTTTTCTATCTTACATTAAAGTTGTATTATTTCTTCCACAGGTGTACAATTTGTAATTTATTTGAACTGAACATAGAAATTTTGTGTCTTTTTTAATGTAGCTTTAGCTTAGTGGGACTATGTGACATAACGAAAATATGACACCGTTTAGTTTTGAATGAAATTAAAAGGAGTTGTAGTGTACAGGTAGGTACTGGATGGCCACGTGCGCACCGTGTGACATTTACATGAAATATTTAGAGCCACTTTTAACACCTTTTTAATTCAAATAAGAGATTTGATTAAAAGTTTTTGTTTATGTGGGTAGGTGAAAAACACCATATTGTACATAATTTCATAAATAGAACCTTTATAACTCTTTAAACCCTGACGCCATAGAAAATTACTAATTTTGGTGCTGAATGACTTGCTGATCATCAAAATTTGTGAGTTTCTTTCAATTTACTTAGAAACTTAAAATCAGACAAGTAGTATAAGGCTTTTTACATAAACAGGAAAGAAAAAGTCAATTATACATCTGGGGTGGGTAATTTTTTTGATGAAGTTCGTGTCAAAACATTTTATGTGAAATCTTCTGGATTGAAGAGTGTTTGGTTAAAGTTCTAAATAATTTTTATTTGGCTGATTATGCTTAACGGCTTAACACACTGATTATGCTTATACTATATATGTTTTTGTTATACACCTTACATACCTCATCGTAATTAATAAATGTTGATCTTTCTTTGATATTTCATTTTATTCATAACTAAAATTAAATTATGTTACTAGCGATTGGTTCCTTAAAAAATACCACATGGTTAGACGTTTCGAAGCACCGTCATTTTTGCTCGATTATTTTTCTTGTACTTCAGGTTTTAATCTAACCAACAAGCTTCATTTCAGAGAAATATCCATTCATATTAGTTCAATCGTTTTGTTTGTTGCTGAAGCAAACAGGCAACCAAAAAAACAGAGAGACTGTAATACAAATATAGGGGGTACTATTCTAAAAATAATGCTCTGATTTCCTTTCACACCTCCGTTTCCGAATATATATAAAATGTGCAGATTTCATTTTGAAAATTTAATTCCCCTCCTCTTCCTGATTCTTAGCAGGTAATAAACTTAGATTTAACCAAAGATATAAATAATACAAGAGAGACCCTGCCCAAGATCACTAATAAACTTTTGATGCTATTTTCCTTCAAATAGTATCAAGCTGTAGAATAAAGTTTAAATAATCAATCAATAAAATTGTTTCTTTTATATCTAATAAAAAAGAAACCTCTATATATTTGACTTGATTATCTTAAAAACTTTTCCCTCTTTGCTGGATAAAAAGAGCCAGTCTCAGAAAAATATTAAGAATCAATGTACATTATAAAATGGCAATTGCTAGGAGCCAATAGATAATATTGGAAATGTTATGTAATAAATATTAGCACATTAATTGATAAAATAATTTTGTCCACCATTTTTGTCTCTGTTTCTAACTTATAGCTGTTATGCACTAGGATTTTTCAAAGTGAGTATATGAACTTGTGAAGATTATTATGTTTAAATGTAGTTGACATATCAATGTCATCCTGCTCTAAATGACGTAACGTAGGATGTAAGTAGCACCATTTTAATATCCTTACATACTTAATATCCTTAAAAATGCATAGCACAATTTAAGAATCAAAATTTACTTACGAATCAAAATCTTTCCTAGCCATACTTGTGTTGTAAATCAAACAGATAGGCAGTCTCGAAATAAAATCATTTGTTATATTACAAACTCAAAATCGGCAGATATAATAAAATATTTTCCAGGGGGTATGTAGATAATAAATATATATATATATATATATATATATATATATATATATTGTTTTGAGAATGTTTTGACCTTAAGTGGTCAGTAGCCGATAAATTTCCGAACAATATCAATAAAGTGGTTTCATGTGAGGAATGTTGTAAATATGTATTTCTTTATTGTATATATTTCTTTTTTCAACATGTTGCATTACTTTGATGTTAGTGAACTTGGCATACTTTTGGGTGACATTTAGGCCAATACTATAAATTTTCAAAGTGGTCATCCTATAGAAATCAATTAATAAAATTGTTATTTCCAATTTTCTAATAGTTTTATTTAGGTTTGGGTCATCGGTAGCTATTATAAAATAAATTGTAATGTATACCAGAATGCATACATTTAGTTTCATTTTCCTAACTTTAACTTGGTACATTGTTTTGAAAGAAAGTTATCATCGGATATTTTTTTCAGTAATATTCAGATAATATTCTTCTGTATCAAGTACTTTTAGTCTCATCTACAACATACTAAAGGTATGTCTTTTTGAGATACTTCTGTTTGAGGTACTAAAAAACATCTTCTAACTATATGTTAGACCGACCCGAGGTATAAAAAGAAGTAAAGCTTGTTAATAAAATAAAAAATTGGCGAACAGGTGCAATTTACGAATGACCAGGGTCTCAAATATATGTCAAATATTCTTGATGCGAGTTATCAATAAAATAACTCACTTCTTAAGATAATTTAGTACATTTTATCTAATTTTAGATGTTGTCTATTTCTTAATTTTTTTTAATATTCCCAAATGCATTGATTCAAAAACGTAAATTTTCTTATCAACTTTGCTTATTATATTTATAACAATGGAGATTACAGAATATTCATATCCACGACAGATCATTTAAGCTTTGTTCAATTTATATGTGGATCCATATTCTTTACTTTGAAAATGGTTCATCCTTTTTGTTTACAGATATTTTGTTAATGAAGATACTTTCCATTTTATACTTTTATCTAGAATATCATGAAATTACATTAACGGTTTTAATTAGTAATTTTAACTAAATATAGACCTTGAAAAGGTAGATTTTTAACAAAATCACAACATTGACCGAGGTGATGGACGGTGCAGTTTCATTCACACGTCAATTTATATTGTTTCTGAGTGACAGATATTGCATGTGACACATTAATTTATATTGAGTATAATTATACATAGAACTTTAGGTATTGAATTACACGGACTGAATATTATAGTCTCGTTGAGTTAAATGGAGAGAGAGTAATATAAAGTAAGATAAGAAACTGTGAGGAAAAATAGGGAAAAAGCACTTAAGGCAACCTAAGTAAGCTTAAATTCAGGTAAAGTAACTTAAGGTAACCTAAAGTACAGAAAGCTAAGGTAAAATGAAGCAACATATGGAAAGGTAATATAATGTAAGCTAAGCCAACCTACATTAATTCAAGATTGAGTTAGGTAAGGTAACACGGGATAAGGTGGGTAACATAAGGTAACGTAAAATATAAGGTCAGGTAAGATAAGATAACGTGATGTAATGGGAAGTAGATGGGATTTGGACTTATACTCGAGGAATTATACTGACCAGGCATCACCTTTATGTTAAGTATATATAAACAAGTGATGCAACTGATTGTTTTTTGACTGAATACTTAATATCAGGCTTGTAAACAAATATCTTCACTTTATTTATCTCATTTTGATGCAAATTCTCATCTTTGGGATGCAAATAAATACTAACCGCTTCACTTTTTTAATTTAGCAACACCTGATATGATTAATGGGAGATAAATTATGTGTATCATATGTTAGTCATCCAAAGTCTGGAGTCGCCAGATCATATGAAGACAGTAATATGGGTTTATACTGCTTATCAGATATAATCATCACTTTGCAATTTATATCCAAATATATTTCCGAATTGTTTATGATTATAGGAGGGTATACTTCTGGAAGCAGCTTCTACCAGAATAAGCGTTTCTATGGCAGGCAACTAACAAAAACTAACGAGTCCCCGGCTTGTTAATAAGATATGTGCACTGAAGAAAACCATCGAACTGCTGATGCGCATATTAAGAAGATTGCAGAAACCTAAGCATTATATAAATGGGAAAGCCCAAAAATTTATAAAATACTAAAAATGTTGTAATTTATTTTATTACAAAAAGACTTACACTTTATTTGATCGTTAATTATTAAATTATTTAAGAAAAGAAACGCATCAGTATTATGATCCAAAATTGAAATAGATTTGCATGAATTCGTATTATAATTCCCCAAAAGTTTACAAAAATTTACTATCATTTTACAATTACCATCAGTTAGAAGTATTGTCATTGGAGTTATAATTTTCCAGTTAAAATAGGAATAAATTATTTCATATCGAATGCCTTAAGCTAATTTTGTAATAAATCAGATGATTACACATTGGTTAATTTGCTGTTTGATGATTAGTATTAGTTTTTTATATGATTTAAGAGATGACAAAATATTAGTATTTGTCACGCAAGAACAAATGTAGTTTCAACATCAATTTTAGTGTGTATAACATCAATATTATTATTTACATCTTTTAAAATGTATGACAACTTATTTGATAAACAAGGTTTTTCAAGTGTTTGTCAAAGATTGCATATTTTGTATTATAAAATCATGAGAAGCTGCGTTTCAGTTAATTTTTAATGAAATAATATTTATTAATAATTTAAAAGAGAGTTTATTTCAATATTTAAAATGAGTTACTGCTGATTGTAATATACGTTGTACAAATTATTTTTTAAATTTATTTATTAAAAACTTAAATAGAATTAAAGAAAATAAATCAGTCGGAAAAGAAAATCAACAGTTAAAAAACTTGTGTAATTTATACTTTTGCTTTGTTTGATCAGAAATAAACTTCGATGTTATCTTTTTAATGTGTACAGTGTTAGCGCAGGCTAACCTTTAATCATCCAAGCTATTAATTGCTATCTTTTAAATATAAACATTTTATTCTTCAGATTCACCAGGATCCATTATGTGAATTGTATAACATTTTATGTTTTAGTGGAGTGACAATGTAAAAGCCCACATTGCTTTATTTATGCATGGTCAGTCTTAATCTATGTGATCAGTATCATAAGTCCATTTCTCTTTATTTTATTTTTATTGATAAAATAAATAATATTACTCTGATAAATTATTTTGATATCATTTTGTAACAGCTTTGCAAATTAAAAAAATATTGTTAGCCATATTTTTGTGCTTCTAATCGAACACTACCATATCCAGATTAACCAAGCAAACATTGCATAAAAGGGTAGTCTCTGCGATGAAATTTCAAGTACAGTAAAATTACTTGCTATGCTTATCTTGCTTATGCATACCTGATATTATTTGAATATTATCTAATTTAAAATATGCTAAATGATAGATTTGTATATGCCAATATTTATTTATTTCTTTCTACACCAGATCATAGATTCACTAGATATTTTTCCAACTCCTTCCATTTCCTTTCCCATTCCCATTTGTAAAGACTCCCACCACCTTCCCGTGGTTCCATCGAACAATGACACAAATTTGATACATTTAAGAAATAATGTAATCACATATGTGTTGCTGGCCAAATGTCGGATACAATTTTAAATATTCCAGTTCTGTCAAATTGTTTTTTTTTTAAATTTCATATTAAACGATCTACTGATTTTACCAAAAACTTAACTTTAGTTTTGCCAAATTAATAATTAGAGTTAATAATGTATTAATGCAATAGGTAATTTGTACAAAAGGTGTTGAAATACCATGAGATTAGCAATTGCTTAAAGTTTCAATACAGTTATTTATTAATGTAAAATGTAAAATTATGAAATTATTATTTGTAAATGTAAAATTCAAGGAAAAGCCATTATATCGATTTCAGTATAAAATATTGTGGCAGGTTTTACCTCATCGAAATGATATTTTATATGGTGACGATTGATTAGTAGGGTTAGAGTGTTGTTACCATGGACTTTTACTATATTATAGGGCTATTTCCAAATAGGGGATAGTACCGTTCTTAGCCTTAGGTGATTTTTTCAGTAAACAAAATCACCAACATCGTATTTTTCAGTAAACAAAGTCACCAACATTGTATTTTACATATCGAGAGTGTTGGCTATAGTATTTTTTGGAATTTCCTTCAGATTTGTATACATTTTCATGTGCTTACCTTGAGATGGTGATGTAACATTTTTGCATATTCGGGGTAAGAGGTGTCAGAAAGTAATTTGTAAATAGAGTTTGGGATGAAAGGCTTATGACTGAAAAGAAGGTCTTGTGAGGTAAATTGAGTGGTACTGTGTGTGTTGCAATTGTATGGCAGCATAGAGATGTTCATATATTTGTGCCAATTAGTTTGGTTATTGTTTACATAGGACTTAAGATAGTGTTTCAAGGTCAAATGACTACATTGAGCAATTTGTATTTGAGAATAGTATGTGACAGCCATATCTGTTTCATTTTTAGAAATTTTCGGGTCCTTTCGATCCTTTCCTTTTCCGGTTTTGTCCTTTCGGTAAAGGTCTACGGTGAAATTTGTATCTTCATCAGTCAGTAGTTTTCGGAATACCAAAAATGGAAATGAAATGGATTAAGCACTCACAGTTTTCTTCAGCTGTGGCATTGGAAATCGGGTAAGCGATGGAGTATTTAGTCAAGCCATCTTTGTGTGTCAAAATAAATGTTAGTTTGTGTATTCCAGATTCGCCTGATGGGCCTACTATGTTCAAATTACATTCACAAAGTCAGATATTGTTACTTCGTTTATTTTTTCTGAGATTACTAATTAATTTCTAATATTTCACAATCTATTATGTATATCTTTGTAAGTACAGCTGTCGAAATAGTGAACCTTGGTAAATAAGAAGAACATTTTGTTATTGCTGTCGAGCATTTTGTATGAGGATTTAGCAAATGTCTTGGACTGGACTCGTCTAGGTTAATAAAAGTGTGAACAAGCATCACTGTAGACGTAGTTTGCGTCAATCCGTCATTTAGATCCTTTAAATTTGTATTGAAGCTCACATCTTTGTTTGAGGTAATATTTAAGAATTTAGTATTGTCATCATTTATTGAATCGATATCGGTTATGGATCTCGTATTTCAGTGGTTTCTATGGATGGTGAATTACTCAAGCAGCTCAGTCTTGAGTTTTGGTCACAATAAGGAATTAGGTCCAAAGGACTGAGATCTATCAAGTCTTCAAAGTCGTCAAAATGGCCCAACAACATTATATAGTACAACAGCCACTTTTGCAGATGATTCGGCAACAGTGGCAATGGGAGAATCTGTGGAAGGTTCAACTAGAAAATTGTAAATTGCTTTCAACAAAGTAGTCATCTGGACTAAAAAATGGTGTATTAAATTAAATGAATCCAAATCGACACATATTAATTTTTCAAATAAAAAGATAGCACAACAACTGCTAAATATCTTGGTACGACTGTTGACGCCAAGCTTCAGTGGAAAGAACATATTAAGAAGAAACATGATGAACTCAACATCAAGTTCAGAAAAATGTATTGGTTGCTCAGACGTAATTCTCTTAGCTTTCAACATACAAGTGATGCAAAGATTCCAAAACAAAGTGCTTAAGTATGTAGTTAATCTCGCCTCGATAAATCCGTAACTGTGATGGTAGATGATATTAGTAAATTTGCTAGTTCTCACCAAAAGAAATATCAAAAGCACATTAACCTAGAAATATCCAGACTTTTAAGTGTGTAAAATATTATTACATGACTCAAAAGAATAAAACCATTTGAGCTTGCTAGACATTAGAACACTAAGTGATGGAAAAATCTTAGTTCAGACAGTTCTTAATGTAATAATTTAGAAACAAATTAATACTCAGTTTCAATAAAAATTGTAAAAAAATAAAACTACGCGCTTCTAAGATTAAGATAAAAATGACTCACTGGAGAATTATGAAACTTGTGTATATCATATTACATTTAAGTTAGACCTTCAGGAATTCGGGATCTACTTTCGGTGCCGGACAGTCTCCATGGAGGCGTGTTGATGTGCTATGCCGTGTACCACACAGTGCACAGAAGATTGGGAAGACGATGGTACTGACGCTCGTGATGGCAGGAGTCAGTTGTTGACCGATTTAGTGACTGTATTTGCGTAGTGCGTGGGTGAGTTGAATGATCGTGTGGACAGAGTTTTGATTTTGCACTTGTAAAAACTTATTTCACTACACCCGATTTTGTTTCATATAGTGTTATTACATTATCCCCGGTGTACCTGGATGTAAGAAATCCTTATCACTACCACCAAATATGTTATGAGGTTCAGAAAATATGTTTTTAAAAAGAAATTAAAATTTAACTTTTATTTAATTTTGTTATTTTTTAAAATTTGGATGCAAACACAATAATCACAATAAAATACAATCATTCCTAAGGAATTGGTAACTCTCTTCACATGACGCAGGATAAGGATTGACTGACTGATTTAAAGCTGCATTTTCTATCTGAGTTCTATCTTATATCTGGGTAGATGTTTCAATTATGATACAGCACTATACTAAGAACAACTCTGTACTTGCGTAGGGTATAACAGAGGGAATGTTTGGACATGATTTAGTGTATGCCGAATGCAATAATAATACCGGCGAAGCATTTTGGGTAGGTAAGCAGTTATCAAATCAACCTTAGGTAAGTACGTAAATACATTCTAAAACCAAATAATTTCAATTTTATTTATTTTGTATGCATGCATGAAAATTATCAAATACAAGCATGTCATGAAACATGCACTTATGAAATGGATAACTAAATATGTATCGTATTAATCGTACATTTTTTTACTTTTTTTGTAATTACATTTCGTCTGATATTTGATAATTGATATTACGTTACACGTTACCAAATTGACAATTGTCGCTTTTTACACAGGTGCTAATTTATATGTAATTATGATTTCATGCAAAATTTTAATATTAATTATTTTATAAAGAAGGCAACCGATTTAAAAAAAAATAACATTTTGCCAGATTACACATGATTAATTGCATATGTAGTTAAAGTGGCGCTATTTAGTGATGATATATACTCTATGAGAACCCCGTACTTTCTAAGGCTCTCGCCAGAGAATCTAGGAGCAACCGCTCACAACGGCTCGCTAGGCAAAATACAAGAATGCTTTAGGGAATCTAACATTGACCTCTCGCGGCCACTTGCCAATTGAACTTCACGGGTTCACTTTTATCTGTAATCCAGTATGTTTGAGAGGTGAATCAATGTACGGGTTATCTATCTAAAACTGTACTTTACTGTTTAAACAAATCATGGCTTTAGGTTTTCAGCTGTGCCAAATTATTTTTTTGTACTCATTTTGTCTAGAATTTATATATTTTTTAATAAATTAACTAAAATTTATTAATAAAATTTTGTTGGATGGAATGTCAGAACTTAGTACCCATATTGTTTTTGTCAGAATGGATGTCGGGACTTAGTAACACATAATTTTGTTACTAAATTATTACTTCACTATTTGCTACGATTCAAAAAGTAAACCTGCATGGGATTGATGGATAAGAAAATTAAATTAGTGAACCCCAAGAGTTCCTATGGCGCTTGCTCATTCTTTTATTAATTGAAGATGCACTTGTTGAAGGTTTGTGCAGTATGCATGTTTTTAACGGGCTAGAATCATAAAATTACATTTTGTCTGTATTAATAGTTTAGGGTATCTATATTGTTTAGACTGTTTCTCATAAATTTTGTAGTTTTTAAAATTGGTCGAAATAGTCACAATCAATCAACTTTATTTTTTTCATAAATAGCTGATAGTCTTTATTAGCTTTCTCAGCCAGATTTTTAGGCTAAATTTGTCCAACGGAGGCGTTTAAACTCGCTGTTGGAGTTGCAAGCCCAGTTTAGTGTACCTTTATATCATTTGGTTATTATAAACATATTGCCATATTCCCTAAATTATTTCACGTGATCTCGTGGAGACTCTTCTACAAGAGTTTTTGTAAATTTCCGAAAAAAATTACTATTTTTAATTTTTTTCACAAATAACACAGTCACAAACAACAGAGTCGACATAAAAAAATTCATTCAGTTTATCTTATATATATATATATATATATATATATATATATATATATATATACACACATATACATTTATATATATATACATATATTGTATTAGCTGCTTTTTCATCATTAATAGATCAATGGGTTTCTATGCAAAGAATAAATAATAAATTCCTATTTTCAGTTCATTTGCATAAGAATGCTAGCTATGTCACATAAACAGTAGAGAAGCAGTTATATAAAAACATAGAACGAAATTGTTTGGTCAGGGAGCACGGGGGGGGAGCACGTATTTTATTTCACTTTCAGTCCACCCGTACTTTCCCCAATTATTAAACCTGTATTAAACTTAAACAAAAACACAATTTTTTTAACAAATTGCATCATTAAAATGTGTTTAATAAACCTTTTATTAAACCTTATTTAACTATAATAGCCTACTTAAACTCGTCAGCTCAATTCAACATTTTTAGAAAAAAAGACAATGCAATACTTACATCTAAAGTAGAAATGAAATAAATATCACCATTTAAATAAATTAAAATTCCTTCATTTGAGAAACGAAATACAACAATACAATAATATTTCTAGGGTCCGCATTTCAAAATGAAAAACGGAAACCGTGTAAGATCACTCACGTGTCTGTCTATCGCAGCCGTTTTTCTCGGAAACTACTTTATGGTGAAACTTGAAATTTGGCATTGTAACAAATCTTATTAACCCACCTATATCTTAATAGCTATAGCTCAAAAATATTCACATGGAAATTTTAGAGAGGCAAATTAAGTACTTAATTTTTTTTCAATTCTATGTATAGTATGGGGTGTTGTATGAAAGGGTTAGCTATAAGAGGGTCAAAAACATTTAGTTCAAATATTTCAGGTAGTACATCTTCGAAGATTATCTGAAAAATATCCCACCCCTTATTATGAACTAATCAGGACTTTATGAAGCCTAACCAAACTTACAGAAAATTATAGCGTTGATTCTAGATGTCAATGTGCACCTTGCTTTACGCCTGTGACAGGTATAGGAGGCAATATATTTACATTGTAATAAAGTTAATATTTATATATAGTTAAATAGAGATACTATGTACAATTTAAAAAAAAAAAAAATAATATATATATATATATATATATATATATAAGAACCTAAAGTAAAAAGAAATCCTCATAATTCGAGTTCAACATATTTTGTTATGTTGCAAATAGGCATTTCTTTAATACATCGCTTTATTTTTGTTGATCGACGGAATTTGCCGATTGACGAAATTTGAGTCCAATGAAGATTTAAATTGAGAATTAAAATTATTATTTAAATTTCGCAAGGTACAACTCAAATTTACTGGGCATTACATAAGTGCTAAGACGCTTTCATGTACAATATTTATTTTACTAAAAGAAGCTTTACACTGGTTACATACATCTTGGTCGTTAAAGAAGTTTCAAATAATATTAAAATGAAATAAGAAGCACAAATATAATACATTAAGTAAAATAACGATCGTTTATCAAAATAATAATATAAAACACAGTTGCCGCAACAGGCAACGAAGATGAAGTGGAGTCATCGAGAAGACAACGTGTGGTTGCTTTGCTACCATTGTGTTGTCCCTTTATATTTGAGTGGAAAATATTAGACTATTAATTAAATAATTTTATATGTGATTTCTGTTTTCTGAGCCTTATTATAGGTCAGAACTATTTGCTGCAGGTACCTTGTATTTAAAGTTATGTTTCATCCCTTAACCGAAGACAATATAATACACATGTAGTAATGAATACGAAAATCGACAACCACATATGTCAGGGTCCCATATAAAGTCGAATTATTCATGTATCTGCACAAAATGCTACACTGATCTTAATAATCTTATTGAAGATGGTGAAAATCGTTTTTTCGTTACAAAGTTTTACTTTTCATGAAATGAAATTGAAATATTAAAATAAGATTGTTCGTAACCAAACTCAGGAAGCTGAGAAAGAGTGACGCGTTGAGAGCGAAGAGGCGAGCGATCTTGAACTCCGCAATGCCAGGCGTCGACAACATGCGGCAGAGGTCTTCCATTTTGGATTGCATTTCAAAGGCTGAAGATAAATATTATTAAAAATCTTTATATTATATGAGGTTACATTGGATATTAGGCTATATAATATTTCTCATAGCATTCTTTTCTTACTTTATTATTCTTTTCATTATTTGCGTTATTATTTAAATTTATCCAAAATGTAGGAATACAAATATGTAAAGTACTAATGAATCTACTAATCTGGAAATATTTACGGAAATAGCTAGCACAATAATCAGAATTATAAACTCACTAAAAGTAATGTCAATTTATCAGTCAATTCAATGTTAACAATATACTGCGGTTTGTGAGAGTGTTGTGAACTATCCGGTTCGACATCACCTTTAACAATTGCTCTGCGAACTTCCTGCACACTCGTCAATATTCAATTTATATTATATGATAAATATTTCCCAAAGAGCTTATTAAATTTTCAATTTTTAATTCGTAATCCCTAAATTCTACTGATAGCTGAAATATAAGTATATTAGAACTATGGTCCATATACATGTTAAACGAACACTCTAAACGAAAGTCTTAATTTGATTTACTCATAAAAATGTGGAATTGTTAATTCGCAATCCCTAAATTTTACTGATAGCTGAAATATAAGTATATTAAAACTATGGTCCATATCCATGTTAAACGAACACTCTAAACGAAAGTCTTAATTTGATTTACTCATAAAAATGTGAATGTGTATTTGTAAAATTACTACATTTACTAGCGACCAACATTACACTAGAGACTCGCTCTTTCTTAGCATGGGTACACTTATTATACAGTACACTAGCGACCCGCCCCGGCATAGCACGGGTAGACTTGTACAGTTTACTAACAACCCGCTCCGGCTTAGCACGGGATGAATGCACGGTATACTAAAAACCCGCAGCGGCTTAGCAGGGGTAGACCTGTACAGTATACTAGCGACCCGCTCCAGTTTGCATGGATAGACTTATACGGTGTACTAGCTACTTGCCGCGGCTTAGCATGGTTAGACTTGTACAATATACTTGCGACACACCCCAGCTTATGACGGTAGATTTATACAGTATACTAGCGATCCGCCCCAGCATAGCATGGGTAGATTTTACAGTATACTAGCGATCCGCTCCAGTTGAACACGAGTAGACTTGTACAGTATACTAGCGACCCGTACCGGCATAGCAGGGGTAGACTTGTATAGAATATTAGCCACGCGCTCCAGCTTAGCATGGGTAGATTTGTACAGTATACTAGCCACCGGCCCCAGCTTACGAGCGACTCGCCCTGGCTTAGCAGAGGTAGACCTGTACAGTATATTAGCGACCCGCGCCAGCATAACAGGGGTAGACTTGTACAGTATATTAGTGACTCGCCCCAGCATAGCACGGGTAGACTTTTACATTATACTAGCAACCCGCACCAGCTTAGCAGGGGGTGACTTGTACACTATACTAGCGATCCGCTCGATGTTAGCAGAGATAAACAAAGATAGCGTCTCAAATATTTCTTTCTACATCACTATAATCGTCTTTCCTCCAGCTGCCAAAACAATCTGAAGAAACAGTTCGTACGAGTATATAAATTGTTTTGACATGTATTTTTTCTTTCACCAACTGCGCCTTATGTTAATTGACAAAAATAAGATGGTCTGTTTAATCAAACGTCATTAAAATGCGCATTTCTTAATTTCATTTACTTTCAAGAACCTTTTTATTTCCCAAATTAAAAAGTATAAAGTGTCAATTTTATTCATTGAAAATGCATAAAATTATTATGATATTTATATTAACTCGAAAAGAGTTAACAATTAAATGAAGCTACATGAAGTAGCATTATTTCCACTTTAATTAAATTCTTTACCACGACCTAGGTTTTGATATATTAAAACATCTTCAAGTGGGCAATTAGCTAAGATTCGAATTGCCCACCTGATGCTAATTGCCCACCTGAAGTATTGTGACACAATGAAAACTAGATAGTGGTAAATAAATTAAACAAAATAGAAATAATATACATCACGTAGTTCCATTTAATTGTTATCAATGAATTTCTACAAAATTAACGCCAAACATATTCAATATTCGAAGACAGTTACCAAGGTTTATGTATAAAAAGACAGACAAACACAATATATACCTTATATACAATTATATAAATTATGATACAATTTCCCGATACGTATTATTACTGTGTCTGTGACACCTTTTCATCGGCCAGGTTGACGTAATTAGCTAGTCGCATATCTCCAAAATTATACACACTGCACATCTTATGTCAATCTGGAATCTATCATATTAAGAGAGTTGTATGTTGTTGACATTCATAGGATATTTGATTGATGAGGATATATTTTGTAAAAACGTTTTAAAACTGTATAGTAGGTTTAAAAAAACCTTATGATGAAAAAATAATGCATATAACAAACAATTAATTGAAACTTCTAAGTCGGAAAAAATGTTCATTTTTTTGTTCATCAAATTGAAAAAGTTATTACGAATTTAGTTTCCACTCAAAAAATGAGAAAATTGTAAAATGCAATATATACTTAACACAATATTTAATGAGATTTTAAAAATATATAATTATCTCGCTTACAATGAATGTTAAATAGCTGGCCAGTGACGTCATAAGCCAGTTGTGTTTTCTATGGGTGTTTCGCGTAAATCGTAGTTCGTCAGTTTTTAAGTCGTTATAACTTTGTAATGAAAAGTCCTAGGGGTACGATATATTTATTTTAATCGTTTTTAATTTTATTACTTATTCTATTTAAATAATAAAAAAAATTAGTAAAATATCCTATTATATAAGCATGTTATTGACCATTTTGTTACTTTTGCGTGAATCTTTAAAAACAAAGAAAGTTAACATTGCTTTTTTATTTTATTAGTTAGATTATGATAATTTCGCTTACGGATTTGTTTATACAAGATCAATTTTAATCCAAGTATCCTAGTAAACCGGAATCTTTGCTTGAGCTGTTCACAGGTGCTGCATATGAAGAACAATCCAGTCATTATACACAACGACCACATTGACTCATATGCTGTCAATATGTAGAGTTCGGTCTGAAAAATTGCATAGTAATAATATCATAGAATAAATGCATTTGTTGATGTCTTTAAAATAACATTAACATATATTCTAATGTTTACTAACCTCCCTATCAGCGAAATAAACAACATGTTCAAAGCAAACAAACGCGTTTCCGAAACAAATTGAGATTACTAGCAGTATCTGAAATCAAGTCAATAGAATTATATGTGTTTTGTTAAATTTATTTTTAAATATAGTTTACACAATTTATTTGTATTTGTTTTAACTTTGTCTAAACTTTTTTATTCAATACCCAGATACAGAAAAAGGATGTTTAAAAGCCGGGTACGAGTATTTCTGTTGAAATATTTCCAAATATTAATTTTTTACAGCGTACATGTATTGCCTACCATATCTTTTACAGGCATAAAAACATGTTGAACATTTAAAAAATTATGACATTTGGAATCGTCGCTACCTTTATGTATCTCGGAAATATTGTTTTGCATATATTTTTGAGTATTTTTCAGTATATCTTTTAAAATATAAAACCCAAAATAATTCAATATGCTTGAAATCCTCCAAGTATAGAAATTTCAATTTCTGTATACAGGATACAGAAATTGAAATTTCTAATTGAATATTTAATATGTGAATATTTTTCAATGCTGCTGTTTGTGAATATTTTTCAATATTGAAATATATTCCGGTGCATAAGCTTTTTTATTGTGCAAAATTTTAAGTTTTCAAGCCGAGATGTTTCGAGGAAAAACAGCCGTGACCGACCGAAAGATTGACAAACACATGAGTGATTTTATAGGATTCCGTTTTTCCTTCTTTGACTTTAAAAAATAAGACATTTAAAAAATATTCTACGTTTATATATTTAAATCAATAAAAACACTATTCATTTTGAAATTGCAAAGAATAAATTTTGCACATCCTTTTTTCAATAAAACCCATCTGGAGGTCAGCGAACCTAACTAAGAAAACAAACAAATGATGAATGTAATAAATAAATAATTTCTTACTTGCAAGTAGAAGATATTGCGTAGCGCGAAACAGACATCCGCCACTTTCATGTACAACTGAATTATTCGCATGATATTTGAGTTAACAGCTTCCAAAGAACTTCTCATAACGACGTAATCAGTACGCAAGCCGCTCCAGTTATCGGCTCCGAGCAGGGCGGACAGTTGTGAATTTCCATGTTCGATTCTTTTCAAAATGTCGTTAAGCGAGGTATTAAAAAGCACGCGTTCGACGTCGGAATACCAGTAAATAATGTAGTAAATAATGATTTGTGGGTCTAAGTCTTGATAAAAAATTGCTAAGCATAATACAAACATTATGGAGAAAAGTACAATTGTCTTTAAACAATTAAAACGATTTTGTTTCGTCGCTTCTTCGTATAAAGTTTTTTTGAAGTTAAAATCCAAGTTCCCATCTAACATTTCCATTTCAGAAATGATTTGTGAAAATGTATTTGTTTCTACTAAACTCATTTTAATGATTATGAAACTGAAAGTTGTTAAAAATACTTCTTTATATATGAACTGCACTGTTGTGTTTCCGTGGATGGTGACGTAGAAATATTCAAATATCGTGAGCAAGCTGAGCAGAATACATGCTAAGAGGCATATTGCTATATAAATTCCGAGAACGCCACGTTTCACTATCGTCATCCAAGTCTGTATGTTTTGTTTAGATTGCTTAATTGCTATATTTATCTTAACAGCCATTGCCATTTCCAAATATTGAAGATATTTCCACGTGTCTTTATAGTTTAAGTCCGTCATTTCTAGTTATTTCTAGTGTCACGTGTCTGAAGCTCTAGAGCACACCTCAAGGTAATCAGCTGTAAAATTAATCTGACAGACTGTTTCAGAACATTATTCAATTGCTTTTGTAGCCAATTATTATAAAATTTTCCACGAAATGCCAATCACATTATTCCAATTGCTTCGTAAATAGAGTTTCTAGATAATGAACTAATAAAATTAATTTTCATTAACTGCTGGAAAGTAATTGAAGGATAATGGGGTCAAAAGTTTTATTCGAAGAGAACTGTCTTGTAATTTACATTTTTATAATACAAATCGAGACCAAAGTAAATAATATTTGTTAGCGCGTGTATTGATTAATTTTCAATTAAATGTAGAAAGTGGTGTCTTTAAGAGTCTTTCTGAAAAGGGCTACGAAGGTGTTCCTTTTGCAACCAAGAATTGATTGTGACACATAAATTGGGTTTAACACAAAATTAATGATTTCTATTAATATCACCAACTGAATTGAAGTACGGAATGAAGATATCTAACTAGCTACTGTCTCATCACGTCTAAAACCAGACAGTTCTACTTACATTTTTGTATTTTTAGAGTTTGGTATCCCAAAAGGAAAAACAGAATCTTAATAAGATCCTTAAGGTATCTGTCTGTCCGCTCATCACAGTCATTTTTCTCAGATAACATTTGACATAAAAACTTGAAATTTGGTACAGTATGGTACAGTATATAATAATAGATATAATTGAAAAGAATATTTGTTTGGAAAATTGAGGGAATAAATTGAGTACTGTATTTTTTTTTAATTTTGCATATAGTGTGAGAATACATATCTCAAAAGTTCTTTTTCTTAATTTTACTTGTACTTTTTTCAGAAATATACTGAAAATTATTTAAAAAATATACGTTCATGATATAATAAATATCTTAGAATAAGATTTGAATAATAAAATGACAAGGTGGTAACTGGAAACATTGAATTTTTTTTAATACAAAATGTGGCATAAAATCATAAAAAATGAGCGATTATTAAAATGACTCCTTAATATATA